>JAPMOR010086515.1:0-12111 GCA_026543865.1 Argiope aurantia
CCCTGTCTGCAGACGCACAGGTCGTTGGAACGCGGTTTTATGGATACCCAGTCCAGTCAATTATTGCAGCAAAAATCCGACTCCTAACCAGAATCGTCTGGTGATAAGGTCTTGCTTCGAATCCGAAAGATTCCAGGTTTGAGATCCAATTGCACAGAAGAACCACCTTGTGAACGGTCCAGTATTCGTTAAATCCGTCGGGATTAAATATTCTATATCATTCGGGAAAGGAGGTTGGTTCAGTTGTCATCCTATTGCTTCTCAAAATTGCGAGGTCAGTCCCAGCAGTAGTGTTCTTTTGAAAGGAGACGTTAATATATGATGTTGTTTATGCACTTGACTAGCCCGCTGGCAAAGTCAGCGATTTAAGCCAAGTGTGCGCAGTAGCTTCCGAGAGAAAAGGTCCCTGATCATCTGAGGGCAGAAGTCTGACTTCTAGCTCATATGAAGATGACATTCACAAACTCACTTGCACAACCCCTTTATACAAGGAGGCTCTTTCGCACGCCTCGCGGATAGAACACTCTGTAGGGAACAGCCATGGCCGAACCAGGACTCGAATCCGAACCACCCAAATTACGGGGAGGACACGCTACACCTAAGTAAGGAAGCCGGCAGCATCGATATATAGTTAGCTAATCTAAATCCAGGCCAAGGCCGCCTACCGTAATTCCGATTAGGATATTGAAAATAAAAGAGTTTCTAGTGGGAGAAAATGAATGCATTAATGCAGCAGAACTCAAAGCGATTTTAATTTGTTAGAGATAAGACCAAAAAGCTCTTAAAATAAGAAATATATATTATATAAACCAGCCAATTGTATATTTGTCAAATTTCCCCCACTGCTATGGATAGCGGTTCCAGAATAATTTTGCAGTTTATCAATGAATTTACCAATCAATTCGCTCTAGGCTCATGCAGATGGAGTTTTATTTTTTAATTCTCAAAGTCTAGTACCAACTCTGCATTATATATTAACTCTAACATATTGAATGTAATTCCTATGTATATATATATATATTCTTTAAAATGTCATAAGCTTTTGAATTACCATCTCCATAGCATTCAGTATATGGAGTCGGTGCGAACGCTGTGACCTTTAAAAAATTCTTAATGTTTGAACTGATTCCTTTTGTGTAACCAAACCCTGATGATTGCTTCAAATATGAGCGGATTTAAATCCAAAATTTTGCGAATTACCTTGAAATATTTTATAATATCTGTAATCCTGTGAAATGACCTCTACATCAATAATGTTATCTGCATCAATTGATAGTGCACTTACACATCCATTCAGTGAATTACCTCCACAATGATGCCACAGACAGTCCACAACTTTTGGCATGAAAAAATAGTTAACAAGCCATATAATTATAATAAACAAAGAAATCAAAATGAACATTAGCTATTATTGTTAAAAGTATTGTAAAAGTATACCCAATCTTTCCAATTTCGTTTAATTTAAAGAAATTTCCGATTTCGTTTTTTGTTCTCAAGTTTCATTTAAGTTAAGATTGTTTCCTTCCTAAGCGTCTTAGAAGAAGTACAAAAACTACTTTAGAAACTTTAAAATATACGCTATCAGATAAAGTAATAAAAAGACAATGTATATTTTCGCCAAAAATAGATTTTTAGTGTATTCGGACAACTTTAATTGTGATTATTAAAATTGTCTGCTAAGCGGTAAGACTCAAATTAGATTGAATTTTATAGCTGAATATTTATATTTCAGAACAGCAGAAAAACTTTTCTATGAAATAAATAATTAGGTATCGAATTATATTTCCGACTATAAAGTGTAAATAACTTTATTTTCAGCCTTCATTGATAGATTTTGGTGAATGCAAAATGAATAATAAATTATTTGGCAAATGGATAACAGAATCTAAGAATTAACACCGAAAGAATTTCTGCGTATCCGACGCATAAAGTTAGTGCATCTGTATTGCACAATATTTTCTCTCAGTAACTATCAAAACTGGAACTATTATTTTGACCTCAGTTCGCAAAAGTCTTCAAAAAATTTTTTTTCTCACTAAAGTGTTAAAACTCGAAAATAGAGAAAATACTGATTAAATAACAGCTGATTTATTGAAGATAATAACTACTGGCTATTGAAAGTAAGCAAAAAAGATCTAATCAGAAAATATTTATCATGACATAGGAACAATGGCTATAGCACTAATATTGATTTAAAAAGAAGAGTTTTAGTACAATTAAGCTAAAGACATTCTTTTTTGATACAGTTCTACCTTTCTCTGTCAAACTTCGCTAACATTAATCTCTTTGCTGCATTTGATGTAGGTCATGTTGGAAATAGATTCTAGATGCAAAAATAAATAAATAAATAAATAAATAAAAAGCAATAGAATATACAAACACCTGTATATTAAAATTAAAAAAAGATATATTTTTATGATACTCAAAGTATAAGTAAACTGGATTTGCAATCTGAAATACTTTAAAATCCCTTTATTTACAAAACGATTTCTTGAAATCGCATTCTAATCAAAACATTCAAGTGTGAAAATTATTGATTAAAATAAAAGGAATTTCTGTAAGTTGATAAACACATTCTCACTGAAAGATAAATAAAATAACTAAGCTAAAAAGAAATTGCGTAACTTTTTAAACAATCAGAACTGTTATATCTTGAGCCGAGAACGCATCGGGGGTAAAGCTAAGTGATATAACATTCGACAGCAGATCGAGTAATCCCCAGTTCAAATCCGGGTGCCACCTGAAATTCTGTTTTCCAGAGATCTAAATTGTTTCAACAATTACCTTTCGATAAATAGGATACCAGAACAAACGTTCTGTTTCATAGAAAGCTATTTCGCATAATCTGGATATATTAATCCTTTTGACGTAGAGAATGGGGGAATAGCTCAGTGGTAAAGCATTCGACTGCAGATCGAGAGGTACCTGTTTCGAACCCGGATACCCCTGAATCTCTGTTTTCCAAAGATCTAAATTGTTTCAACAATTACCTTTCGATAAATAGGATACCAGAGCAAACGTTCTGTTTCATAGAAAGCTATTTCGCCTAATCTGGAAATATTATTCCATTCAATGTAGAGCATTCGACAGCAGATTGTGAGGTCCCCGGGTCAAACTCAAGTGCCCCCTGAAACACTGATTTCCGTAGATCTAAATTTTTTCCACAAACACCTTTTGATAAATAAGGATACCAGAGCAAACATTCTGTTTTATAGAAAGATATTTCGCATAATCTGGACATATTATTCCATTTAATGTAGAGCACCGGGATATCGCTCAATGGTAGAACATTCGACTGCAGATCGGGAAGTCACTGGTGCCCCCTAAAACTCTATTTTAAAGAGATCTAAATTACCTTTCGATAAATAAGGATACCAGAAAAAAATTTCTGTTTTATAGAAGGCTATTTCGCATAATCTGGAAATATTATTCCATTTTATGTAGATCCTCGGGGTTATAGCTCAATGGTAGAGAATTCGACTGCAGATCGACAGGTCCCCGGGTCAAACCCGGATGCTCCCTGAAACTCTTTTTTCCAGAGATCTAAATTTTTTCAATAATAACTTCTCGATAATAATGATAAATAAGATCGAGAGGTCCCCGGTTCAAATCCGGGTGAACAAAGAAATTCTGTTTTCCAGAGATCCTTATTTTTTCAACAATTACCTTTCGATAAAAATGGACACCATAGCAAACGTTCTGTTTCATAGAAGGCTATTTCGCATATTCTGGAAATATTATTCCATTTGATGTAGAGCATTGGGGGACTAGCACAGTGGTAGAGCATTCGACTGCAGATTGAGAGGCCCCACGTTCAATCCCGGGTGCCCCATGAAATTCTGTTTTCCAGATATCCGAAATTTTTCAACAATTACCATTCGATAAATAAGGATACCAGAGCAAACGTTCTGTTTTATAGAAAGCTATTTCGCATAATCTGGAAATATTATTCCATTGGATGCAGAGCATCAATGTTAGAGCATTCGACTGCAGATCGAGAGTTTCCCGGTTAAAACACAGGTGCCCCCTAAAAATTCATTTTCCACAGATCTAAATTTTTTCAACAATTACATTTAGAAAAATAAGGATACCAGATCAAAAGTTCTTTTTTATAGAAAGTGCTTTCGCATAGACTCAAAATATTATTCCATTTGATGCAGAGCATCGGGTGTATAGCTCAGTGGTAGAGCATTTGACTACAGATCGAGAGATTTCCGGTTCACACCAGGGTGCCCCCTTAAACTCAGTTTTACAGATACCAAAATTATTTCAACAATAACCTTTCGATAAATAAGAAAACCTGAGCAAACGTTCTTTTTTACAGAAAGCTATTTCGCATAATCTGTAAATATTATTCCCTTTGATTTAGAGCATCGGGTGTTTAGCTCAGTGGTAGAGTGTTCGACTGCAGATTGAGAGGTCCCCGGTCCAACCCCGGGTGCTCCCTGAAAGGTTTTTTCCAGAGATCCATATTTTTTCAACAATTAATTTTGGATAAAAATGGATACCAGAGCAAACGTTCTGTTTTATAGAAAGCTATTTCGTATAATCTGGAAATATTATTCCATTTGGCTTAGAACCTCGGGAGTATAGCTCAGTGGTAAAGCATTCGACTGCAGATCGAGAGGTCCCAGGTTCAAACCCGGGAGCTCCCTGAAAGTGTTCTTCCAGAGATCCATATTTTTTCAACCATTAAGTTTGGATAAAAAGGATACCAGAGCAAACGTTCTGTTTTATAGAAAGCTATTTCGCATAATCTGGAAATATTATTCCATTTGACTTAGAGCATCGGGAGTATAGCTCAGTGGTAGAGCATTCCACAGCGGATCGAGAGGTCTCCCTGTTCAAACCCGGGTGCTCCCTGAAAAGGTTTTCCAGACATTCATATTTTTTCAACCATTAAGTTTGGATAAAAAAGGATACCAGAGCAAACGTTCTGTTTTATAGAAAGCTATTTCGCATAATCTGGAAATACTATTCCATTTGATTTAGGGCTTCGGGAGTATAGCTCAGTGGTAGAGCATACGACTAGAGATCGAGAGTTTCCCGATTCAAATCAGGGTGCCCCCTGTAACTCTGTTTTCATGAGACCCAAATGTTTTCAATAATTACGTTTCTATAAATAAAGATACCAGAGCAAACGATCGGTTTTATAGAAAGCTATTTCGCATTATCTGGAAATATTATTCCATTTGGCTTTGAGTAGCGGGAGTATAGTTCAGTGGTAGAGCATTCGACTGCAGATCGAGAGGTCCCCGATTCAAACAAGGGTGCCCCCTGTAACTCTGTTTTCATGAGATCCAAATTTTTTCAACAATTCCATTTCTATAAATAAAGTGACCAGGGCAGACGATCTGTTTTCTAGAAAGCTATTTCGCATAATCTGGAAATATTATTTCATTTGATTTAGAGCATCGGGTGTATAGCTCAGTGGTAGAGCATTCGATTGCAGATCGAGAGGTCCCCGATTCAAACCAGGGTGCGCATTGCAACTCTGTTTTCATGAGACCCAAATTTTTTCAATAATTACCTTTCTATAAATAAAGATACCAGAGCAAACGATCTGTTTTATAGAAAGCTATTTCGCATAATCTGGAAATATTATTCCATTTGATTTAGTGCATCGGGAGTATAGCTCAGTGGTAGAGCATTCGAATGCAGATCGAGAGGTCCCCGGCTCAAACCCGGGTGCTCCCTGAAACTTTTTTTCCAGAGATCCATATTTTTTCAACAATTAATTTTGGATGAAAATGGATACCAGAGCAAACGTTCTGTTTTAAAGAAAGCTATTTCGTATAATCTGGAAATATTATTCCATTTGACTTAGATCCTCGGGAGTATAGCTGAGTGGTAGAGCATTCGACTGCATATCGAGAGGTCCCCGGTTCAAACCCGGGTGCTCCTTGAAGTTTTTTTGCAGAAATCCATATTTTTTCAACAATTAATTTTGAATAAAAAAAGAATACCAGAGCAAACGTTCTGTTTTATAGAAAGCTATTTCGCATAATCTGGAAATATTATTTCATTTGATTTAGAGCATCGGGTGTATAGCTCAGTGGTAGAGCATTCGACTGCAGATCCAGAAGTGCCCGGTTCAACCGTGTGTGCTCCCTGAATGTTCTTTTCCAGAGATCCATATTTTTTCAACAATTAGGTTTAGATAAAAAAGGATAACACATCAAACTTTCTTTTTTATAGAAAGCTATTTCGCATAATCTGGAAATATTTTTCCATTTAATTTCGAACTTCGGGAGTTTAGCTCGGTGGTAGAGCATTCCACTGCAAATCGAGAGGTCCCCGGCTCAAAGACAGGTGCTCCTTGAAAGTGTTTTTCCAGAGATCCATATTTTTTCAACAATTAATTTTGGATAAAAATGGATACCAGAGCAAACGTTCTGTTTTATAGAAAGCTATTTCGCATAATCTGGTAATATTATTCCATTTGGCTTCGAGCCTCGGTAGTATAGGTCAGTGGTAATGCGTTCGACTGCAGATCGAGAGGTCTCCGGTTCAAACCCTGTTACTTCCCGAAATTTTTTTCCAGAGTTCCATATTTCTTCAACAATTAAGTTAGGATAAAAAAAGAATACCAGCGCAAACGTTCAGTTTTATAGAAATCTATTTCGCATAATCAGGAAATATTATTCAATTTTACTTAAAGCATCGGGAGTATAGCTCAGTGGTAGAGCATTCGACTGCAGATCGAGAGGTCCCTGGTTCAAACCCGGGTGCTCCCTGAATGACTTTTTCCAGTGATCTATATTTTTTCAACAATTAGTTTGGATAAAAAAGGATACCAGAGCAAATGTTTTTTTAAATAGAAAGCTACTTTGCATAATCTGGAAATATTATTCCATTTGATTTAGAGCATCATGAGTATATCTCAGTAGTAGAGCATTCGATTGCTGATCGAGAGGTCCCCGATTCAAACCAGGGTGCCCCCTGTAACTCTGTTTTCATGAG
This sequence comes from Argiope aurantia, assembly GCA_026543865.1. Taxonomy (NCBI): domain Eukaryota; kingdom Metazoa; phylum Arthropoda; class Arachnida; order Araneae; family Araneidae; genus Argiope; species Argiope aurantia. Next base: position 6,964 of record JAPMOR010086515.1, read on the forward strand.
ACCAGAATTTTTCAATAATTACCTTCCTATAAATAAAGATACCAGAGAAAACGATCTGTTTTATAGAAAGCTATTTCCCATAATCTCGAAATATTATTACATTTGATTTAGAGCGTCGGCGGTCTAGCTCAGTGGTAGAGCATTTGACTGCAGATAGAGAGGTCCCCGGTTCAAACTCGGGTGCTCCCTGTATGTCTTTTTCCAGAGATCCGGATTTTTTCCACAATTAAGTTTCGATAAAAAAAGAATACCAGAGCAAATGTTCTGTTTTATAGAAAGCTATTTCGCATAATCAAGAAATATTATTCCATTTTACTTAGAGCATCGGGAGTATAGCTCAGTGGTAGAGCACTCGACTGCAGATCGTGAGGTCACTGGTCCAAACCCGGGTGCTCCCTGTATGTCTTTTTCCAGAGATCCATATTTTTTCAACAATTAAGTTTGGATAAAAAAGGATACCAGAGCAAACGTTCAGTTTTATAGAAATCTATTTCGCATAATCAGGAAATATTATTCCATTTGATTTAGAGCATCATGAGTATATTTCAGTAGTAGAGCATTCGATTGCAGATCGAGAGGTCCCCGATTCAAACCAGGGTGCCCCCTGTAATTCTGTTTTCATTAGACCAGAATTTTTCAATAATTACCTTTCTATAAATAAAGATACCAGAGAAAACGATCTTTTTTATAGAAAGCTATTTCCCATAATCTCGAAATATTATTCCATTTGTTTTAGAGTATCGGGAGTATAGCTCAGTGGTCGAGCATTCGACTGCAGATCGAGAGGTCCCCGGTTCAAACCCGGTTGCTCCATGAAAGTCTTTTTCGAGGGATCCATATTTTTTCAACAATTGAGTTTGGATAAAAAAGGATACTAGAGCAAATGTTTTGTTTTGTAGAAAGCTATTTTGCATTATCTAGAAATAGTTTTCCCTTTGAATTAGAGCATCGGGAATGTAGCTCAGTGGTAAAGCATTCGACTTCAGATCGAGAGGTCCCCGGTTCAAACCCGGGTGCTCCCTGTATGTCTTTTTCCAGAGATCAATATTTTTTCAACAATTAAGTTTGGATAAAAAAGGATACCAGAGAAAACGATCTGTTTTATAGAAAGCTATTTCATATAATCTCGAAATATTATTCCATTTGATTTAGAGCGTCGGCAGTCTAGCTCAGAGGTAGAGCATTTGACGGCAGATTGAGAGGTCCCCGATTCAAACCCGGGTGCTCCCTGTATGTCTTTTTCCAGAGATCCATATTTTTTCAACAATTAAGTTTGGATAAAAAAAGAATACCAGAGCAAATGTTCTGTTTTATAGAAAGCTATTTCGCATAATCAGGAAATATTATTCCATTTTACTTAGAGCATCGGGAGTATAGCTCGGTGGTAGAGCACTCGACTGCAGGTCGAGAGGTCCCCGGTTCAAATCCGAGTGCTCCCTGAAAGTTTTTTTCCAGAGATCCATATTTTTTCAAAAATTAATTTTAGATTAAAATGGATACCAGAGCAAACGTTCGGTTTTATAGAAAGCTATTTCGCCTAATCTCGAAATATTATTCCATTTGATATAGAGCATCATGAGTATATCTCAGTAGTAGAGCATTCGATTGCAGATCGAGAGGTCCCCGATTCAAACCAAGGTGCCCCCTGTAACTCTGTTTTCATGAGACCAGAATTTTTCAATAATTACCTTTCTATAAATAAAGATACCAGAGAAAACAATCTGTTTTATAGAAAGTTATTTCCCATAATCTCGAAATATTATTCCATTTGATTTAGTGCATCGGCAGTCTAGCTCAGTGGTAGAGCATTCGACTGCAGATTGAGAGGTCACCGGTTCAAACCCGCGGGCTCCCTGTAAGTTTTTTTTCCAGAGATCCATATTTTTTCAACAATTAAGTTTGGATAAAAAAGGATACCAGAGCAAACGTTCTGTTTTATAGAAAGCTATTTCGCATAATCTGGAAATATTATTCCATTTTATTTAGAGCATCGGCAGTCTAGCTCAGTGGTAGAGCATTCGACTGCAGCTTGAGAGGTCACGGGTTCATACCCGGGCGCTCCTTGAAAGTATTTTTCCAGAGATCCATATTTTTTCAAGAATTAAGATTGGATAAAAATGGATACCAGAGCAAACGTTCTGTTTTATAGAAAGCTATTTCGCATAATCTGGTAATATTATTCCATTTGGCTTCGAGCCTCGGGAGTATAGCTCAGTGGTAAAGCATTCGACTGCACGTCGAGAGGTCCTCGGTTCAAACCCGGGTGCCCCCTGAAAGTATTTTTCCAGAGATCCATATTTTAACAACAATTAAGTTTGGATAAAAAAGGATACCAGAGCAAACGTTCTGTTTTATAGAAAGCTATTTCGCATAATCTAGAAATATTATTTCATTTGACTTAGAATCGGGAGTATAGCTCAGTGGTGGAGCATTCGACTGCAAATCGAGAGGTCCCCGGTTGAAACACCAGGGTCCCTGAAAGTGTTTTTCCAGAGATCCATATTTTTTCATCATTTAAGTTTGGATAAAAAAAAGGATACCCGAGCATACGTTCTGTTTTATAGAAAACTATTTCGCATGATTTAGAAATATTATTCCATTTGTCTTAGACTATCGGGATTATAGCTTAGTGGTAGAGCATTCGACAGCAGATCGAGAGGTCCCCGGTTCAAACCCGGGTGCTCCCTGAAAGCTTTTTTCCAGAGATCCAAATTTTTTCAACAATTAAGTTTGGATAAAAAAGGATACCAGAGCAAATGTTCTGTTTTATAGAAAGCTATTTCGCATAATCTGGAAATATTATTCCATTTGATTAAGAGCATCGTGAGTATATCTCAGTAGTAGAGCATTCGATTGCAGATCGATGGGCCCCGATTCAAACCAGGGTTCCCCCTGTAACTCTGTTTTCATGAGACCAGAATTTTTTCAATAATTACCTTTCTACAAATAAAGATACCAGAGAAAACGATCTGTTTTATAGAAAGCTATTTCGCATAATATGGAAATATTATTCCTTTTGATTTATGGCATCGGGAGTATAGCTCAGTGGTAGGGCATTCGACTGCAGATTAACAGGTCACCGGTTCATACCCGGGTGCTCCCTGAAAGTGTTTTTCCAGAGATCGATATTTTTTCAACATTTAAATTTGGATAAAAAAGGATACCAGAGCAAACGTTCAGTTTTATAGAAAGCTATTTCGCATACTCTGGAAATATTGTTCCATTTGTCTAAGAGCATAGTGAGTATAGCTCAGTGGTTGAGCATTCGACTGCACATCGAGAGATCCCCGGTTCAAACCCGGGTTCTCCCTGAATGTTATTTTCAGGAGATCCATATTTTTTCATGAATTAAGTTTGGATAAAAAAAGAATACCAGAGCAAACGTTCTGTTTTATAGAAATCTATTTCGCATAATCAGGAAATATTATTCCATTTTACTCAGAGCATCGGGAGTATAGCTCAGTGGTAGAGCATTCGACTGTAGATCGAGACGTCCTCTGTTCAAACCCAGGTGCTCCCTGTATGTCTTTTTCCAGAGATCCATATTTTTTCAACAATTGAGTTTGGATAAAAAAGGATACCAGAGCAAACGTTCTGTTTTATAGAAAGCTATTTCGCATAATCTGGAAATATTATTCCATTTGGTTTAGAGTATCGGGAGTATAGCTCAGTGGCAGATCATTCGACTGCAGATCGAGAGGTCCCTGGTTCAAACCCGCGTGCTATCTCAAAGGTTTTTTCCAGAAATCCGTATTTTTTCAACAATTAAGATTGGATAAAAAAGGATACCAGAGCAAACGTTCTGTTTTATAGAAAAATATTTCGCATAATCTGGAAATATTATTCCATTTGGCTTAGAGTATCGGGAGTATAACTCAGTGGTAGAGCATTGGACTGCAGATCGAGAGGTCCCCGGTTCAAACCCTGGTACTCCTTGAAAATTTTTAATCCAGAGATTCATATTTTTTTAACAATTAAGTTTGGATAAAAAAAGAATACCAGAGCAAACTTTCTGTTTTATAGAAAGCTATTTCGCATAATCTGTAAATATTATTCCCTTTGATTTAGAGCATCTGGTGTTTAGCTCAGTGGTAGAGTATTCGACTGCAGATTGAGAGGTCCCCGGTTCAAACCCGGGTGCTCCCTGAAAGGTTTTTTCCAGAGATCCATATTTTTTCAACAATTAAGTTTGGATAAAAATGGATACCACAGCAAACGTTCAGTTTTATAGAAATCTATTTCGCATAATCAGGAAATATTATTCCATTTTACTTAGATGTCTTGAGTATAGCTCAGTGGTAGAGCATTCGACTGCAGATCGAGAGGTCCCCGGTTCAAACCCGGGTGCTCCCTGTATGTATTTTTCCGGAGATCATATTTTTTCAACAATTAATTTTGGATAAAAAAGGATACCAGAGCAAACGTTGTTTTATAGAAAGCTATTTCGCATAATCTGGAAATATTATTCCATTTGATTTAGGTCATCGGGAGTATAGCTCAGTGATAGAGCATTCGACTGCAGATCGAGAGGTCCCCGCTTCAAACCCGGGTGCTCCCTGTGTGTCGTTTTCAAGAGATCTATATTTTTTCAACAATTAATTTTTGATAAAAAAGGATAGCAGAGCAAACGTTCTGTTTTATAGAAAGCTATTTCGCATAATCTGGAAATATTATTCCATTTGGCTTAGGGTATCTTGAGTATAGCTCAGTGGTAGAGCATTCGACTGTAGATCGAGAGGTCCCCGGTTCAAACCCGGATGCTATCTGAAAGGTTTTTTCCAGAGATCCATATTTTTAAAACAATTAAGTTTGGATAAAAAGGATACCAGAGGAAACGTTCTGTTTTATAGAAAGCTATTTCGCATAATCTAGAAATATTATTCCATTTGACTTAGAGCATCCTGTGTATAGCTCAGAGGTAGAGCATTCGACTGCAGATCGAGAGGTCCCGGGTAAAAACCCGGGTGCTCCCTGAAAGTTATTTTCAGAGATCCATATTTTTTCATGAATTAAGTTTGAATAAAAAAAGAATACCAGGGCAAACGTTCTTTTTTATAGAAAGCTATTTCGCATAATCTGGAAATATTATTCCCTTTGAATTAGAACATCGGGTGTTTAGCTTAGTGGTAGAGAATGCGACTGCAGTTT
>JAPMOR010086517.1:0-10867 GCA_026543865.1 Argiope aurantia
AAAAAAAAAAAAAACTGATAGCGTGCTTTTTTTATGCGAACGAATTCAATTAGATTTAAATTCTTAAATATTTTCAAAACGGTCAAGGACAAATTGTTGGACGTGTTTATCAAGTTTATAAAGCATTTTTTTTCTATCGGAGTAATAAAATATGGATATAAAGATAAAAATGCGTCACTGGTTTACAAACTTCCCCAAACAGTCATGAAAGGATGCGAAGTTGAATATCCAGTTTCTATTGAACTGTTTGTAGGATCATTTTGTAGACCAGATTCCAAAACTGATCCTCTTTTCAAGCTTGGACAGATGTCAATGACGCCGCGTTATAAGATCCGTCATTGGAATTGTTCTCTTGGCGATGATAATGAAAATATTCATTTCGATGGAAATAATAAAAAGATGATAGAAAGAGATAATAATTCGAATAATCTTTAAGGAAATCATGAACTCTGAAGAGATGCTAACTGGCAGAATTTTCTTTTCTCTCTCAAGTAACATGGCCATGTCTCGCTTCTTCGTTCCTATTCTTGAAAGCAAGTATTAAGATCTCTTCTAAACACATGCATTTAGAAGGAAATTTATGACCTACTGTACACAACACATTCGGAATGCCACGCAGAAAAATCAAATTTATTAAAGGCAATCAAAATATATCATCGTTTCCCAACTGTTTCGAATATTCCAAATTCTCTAAATATTCATTCGTCCCTTTCTCTCACTTCCTTTTCAATAATAGTCAATAAATAGAGATATTTATTGAAAAGTTCAGAAACGAAAGGCTACATTGTATGTACTTTTCAAAAATTCATTTTTCGTCACGGTACTATTATTATTTAGAATATATTAAATAATTATTTAGGCTTTAGGCTAAGTGCTTCACAAAAAAAGAAAAAGATATTTTATTATCGTTTTAAATTCTTTACTATTCTTTTTCTTTTTTTTTTAATCCTCGAGATGGCATCAGATCCATTCCAAATTTAGATTGTCAGGCGAAAACATGTTAAGTGAAGCCATTCAACATTATATTCATTGTATCAAAGAAAAAAAAATAGAGAAGGCTAGGTTTCATGCATTTGTAACAAAACATAAAAATTTGACTTAAAAAATATTTCAGCAAATCGATCTTTAAAAAAAAACCCCGTAGAATTTGTTTTTTATTTTTTCATGAAACTCAAACTTTTCAAAATAGGTCTCGCCGTTTTTATCTGCATTCGTTCAAGGATGACTGGCGTCTTTTCTAATGTTACTGTAAAAAGGGATAAGATAAAACATTTTGACGGAAGTATAACGGTTGCCACAAATAAAAAAAAAATTAAAAAAAAATCCCTGGAGAGAATGCAGAAAAAAAAAATTTTCTTTATTATTTTTCTTACATTCATATATTATTCTTTTAACGGTTCCATTGGCGCCATCGCAGACGGTTGGAATATTTTTCCAGACATGGCTAATTTATTATCGTTTTGCAAGAAGAACATAAAAAAAAAAAATTAAAAAATTGCTTTTGTTGAGGAATGAACATTTTAATATAATTATTTATTTATAAAAGTAAACGCTACGATGGCTTACTCAATAAACCCCAGAATACGCAGAGATGTTTGTAAAATTTAAATAATTGTATTTTTAACTATTTGACGGTTCTTTAGTGATTTGTCTGTTTAATTACATCTCCTATTAAAACAAATTTCCAGAGAGTCGTAATATAACATTCCAGAATTTTAGCTCGTGGCATATTTTAAAAAAAAAAATCCGATCGATTTTTCGGCAAATTTTGTTTACAATAATTTGCCTCAGGTAAAGAATTCTTTTCATGAAACGATATGATACATTTCATCGATCTTTCCTTTATGATTTTTGAGTGATCGAGTCCACAAAATCATGCGCATATGTGCTGATAAATGTAAACAGATTTCTTCCTCAGTTTTATAGAAATCTGCAATTTTAGTATAAAAATAATATCGAAAATTTTTTCCAGCAAATTGTTCGCCTGTTTCTGCATTTTTACTCACATTTAGAAAGACAGGAAAGCAGACATAATTCATACATAAATGGTTTAGGTCTAGTGTTTGATAGAAATTTGCAAATTTCGTGCATTTACTATTGAACAGATTTCATCCGTCTAGCTCGTTGCGTTTTGGGGCTGTATTTTATAAGTCGTTAAAACTTTAAGAAAAGAATGCTAAATCTTAACTTTCTTGCAAGCCCATCAAACTGGAAAAGAGCTCGAGTTATTCAAAAGAAGAAAGAAGAATATATTATTATGTAACTGCAGAAATAACAACTCGTAATATATATATATATATATATATATATATATATATATATATATATATATAAAGAAAAAACTACGTAAAATCAAGTTTTTTCTTCCTTGTAACTAGAATGGCTTTCCTTGACCTTTCAGGAAATTGTGTTCAGCTAGATTTGTTGAAAAACGATGTCAATAAACATTTATCGTAGGACTCTATATTTTCCTTGAAAAGTGTAAATATTCGATTCATAACGTCGAAATTATTTTCTGGCTGAATTGACGAGTGTTTTGGATTCCTGAATTATTACACTGTGTAAAAGGAAAAAAAAAATACACTTCGTAAAATGTTTATTGAGAAAAGACGTTATTTTATCAGAATCGTCTTAAATGATTGGGGAGGGGGATATAATTATTTTTTTAAGAAAATTTCATTTAAAATTGGCTCGACTTCAATTAAAAGTTTTTTTGCTTTATTATTTCGCTGCTTTGTCTTTCAAGAAACGCCACCAGACACTCTTTTAATGTATGAAGTGGTTGCCTAATGCATCGTCAATAAAACAGACATTATAATCGAATCTGCAGAAGAGCTTGCGATGACGACAATCAAGAGTCAGCAGAGTTTGGATGAAAAGTCAGTTTCTTCACGTGGGTTACAATTTATGGCTGGAGAAGAGTTTAATAGTGTTAAGTTGGCATTTGGCAGACGATTTTCGCAAAATAAAGAAATCGTATGAATCGTTAAAAGTCATATAAAATGAAAAATACAGATTTTTAGGCGAATATTACTATTTTTAATTTGTTTTGAAAGAAGAAATATGCAGTTAATTGAATAAGTATTTAATTCTATAAATATATTTTCATTAAACACTTAAAATTAGTTATTTAGTATGAAATGGATGCATTTTTTTTATATAAATTTTATCACCATTTCTTTGTGACTCTGTCTTAAAAAAGAATATGATGGAAAAAGTTGTACTAGCTTTTGTCTGAAGGTAGAAGAATGTACAGATTAACGAGGTAGAATATAGATGGTAGGAACGAGGTATTGTCAAAAGTCTTGCTTTCGAAGAAAAGGAAACAATAAATTAACCCTACAAAAATATTTTATTATGCTTAATAGTAACAAAGGGTTGTATTCCTTTCCGTATATCAGATTATAGTTGAATGTGTTAGAATTTCAATATAACTTAATACGATTTACTGCAATTATTCAAAACAGCTGTAGTAAAGCTTTAGATTTTGTATGCTGTTTACTGAAATGTTTCCTATTTTTTAATTGCTTGCTCATTTTTAAGAGAAATTTCCTTTCTGAGATGCTTTTCAACGATGCAATATTTCATTCGCGGTAGAAAAGTTCTAATTGGAATTGAAATGCGTGAATGGTTCCACATTAATAATTAATGCAGAATTTTTCATATAATCTTTAACAGCATTGTTGTGGAAGAATGAAAATCTAGTTAAAATACTAAACGAAAACAATGCATTTCTAAGAGAGAGAAATTGTAAAAAAACAAATGAAACACAAAAAAGACCACTCTAAGATTTAAATAAAATTAAAAAAAAAAACCACGGAAGAAAAACTACTACAAAAAACGAGGCAATGATTAAGCTATAATTGAATGGGGAAAAGAAACTACATGCCCATTTATTTTGTATTACTAATAAATTCCATCTGCAATGATTCAGAAGTTTTTCTGCAACCGGAATTCCACATCTTTCCGTTGGGGCGTAATTTTTCCTCGTACCTCAACATGCTCGGTCATGTTTAGACATGAGATAGACGATAAAAAAAAAATATTATAGCCCAAGTGTTGCTTCAAACGGGACGTTAATATAGCTAAACCTAAACCAAACCTGCATATTTCGGCAAGTGTTCCAAAAGGAGGGAAGGGGGGTGGGTGAAACATTTAACACTTTCGTCTCTTATCCTTGGAATGGCTTTATAAATCTATCATTCAGCTACAAATTCGTTTCCTGCAAAATGACGATAATAACTCCTCCCATTTCATTGTAAGCATAATATGTTTTATTGCAATTATGTTTACATCCATGCCCTTTCAACAGCTGTATTCTATTGTATTCTGATTTCCCTAACTCCTTTCTTCGTATTCATCTCATTTGATTTTTTCTCTGGCAGAATCATTTCCTCATAAGAAATGTCCTTCATTAACTGGCACATATTATCATCGAAATGAAATCGTTCGTTTCTCCTCAAACTCCAGGTCTTCTCATTACTATTTTTAACCTTGAATATCAACGAAAATGCAGACTAAATGGATCATTTTTTCTGAATATCAGTATTCAGTCACCGTTTGAAAAGGATAATAAATGCTCTGCACGAAACTTCAATGTTAAAATTTAATATTTTTTTTATTCGTATGCAATCGATTTTGTTTTTCTTCATTGTTGTTGGTACAAGATTCAAATTTGGAACGTCTTTTTAGCCGTCTGGATGATACTCCATAGCGATATTGAAAAAAATGGATGCTAGATGAAGGCAATTTGGTATAAAATATATTCATTTTTCCCATAAAAACAAAATCTTCAAATAAATGTAATAAAAATAAAAGAAATGAACTTCTGATAGCAATTGATTTATACAAAAACATAAAACTGGTACTGAGAAATAGCTGCAAAGACGCAAGAACTCAAAAATTAGAATTCAGCAAATATTTTATAACTTTTATAAAGGATGCTGTTATTTTCTTTTTCAGTTAAATGCCTCTTATTTTATTAACACACAAAACTTAATTAAATATTTGAATTTACTCTGTATATCAAAAATTGCAACAATGGAAAAATTTTCTTGCAATAAAGAAGTATTTCATATATCAACAAGTGTTTCTGACTCAAACCCTTGAAACTTGAAAATCATGTTAATATTCAGTAAGGGATTCTTTTATCAATAACTTGAAAAATGGCGCGTATTTTATAGACAGAATGAATATGTGTAAGAGTCTCTTTTCACAATAGAGGCAAAATGATCAAAATAATAAAAGAAATACGAACCTTAAATTAATAAATTATTTAATTGCTACGAAGCTTTCATCTCAATCATATGAGCCCTGTGTAGCGACTCTTTTTAAAAAAAAAAATTCAAAAAGAACAGAATTTGACATCAAACAAGCCAACTAATGACAATATAAATTAAAATAAAAGAGATGATATCACCATGCGGCAATAAATTATAACGTGGTACATCCTCGAACCCGAATGCTTCAGAGATGTATTATGTCATTCGCAAAAATAAATATAATTAAAAAAGTGAATAAAAAAATAGCTAATCTGTGTGAGCTCACAAGTTGAAGGAGCCAGCTAATGGAAATTTGTTATAAAAAGCATCAAAATGACGACTCTTTCATAGACTTATTGTTTTACCACATTTGATTAACCCAAAAGTAAAAATTTGCAATTTTTCACTGTACTATGACGCTTAAAAAAAACTGCTGTTCCACATATTTGTAAAATAATGATAAGAGTAAAACTCTCTTGATGCCCCCCCTAATTAGTAGTTCTGTACCCAATATTTTATAATATGAAGAATATATAAGTGTGAAATCTGAATTTTCTTGAGTAATAAATAAAATTAATTTTTAATTTATTCCAGAGTTTGCAGAATATGGTGGTTAAAAATCTAAATCTGCTTTGGAGTTAAAAATCTTAATCTTGTGAAAATAGATCATGTTTCGGAAAATTCAACAAATAAGAATTTATAAACCGACATTTTTCCTGTTCCTTTGTTAAGAATAAAAGCATATGAAGATTAATTATAAGAAATCGTTTTTACGTTCTTTTTCTATATTTTCAGTCTCCGAAGTAACTTTATATCAAAAGAGACATAAAAGTCTCACTGATTTAAGTTTAGTTCGTCATTTAACGCACGATGTTTTGCATTTGAAACTATTTTAATAGCGTCGAAACTATTGAAAAAAGTTGTTCTGATTGAATTTAATATTCAGTTTTATTATTAGTAGGCGGTCTCCACCATTTTTTTAAAACAGATTGTCTAATTTTTTTTATACATTTCCGGTGAAACTTCATTTTTATTATCTGCTAGTAACGGAAATGTGGAAATAAAGATTGATGGCAGGAAATATAAATCACTTTCAATATAATATATTCTTTACTGGTAATCAAATTGGAGCACGTTTGGCGGGAAACAGGCTCCGTCGCCAACCTTGAGAACCTTCCATTTTTCGGCAATATAATTATCAATACACCTGATACCTGATTTGGCATATTATCGTCGATAAAATGAACCGTGGCGACGGTAAATGTATCCTCAAGAATGTTTCCCGCTCATCCATTTTTTTTTTCTTTCTGTAATTCATTTTGCAATAAATATATGCAGGCGTTATTTCACCAACGAATTATTTTTTGATTAAGAGAAATGTTTATTATACGGTTGCGGTTATTGAAAGACTTTTAATTGGACTCGGTGGAAATATATCACCTACGTTGGATAATGTCTCTGTGTGTCGGGCATCGCTAAACGGACAGGGTAGAAAAACACCAGAATCGGCATAAGCAAAAAAGGCACAGTTTGTGATTTTTATTTGAGAAAGAAAACAAAAACGAACCAGCTATTAAAAAAATATATAGATAGAACCTTTAAAATATTCTGTTGAAAGGAACACGGCGCCACTTTCAAGGACCCTGCCAACTTCCTCAGACTGTTTAGTCTACTCTTCAGAGAAAAGGAATCGTATATTCCAGTTGCACTTCGAGGTTAGGTAAACGATAGTTGCTCGGCTTGTACAGGAGCTAAGCATGAATTGTGAATTTTCGAAACAAAACCGAAACTATTCTATCGTTTGCTGCGAAATCTAATGCCAAATTTGTTAATAAGATTAGTTTATTTATTTGAAATGATCATCAAAGTAAAAAAAAGTTCCGCGGCGTTAACCGTGTTCAAATCTTTTATTCCTTCCTTACAAAGAGGTTGTAAAGAGATGTTTATACAAGAGACTGATTTCGAAATGTGGATGTTATTTTTTAATGGATATCAGCTCTTGGGAAAGAAAGAAATGAATAGTGTGGTAAGTTTATACATTTATTTACTTTCTATAATCTGATATTCAATTTCTAAACTACATTTTTCATTTAAATGACTTCATTTATGCGTGGATCGAAATATTTGCTCGAGAAACAATCGCTACAATCTTTCAAATTTCGCCATTTTATTTATTTATTTTCAAATTTAACTAAGCGAAAGTACTCTGTGCTATTTTATGCTCTGTCATTGCCTGAACATTACAGTGTATATCGAATAAACTTTCTCAAAGATATATAAATTATGTACTAGACATATATGTACTTTTAGTATTTAATATAGGGAGCTTAATAAGTGTAGTGTCATACATATGTCGTTTAATAAGTGTCATGTCATGTACATATATTATTTCTTAATTGATGATTAAAAACTTTTTAAGCTGTACGAAAAACATTTTTTGGAATTGCAGCATACTTAGCACTTCAAAGCTAAAGATACTTTCGATTTGTGATTTTTTTTAATTGTTTGGCGCAGTATTGCATATTAATTAATTTTGACCCGATACGTATTTGAATGACATGAAACATTTTTTCGTTATCGTCTGTTATGTCATCTGAAAGATATCGTCTGTTTTTCCCTCATTATTTTATTTAATTTTCCTCTGTCTAGATCATTTTCTTTATTGTTCACTTTCGTTTTTGTCAAAACTATTTCGCCAGCCGATATTTAATTGTTTGTCTGGCATTTATTTGATTGTGAATCATAATACATTAGGACAGGAGTAAAATTTCAGTTATGAGTTGTGTGTTTCTGAAAATGTTTCTTTTCTTACTATATCGATAAGAATAATCGGTTTAGATGCAGTTTTTATATTTGAATGGTAATTACCTGTTTTACACATTTCACGAAATTTGTATACTCACTGGGGTACATAAATCGTTTCAGTAACTTGCACAATATATAAATATAATAGAGTTTAAGAACTTTTCTACGAATTGTACATTCATATTAATGCAGTCTAAAATTGAATTTCCTCACTAAGTTCAGTAATAAGAATTAAAATTAAAACAATAAATTACTTTGATTTAATCAACACACGGCTGTCAAATTTTTACTTGATTCTACGTTAAATCATGATTTTTAATTACAATAGTTATTTCCTCGAAGTAAATGATGAATACGTTAAATATGAGATAAGTAGAGAGAATTGTTTATTCTTTTTAAAGATATTGTCAAGAAGAAAGAACTGCGTGCCTGTCTCTGCTTATAAATCTAGTGAAAAAACAACAACACAGTTTTAATTCTACATAGAAAGTCAATAAATATCAAAAGGCTTTGCTTTTGCGCGAAAACCTAAGTTTTGAGCTGAATTTAAATGAAAGATGAAAATTAAAACAAGATATGCAAACGATTTTTAAGAAAAATACTAAAGTGGCAGTTGATATATTGCTAGAGAAGGAATAAAGTAATGTATAAGAATAATCATAAAAGTAAATATTTTAAAAAAATTATTTATTTTAACAAACGATTTCTTTCTCATCGATGGCGAAGCGTTTCTTTTTCATTTTGGTTTTATTTGCGAGCAACATATGAAAGTATTTTTTTTAACAGTAGCAATATGTCGAGAAAAAGAACATTTTCTTTCTACGCAATGTGAATGAGTGTAATTTTTAATTCATTTGAATTAAAATTAAAATGAAAGCGATAAATTTAAACTGTTTTTTAACATGACAGTTGTGAGCATTGCTAAGCGAGAGAGATAAAAAGAAAGAAAATGTCATTTTCCTTCTAGAGGCTGATAAGAATGTAAAATTAAATAAATAAAGAGATTTGAAAATTGAGTCAGAAACATCGAGGTGTACTCACGTTTAAGGCTTGAGTCGTGTGTCATTATATTGTTTTTTACTTTATTCTTAATTATGTAGCAACCATAACGAGCACTCAAAATCCGTGCATAATATAATATAATTGCAACGCGAGCACTTGTAAGGATAAAATAAATGTGTGTGATTTATTATTTTTAAAGGCAAATTTTTATTCTTTAAACTGTCAACGTTCTCGCAAATTTTCTGCAGTTTCTATTTCCATTTTGTGATAGTGAAAGTATTTATAAATCAAAAACATATTTTTGTAAAAAATGGAACGGAAGATCTAGGAAGAAACATTCCCGTCGCTTTTAAACGAAATAAAAACAGACAGCATCGAAATAACTGTAATGATTGAGCATTTCTGCCTGAAAATTTCCATAGCATACTAACAAATTGTATACGAGTTTACTTACAAAAGAAAACCAGCAAACTGAATTGAACTTATGATGCGAAAGTAATGTTTGGAGTAGTACTTCATAAATGACGCTTCTGTGTAAATCAAAACGAAATTAATATGATAATAGGAGAAAATAAAGCGAGGACAATCGTATGAAAGGTCGAAGGTTATGAATATCAGAAACGTTGTCAAACGTAATTAAAAAACAATAATTCAACTTAAAAAAATCTTCAAATGTTTTTCCAAACGATCATTTTTTCCCCGTGAATCGTATCTTTTTTTTCCAATTGCACAATTCAGTCGAACATTTAAATATGTTCTAAATAATAATTTTTTTAAATGTACGAATTGAAGAAATTACATTTGTAAAATAATTAAATAAATGTAACAAAAAAACCTCAGAAAAGCGAAGCAGCATGAATAAAATATCTGGCAAATTGAATGGGCTAGGTAATTGAAATTTTCCTTAAGATTCAGAGACCAAAATGGTAAATCTTTTGCTTATCGAATTTTACGCATTTGGTTAATGGAAAAATTTAAGACTCATTTTTCTAATACGCACGTACCTAAACGTAAAGTGTACTGCCAAATATGATTATAGAAGAAAGTGAGAGGTCAAAATAATTCCACTGAGGCCCATCCTCTTCTCTTTATTCTGAATTCAAAACTCTTGAAAACGGTCATTGCTCTGGGAACATGCGTTCTATGGAGCATTCATTAAAATCCATGTTTAATTCTTCCGAAATTTTTTAGAAAATTTACTGAAAGATGACATTAATAATTAAAACAATTTTTGGAATTAATGCGCTTTTTTTGTGCATTCAGTCCTTTAAGAATGCTTGTACAGTCTTCTTTCTTTTCTTTTCTTTTTTTTTTCAAAGAAAAAATAAGGGCAAAAATATTTTTGCTAACTTGTTTTTTTAAAAAAATTTATATAATTTTTGATTAGGAGAGAAACTATTTTCGATTAAATCAGAATGTAGCACTTTCGATTGCGCATTTGAAGCTATATAAATGTCGTCCTAAGCATTAGCAAAAATCTGAAATGACGAGAATGTACGTTTATCAAATTTTATTTTAGAATTTTCAAGTTATCTCGGGTCATTCTAAACAGGGTAGTCAATGAATTCTTAGTACATTTTCAATGCACCAACATTCTAATTGATAAAGTAATAACGAAAATAAAAATCGTGCTGCGGAAATTTATTATAAATTACTTTTAATGTAATATATTTTATGCACATCTAATCAAACTGTGGCGGGATAACGGCTCCATAGCCAACACGAGACAGTTCGGATTTTTGGCTAAGCCTTAAGTCCAAACCACGTTAAAAAAAATGTTCTTTTGAAAAAAATAATTC
>JAPMOR010086540.1:0-15149 GCA_026543865.1 Argiope aurantia
ATATATCAATCATTGACCAGAATTTTTTCTTCATATTTCATAAAGTTCAGAAAAGTCAGAAGAATCGTAAGAGCTACATGGAGTCTGAAGCCGGAAACTGCCAAACGAATGTTTTTAATATTTTCTAAAATTATAATAAGACAAGGATTCGAAATAAAGTGCAGTGAGAGTGTAAAAATCAAAAATAAAATAATTCGTCTACAAATAACTGCTGTGCCTGCAATTAGTAAATATTATTCAACAATATCAAGTATTTAAGCTTCTTTGTAAACGCCCTGCTTTCGATATCAAGATATGGGCTGGAAACAGCATATCAAAAGACTCGGAAAACTAAAAGAAAAGATATATATCTCAAAAGAGAAAGAAGAAGAGAAAGAAGGTTGTTTATTAACCCTTATCGAGGGGAGGGGGATGAGGTGTCTCAGACAGTTAAGGATAGACTTTCGCCCATATTCTATTTTTATCTCAATCGAAGGGATTGGCCGGGTAGCTTTCTGTTTCGTGACCTTCACTACACGTGCCCTTTTTCAACCGGTTTCTGTGGATGATTTTTTTAAAAAAATTATTTCATCTATTTTTTGCACAACGTCTGTAGAACCGCACCTCCCTTTTAGTGATCCAGTATTATACAAGACTTAGCGGATGACTTTAAAACTTTGTCCTCGAAATATTATCCAACCAACTGATACCCGTTTTGAAGCAGAGCTCTACCGACTTTTTATGGAAGAAGAAAGAGATTTTAGTGATGAGGATAATCGTGCAGCAGATTTTGTTCAATGAAAGTTCGCATTCGACTGATTCTAATATGCATTTCAAATATAAATAATCTTTCTGCTGATAAACCCATAAACCCTCAAAACCCATGCTACGAATGTTTACAAGTTTCTGTGTAGAAACGATGCCGAGGAAAAACAAAGTCATTTTTACCCATTGCATTTTTTTTAATGTAATGGATGAATTTTTTCATCATATTGTTTTCTATATACCTTTGTATACTGGAAAAATAAATATAATTTAAAAAGTAAAAAGTATTATGATTTTCAAGAATATTATTTGTTGTAACATAGAGAAGAAAATGTATGTTCAAATGCAATTCATTTTTTCAATGATAATATATATTGAAAAATTTCTAAACCCTATCAAGGGAAATGTCTGCAAAATATATTGCCTGATTTTCATACTAAAACTTGCATTAGAAAATATAATTTGAGTATAAAAAGATTGTAATCTCGTAAAACGCACTTCCCCTATTAAGGGTTAAAGAATTTTAAACGAGTTAAAACAAGATTGCAGGAAGTTTATATCAATCAAATCGACACCATGCACAGAATTTTTGGAAAATTTCCTACTGTGATTGTCAGCCAGCAAAATGTGCCTGCAAGCACATAGAAAATTTAATCCAGCTTACTCTATTATAATGTCCTATCTGAGAGAATGGAACCTAGTTCCCTGAAATATGAGAAAATACAGATATCAAAAACTTTAAAAACCTTCTCGCAAAACAGCAAAAGAAATCATTAAACCTTACTAAGACAACTGAACTCAATCCAGTGGATCGACTTAAGTAATTCCTTCTTTGACTTATTCACTTGTATTTACTTACTTACTCGTTTTATATTTATTTTTTATCTAAACTTAATTTATTTTTCAACTAACAATATTTTCACCTTTTGATTTTATTATTATTTTTTTTAAATTATTATCTGCTGCATATGCATTTCTATTTCTTATTTTGTTTATACACTTTATATTTTGTTATTTTTTTTTTACTCTGTGGGTATTTATGCATGGTTTATACTGAATTTGTACATGCTTCTCAATATGGTACTTTATTTCCCTCTCTCTCCTTCTTTGAGATATTAATGACTAATGATAGAAATTTTATTAAATGAAATACTATAAGTTGCGTATTATTTTCAACTTAATTTAATCAAGAATTTAATAAAGTGACACCGTTATGGAATATAATTATTATTTGTATTCGAACTGAAGAAATAATGTAGTAAAAATTCTCACTTATGGTAGTTAATATTTTGTTGCATAATCTTTAGCATCAAATGCGGCATTGCAACATTGCTCCATAGAGTTCACCAGCTTCTAATTGCTTATCTGATATAATGCGATATATCTTTATTGGCTGACAAAATATGAAATGCGGAATTCAGGAACGATTTTTTTATTTATGTTATTTTTTGGAATGGATGTTTCCATTAATCACACTTGTTCCACATACGTCTTTTCCTATTATATCATCCCCAGATTATAAAATTATCTGGGTATTTAATAACGTTAACTAATTTATAACATTAACAGCGTGATTAATAACAATAACTAATATATATGCTATAACCATATTATATCATTAACTGGGTGATTCATTAATGCATATGTTATAACCAGATTATACCATTATCAACGTTATTAATAATAATATCTAATATATATGTGATTACAACTAATATGTTATATGTTAACTAACTTCATTATAACTTAAACTCGAATGTAGAATACATCTATTCCTTTGTGGTATTTTTTGTTTTGTTTTGTTTTGTAAAATGTTTTTTCCAGTTTCTTTTATTTTTATGTTTTCGAAATGGGAAAACTCACACAAAAACAATGATAGCAATCACTAAAAGCACGAAAGGAGTAATCTGCTCTCAGCTACAAAGTATGGTATCCACTGCCGAATTCTATTCATAACAAAATACCACTTTATTGACTTCCTAATTTTTTTTTCTTGACTACATTCAAATAAAGATAAGTAATGCCTTATAAACTTAATCGTTCTTCGTTAAATTATCCTAAAAATAACATATAGCTAAGATGTTACTATAAATCCTATTACTGCCATGAACAATCAAATCACAAAAATGCACTTTTTCATAAAAAGTTTTGTCCATTCTTGTATATATTTATGTATGTATTCACTATCCATATTTTCACTCCGCATTTAGGGAATATCTCTAAAATTCTTAATGTCAATCTTCAAAGATTCCTACTTATGGTTCTCTGCCAAAATAAGATTCTGTTAGTGTTAATTCAATTTATTTCTTGACTGTTTACCCACTGTTCTACGGTATTAGTGATTATGGTGAATTCGTGATTCCAAACAGATTAACAACAGCTGGAAAATATTAAACCGATTTTAAATTTAAATTTAATTTAATTAATTAAACATTAAAACCTCCAATCCGTAACATACCAGTATAATAATATTGCAGACATGTTAAATACATTTTTATTTTTGTTTTATGAATTTGATATTGTCCTGAGAAAGATTCACTAAACATGAAGAATGTATAGAATAACGTTGCACCAAGCACGTGTAAAGGGAGCTGCTGCTTAAATTATCAAATGTTTCTTCCTGTCAAAATGTTTTAAACAAATTTTGAATAATTTAGTGAAATTAATTGATGGGTCATAAAACGGGTGTCACTGAAAAATTATCTTTATGTTAAATATTATGCTCCAAACTTACAGAAAAAAATCAATACTTAAATTAATTTTAATTAATTAAAAATCTAATTGAAATTTTGAGCAGATTTTTCATAATAAACGAGTGCTCAGTATCTAACATTTAGCATTTTTTTAATTTAGAAGATTAAAAGCATTAACATGTTAGGATTTATTATATTTCTTTTAAAATGCATCTGTTGACAAAAACGTGAGATTTCAAAATATGTATTATCTAAAATCAGAAACCCATTAAACTGAAAATGAATGACAGCAAACATAAGTTTAATTAGACAAAGTTTCTATGCCTAATCAGATTCTTTCCGGATTTAAGAAAAATATATGTCTGTAGAAGGGAACAGAAACCCTTTCCCTTTCTTTTTTTATGAATCTTTATTTCAGAGCAAAGAAAACAATTTCACTTCCTTTCGAAAATTCCTTTTATTTGGCCGACCGAAAAGAAAAGACCGTTACATCGATATTAGAGGTGTGTGCTTTGAGAAAAACGACAGGACAGTATTTTTTTCCCCTTCTTATCAATAGGAAAAAAAAGAAAAAAAAAACGCTTTTTTTTTCAGGCCGAAACATTTTCTAAAATAAAGAAATCCTTTGGAACCCTGCGCTTT
Organism: Argiope aurantia; assembly: GCA_026543865.1. NCBI lineage: Eukaryota > Metazoa > Arthropoda > Arachnida > Araneae > Araneidae > Argiope > Argiope aurantia. Next base: position 4,080 of record JAPMOR010086540.1, read on the forward strand.
GTCCAGTTGATACTGTTGGTCAGTGTATATCGCGCCGTTTTTCTTGTCTGCATCGGAACATTGTTTCTCAGGGTATTATACTCGGCAGTAAAGTTTGTGACAGCTTCCTGGATAAATTTCAGCCTCTAACAATGGAGCCGGATAATTGAAAGTGTCCGGACTTTAAGCAAACTTCCAGATAGGAAGAAACATATTTTCTCAGTTTCGATCAGCAGAGAGAAGAAAGCAAAGATTGATTGGGAAAGTGAGGTTTGGGATTTGAGGAATGTCTTCATTTAACTGCTGCATTTCGGTGGTAATTCCCATCATTGGGTTTCCTTTCTTACGGAAAGTCTTTAAGCGGAATCACTTGAATTTAATGAAAGGATTCAAAGACTGTAAATACATTCACATAAAATTTTGAGAAATTGAACGAAGAAATTGGATATTTAAAAATCACTCTCGAATGAAAAAAAAATATTCAAAGCATTCATTTCTAGTTAATGTTTTTCGTCTCAGCTTCATTTCCACAGTACTTATCTTTCATTTTGTATATAAAGCCTTTACATTTTAAAGGGACGATGGGCTCTGAAATAAGAAAATAGACAAAACCATGAAACATTATTTTTATCGTTGCCTCACCAAAATGTATTTCAACTAAAATTGTGTAATAAGACATATGGTTCAATAAAATGAATCTTTCAAAGACCTACAGAAAAACACATTTTAATTATTTTCAATAAAATGATATTTTAATTAGATATAATTATCTTTGAAATGTTACGGGTGTTTTAATTTTTTTAAAAAATAAAGATAATTTTTAATATAGATTTCTGTTAAACATTAGAAGAAAATAGGGTATGTTTTCTATATCGATTTTTTTAGACAGTTAAAAGTCAATTTTAGTTCCGACAAATATAAAACTTTTATGAAAATTTAGTAAGTATGCATAAAAACATTTATAAAAAGTTAGTATTTCATTGGAATTACAAACTAATGCTCATTTTTATTTCAAATAAATTTATATTGGATAATAAGGAAAAAAATAATAAAAAACCTTAAATTTTAAAATTAAAAAAAATTATATTCCTTTTTTTAAATATTTCTTTTTAAAAAGAAATTTGACGTATTTATATTTAAATACATGTGTATAAAAATTCCTTAATCTAAGTGAATAATTCGCAAAAAAGCCTTATAGAGTCCATCATCCTTTTAAATTTATTTCGACAGCATGCCCATTTTTGGGAAATAAAGAATTCTTCTCCTTACTTTTATATTTTAATGCATAAATGGGTTAAACATATATCCATATATCATGTTATTTTTATTTACTACTCTAGAAGAGAAATTCAACTACTCTCTTTCTACTAGAGAAATTCAAGAAAAAATTATTTTACTCCAATACTTTAAAAGGAATATCTCGTTTTCTAAGAAATATTATATAAAAACAATTATATTAAGCAATATATCATTCTGCAACTGCATGTCAAGCTGAAAATTGCTTTCATTTTTTTTCTTTTTTTCATTTTTTTGCATAATTTCTATACAGGTATGCGTAAAAATGTAAGATACCTCCTTTCAAAACCTAATCATCAAAACCTATATTTGCCTTAAAACCTATTATTCATATATTTCAAAAAATACTTTAGAGTATTTCAGTAACATAAATCTTTAGTTCGTTGGTTTTCTTATCATAACAATAGACCGTATAAATATAGTTGAATGTTTTAGCATGCGATATTCAAAGTCAATATATTATTATTATTATATGTTTTATATCTCTCGATATATGCCTATTTAATAATTATTTGGAGTTATGTTGCATTTCTTTTATTTATTCTAAAAATAATTCTGAATATATTGACTCTGAATCAAAAATGTAATAAGCGATGCTACTTTTGAAAAAAAAAGTGTTGCAAAATCCCTTCCATTACGAATTATTTCAGTCAAAAAATTAATCAGTGTTTTACATGAAATGACCAATTGATATGGATAGAAATACTAAGTATGAAAAATATTAACATAAATTACTTTAACGTTTTCACTTCTTTTCCAGCCCGACCTGGCCTTAAAAGTTTTATACTAATAGGCGTTTGGGGGCTGGCTCTGGTTTTAGACGAGGGTTGCAGATGTAAAGTAACTTATTATTAACAATGCTCTCATTTTGAGTCATGAATTCATTGTTTATAAAAGAAACCGGCTCATATACGGTCCATTGGTATAGAATTTGTACGAACTGGTTTTTAGTGCGAGAGTTAAACATCATTTGCTGTAGCATCAGCATTCTGAAATGGTTGCTGCAGATGAATGAATTTTTAGCAGAAACTTAGTTATCTCATATTTACTGAGCGCTAATCATGCCGAGACATAAAATATTAACGATTTTTTACAGTCGAACAGCATATTCCTTGCTATATGCTGGTTTTCTAATACTACGAATGCACTAAAGTATAAAAAAACTAACATTTTGCTACCCTAAGCAGCTTATAAATAGTACTAATAATACTGACTGACTGTAAATAATGTAAGTAATATTGTTAGTATAAAAATAGGAGGTAAGAATAATTTGATATTCAGGATGCACAGAAAGAATCTCAACATGTCTTTACTGCATAGGATTGTGTCAATTATGTATAAATTATGATGGACTACATGAATAAAAATAAACTTAAATAATATTTTTCAAACCAATTGAGTTATCATTATTTAATATTTGCTAAATATTATTTTAATTGATTTTTTTTTTCGATTTATAACTGCTTAACGATATTTAGATTGGGAATTGAATCATCCGACGTTGTAAATTTTCTTTCAAGAAAGCGTTAATTTATAATTAAAAAATTAGTAATTAATTAATTTGCTTTGAAATAGAATCACGACCATCTCATTCATTTAAGCAGAGTATGTTCCATTTAAAAAAACATGTTATTGATGTTTCAATTATTTATTTAATAAATGGCTCAAAGATGCAAAAGTGAGTGCTGATAAATGGTTACAAACATTTTTTTTATGAGACGTTATCTGCATCACTTTTTCTCAAACAAAAGTTTCTGGCAATTTGATTTGAGACTCTCTGATATACGAATTATAAAGTAATGATAAACTAAAATATGTTATATCAATCAGGGTTTTCTTTTTTTCAATCGGTGTTCATTCAGACCAAAAAAAAAAACAATTCCACTTCCTTTCTAAAGTTCATTTTACTTAAGAATTGGCAGAAAACTACTGAAACATTACAGTTCTTTCAATGTGAGCTTCGACGGTGAAAAAAAATGCTTACCCCTCAACAATGTTTCCTTTACAGTTATAGAAGGCAAAGAAACCTTTCTTCCTTTCTAAAACTAAACTTTTTTTTTAAAATAAAGAGATCTAAAGCACAACGTTTTTTCCACTTGATTCTGCGGGGAAATATTTCTTTTGACATTATCCTTATTCATATTGGTACATAGTTTCAGGAAATCTGGTAATCGGTTGTGAAGTTTCTGATGCGTTTTCCAATAAGTTTCTTTGCCTAACTATGGAATAGGATAACAGAAATTGCTTAGACTATAATGAAAGCTTTGAGGCAAGAAAAGCATGTTTTCTCAATTTCAATGCACTAATAAAACAATGCTTAACACAAAAAAATCAAAATTTTTCTTCAAAATCAGACAAGATTCCTGAAAACAATTCATTATTGTTTTTTAAAATCATTCTGTTACTTGAAAAACAATTTTTGAGACACAGCCATTAGATTTTAATAAATTGCTTTTATTTTAATGAATAAATTTTGTAATTGAATCTTTTTTAATATTACAAAGTTGACATTGAATATTTTTCTGAAATATTTAAATATTTTTCTTTTTAAAATTTATATTTATTGATTGATTTGAAATTGAATTAAAGTTTGGAATATTTTATTTGCATTTCTTTTATTTCTTTTATTTCTTTATTTATTATTTTTTAAATTTAATCTGATCTTAAAACTTCCCCTTACAACATCATTCTTATCTGAGGCTAATATTACCCATTTTCGTTCAGATATTGACCACACATGACCAGAAAATCCCAAGAAATTTAGATTTTTTTCGGAGACAAGGATTAGTATATACAATACACTGGTATTAAATTCAACCATTAAAAATCAAGCTACTAATTCAGTAAATAAACTATTTAAAAATGAAAATTTAAACAATAATAGAAAAATACCAATCTCAAAGAAAATTAGACAAGAAATAAGCACTGACCATAAAGTCAAAAACACCAATAAGTTTGAAATTTAAATAAACAGGGTGACCACGAAATATCAGGAGGTGTTCGGAACTGGAGGTGCCCTGTAGGGTGTTATGTATTCAAATAAATATAACAAAATTTCGCCACCATACAATAATATTCGATTTTTCCGTTTCGATTTGTCACAAAAAAATAATAATACAAAAGCACGACAATAGGGAAATTTCTGGCGCTGCGGTCGAAAACTTCATCATGTCATTTTCATATACGGGTATTTGATGACCCAATGTCGAAGATAAAAAGAAAGATTACGGTAATTAAAGTCATTCTGCTGGAATTCGCCCGTCGATGGCGTTGTCACTACGTGAACGTGCCTTATCACTCAAGATGTTTCATCAGCGGGATGAAAATGCCAGCGCTCTCTCCGTGAATACCGGCAATTAAAACAATTACGTAGAGTACCGATGGCCATAACTAACTTGTGAAGAATGGTTGAAAGATTTGAAATAACAGGAATTCTTATTGTGCAACCAGGGCGAGGACATAAAGGTATCAAGCAGGAACGAATTGAAGAAGTTGCAACTGCCGTTTATAGATCATTCGATAGCTAATAAACAGGCTACCAGCAGTGCATGTTCAATATCACGACAAATAGGTACCCTGTTCTCGACGATGCAGAATATATTGCGTAAGATTCTGAAATATTATCCGTATTAGATAGCACCCATTAACCGATGATACTGATCTGAATCTTGTCAATTTCTGGTTCACTTGAAAGGCATTGTGTATCAAGGACATGTTCCTGACCTTCCTACTTTAAAAGATCAGATAACGTTACATAGACGAATAAATGCCGATATTCTGAGAGCCACCTTCGAAAACTACGTGTACACCATGCAATTATTGAGTCATTATGTAAGTTGCTATAATAAACGTTTTTCATTGTTGTTTGGTGTGTTTGCTATTTACTGTTTCCATTGGCAGTTATTTAATCTTTTTCCACACATTATGCGCTTTCAGTTCCAGGACTATCGGCGTTTTTTTATGCTATTTTTTTTCTGAATAAATGAAAACCGCATGCTTTAACGTGTACGGTGGTCAAATCGTCTAGCAAGAACACGCTACAGGACTCTCGACACCTCCTGTTATTTCTTGATCACCCTGTAGTTATAAAAAACATATATGTTGAATTTAAATATCTCCCAAAATGATTTGTACTAAATCAAAAGGAGATAATTAAATTTACCTGTGAATCCAATTTAAAATGTCTTGCGTTTAAGGCTAAAAACGCCAACAGAGTCAAAGCGCTTAGACACACGATTTAAACTGAATAATCTCAGCACCATCTATTAAATTAAAATAAAATCCAGATAAAAAAGAAAGTATATCATCTTCATTCAGAAAATAATCGAAGTATTTCTTTGCTATAATATTTTAATTCAAAAGAGATAAGTGTCAAATCATCTGCAAGAGCCGAAACGGTTTATTATGCATATTTTACGTCATTCATTAATAAATGCAGTAACTTAGAACATAGTAATGGAATTTTTGAAAAATAATGGAAAACTTTACCATTCGACTTTGATGCATAATTATACAATTAAAAGAAAATTTACCATACAATGTCCATAGGCTAGTTTTCATAATCCTTTGTAAGGTTTCTCTGTACATGAAATGTTCGTAAAATTAAGCATTTTTATCTTTCATAAAGCTATGAGTTTCCTCTTATATTATTATAATTCTCACAACATAAGCTCAAGCTGGGAAAATAATAATAGGCGATTATCTGTTCAGACGAACTCATATGTCCAATAGTCAATAATTCTGCTCCTAAACGCTTGGATGGCGTCAGTTGCCATTATAACAGCGGGTACCAGGCACGTTCATTCGAACTTAGGTATGGGTTTTCTTATTATCCATATCTTGAAGGATTTTTACTGTCAATAAAATTCACAAGAATATGATGTTATAACCCCTTTAGACTAGGCGTAAACTCCGAGGATATTTCTGTTGTCCGACAAAAGTCATTTAGAGATCTGATGAATTCATTCCAAATTCGTGCGAAATCTAAGTTTCAAGTTTCTTGAGATTTAGATTTTTTTAACTTACTCTAACAGTCCAAATTTTTTAATCTGTAAAATAGTATTTGAACCATTTAAATGATTTTGTTCCTTTATGTATTTTTAAACTTTTACCAAAGTTACAAAAGAAGGCTGGGAGATGGTTAGATTTTTGTGCTGTTTTTAAGTTGTGGTAATTCAACTTTGAACTACGTTTATTATTGTAGAATTTGCAATGCGCTTTGAATTTCTCGATCATCTTTCGTTACCGGGAAACTGTTTTAATTACTCATTCAGGCTTTTATTAAGCATTTTTTGTTTATAAAATTTCATTTTTTTTTTTTTTTGCTTTGATCAATTTATTTTCTGATTCCCAGTTTTATTTAACTGTATTACACCATCAGATATCGCATCATTAATACAGCATTATAAACTTATCATTTCAAGTCACTTGTAATAACATATTTCAGCAAGAAAACCGATAGGTACAAGTTTAATGAAAATAACAAACATTTGTTGCCTCAGGTAGATAAAAAATTTAAAGAAATCCAAACATAAACCCTTGCAGTGTAGTGTGGTAAGATGAGTGACCATAACATCACATTTGCTCGATTTTTAATTTCCATTGCAGGTGAATTTTATCCGGATTTATGTTTCCAAATGATGTTAAAGAAAGAAATTAGACTTTACAATCAGTTTTTGCATTTCTGCAGGTAGTAAAATAAATTCTGTAATAATTAAAACTCGGGAAAAATATAGGTAGATTCCATTTTTCTAGAATATATAAACTTGCTTCTACCCCATAATATCTTCCTTTAGTTTCTTTTTGTTGGAAATAAGAAAATGAAAAGGGGTAGAAGAAAATACAATTGATAAAACATTTATAACATGTCCCACATTTTGATAATAATATATAAAAGAATTGCTTTCATCAATGAGAAACAATACATTTTTACCTATACAAATCTTGAGATTCTTTAATGCATTTAATGCATTAATTTAACACAAAGATTTTAATCTTTGTTGTATTTTATAATTCAGTGTTATAATAATTGAAATGAACAAATTAATTTCTTGATAACATCGTCCCATTGAATTTAATGAATTACTTTTTAGGTAATTAACAGATTAATTACAATTTATATATAATTCTTATTCAATTATTAATTAATCTAATTTATAATGAATTTTATTTTTTATGGAACCAATATAAGTACACAATTTCAGAAATTTGTATTAGAAAATGAATACGAATTAATTACAGAATTTCAATCTTACAAGAAATTATGAAAATTGTTTAAAAAAATGTTCTCAAAATAGAATCGTAAAATTCAAAGATTTAAATTGAAATACTTGAAGTAAACTATCATTTCATTCACATTTATAAGGTATTTTAATTTTTAACTAATATTCCGAATTCTATCTCCATATTTTCCTTATAAAATAATTCCTTAATATATTTTTAGCATTTAACATTTTTAACATAATAACATTATTTCTTGCATTTTTCTGATCTGGAACACTTTTATTTTTTTCTATTTATATATTTTTAAAAATATATATTTCATTTTTGAAAATTGTAAACATTTTGGAATCTAAAAATTTAACTTCTCATAACAAATTCTACGTGATAATATCCCAGATTAAATTAATGTACTGTTAATTTGCAAACCTCATTAATCTAAATTAATGTTCTGTCACGAAGAAAATGCAGTTTCAGAAAATAATTTATTTTATTTCAAAATGTGTATTGAATAAAGATTATAATAAAATAAACTCAGAACTAAGCATGCGGTTAAATTTACATTTCAAACAGGAGACTCTGGAATTTTCCAAGATGATAATGTTTTGCATAGCCTTGCCAATAAATTGTTTTGCTTTTTTATTTTTATTTAATAGGGTTATACACAGCTATTGAATTTTGGTTCACGTGCAACCAGTCAGTTTAGAAATAATGAAAGGGAGTAAATGTAGAAGTTTTATTTCTTTTAAGCCCGGAAATATTAATAAATAATGAAACATTCTAAAATTATTAATATAATTTATCGTTATCGGAAAACAATAATTGCAGCTAAAAATCTTCATATTTCTAATATATGGAGAAGTGACTGAAAAATCGATTAGAATTTTTAATCTATCATATATTCATGGTTAAGTATAACGTTTAAAAACAATCTAATGTGGAGTTGGAAATTCCTTTTTAGCTGTTTACTTTCAAGTTATCTCAGCTGTCAAGAAATATTTGTCATAAATTCTATTCGTTCAGGTTAAGGAAACAACCGTCTACGTTAAATTATCGTTCTGTCTTCAACTATAAGGAAGTTGAAAAAAAAAATCCACCTCTTTGCGTCACTTTTTAGCTCATTTTAGATAGGCGACACATTTTCCTATATTTTTTTAACCATTTTTATATCCTCCGTTTCCCATTGAAATCGGTTTGGGTTATTTTATTTTCAAATTAATACCTATAAAGTGTTATACGTGCATACATAACTTTTTGAAGCAGGATAGATTTCATTTTCTTATTTATATAAAGAGAGATAGAATATACCCTTTGCGGAATATATTTTGAATGAATCTCACTTACCTGTGCGGACGAACAATACCTGGAATCACAACACAATAGCTGAAATAGATGAAACTAAATGGATGAAGTTTATAATATCGTTTCTTTCACTGAGTAACTTACTCAATAGCGTATGGACATTCTAATGTATTTTTTAACAATAGATAATGGAATGATATTAATTAATAACTAAAAGCAGAATCTTTGAATCGCATTTCTTAGTAATTCCCGTAACACATAAAAACCGAAACATAAAACGAATAAAATTGTGAAATTGGATTTATACAATGTATTTCAATTGACCGACTTTTAAAAACACATGTATAGTAAATTTAAAGAAATTTTTTCGGTTCTTTCAACAATTTAATGATAATAACTTGGCCTTTTCATTTGTTCTAAATGATAGAAACTTGATATATCTATAAAAGCTTTATTTAAGCCACCCAAATTATTTGAAAAATTTCTTGAGAGGCCATGTCCTCAACTGCGAACATTATATAATTCGCAACGTTCAATGCTTTATTTTAGACGACTCATTTCTCTGTTTTAGTATATTTAATTTTAAATTCTTCCCACGACAAATTTTTTCCATACATTTTCTAAAATAACATTGGTTTTAGAAGTCTTAGTATTTTTTTTTCAATTTCCCTTTAGATCAGTGAAAATAATTCGAAATTAGTTGGCGAAGTCTTCCTTCAGGTTCTTTTGAGAAATTTCAGAATTAAATTAGTGAGAACAAATCTTTCCAAATGAGGAATTGTTTATTTTGCGTCATATTAGAACTTTCTCCGAGCAGAAGAAAGTAGAAAATAAATGCCATTCAGGGGATTTAAGGAGGAAAAAGGTTTTGGCACATAACAAGTTCTAGAGGACATTTTACAGCAAAACTTTATTTCAGTTGTTCCCTGTTTTTATTTCTATATTGCTATTTTTTTCTTTTGTTGATTGTTTCTGTATGATAAATATCCGAACAAGAGGGTATGTCTTTTATTCCTAATATTCGAATGCTTTATACTTTTTTTTCAAATGTTTTATTTTTTTCTTAAAAATGTTCAGAACTACAATCTTATTGACTTTATTTAATTTCAGAATACCAGGAAAAAATAGAAATATAAGAATGAAAATATATGAATCTAATATTTTTAAAGAATATCTTATTTAAAGGAATCTAAGAGAGATTCATAATGATTTTTGAAAGAAAAATCAAAAACAATGATTAGAATTTTACTTATCCTAAAATAGATGTTTGTGCGTATGGCATTCAGATTGTTTGTGGTAATGGCTTGTGACTATTGTTAATTTATTATATTACTCAGGTACAAAATTGCCTAAAGGAACTGAAAAAAAGCATGGATTAGCAAGAATTATTGCACATTGGATTGCTATTACAGACTTATAAAAAGAAATTAACTGCCACTTATAAAAAGAAATATGTATGTGTGTGTGTAAAAACAGACTAATCTATTGCACTTATAGTAGTGAAATTTGGCACAAGGGTAGTCGTAATGGTGACAAAATTATCTTCCTAGCCAAAGTTTTAATGTTTTACGGTATTTTAGAGGATTTTGTGCAAGTATTTTTTTCTACAAATATTTTTAAAGGATTTCAGCAAATTCCTCTGAACTGTTAAAAACAACAAGTAACTATTGTTCTAAAAAATTTATTTTGTACTTTTAATATATTTTTGTTTATGAAACTATATTAAATATTAATTTCTTTCTTAAAAAATATAACACTTGAAAATAAAATGTCTGCATCCAAAATTCTATTTTCTTCTTAACATTTATTAAGGTCATATTCAAATACTTCTATAACCAGGAACAATCAAAATGCTATCATTGATTGAATGCTAGTTAATTATTTTCCAGAAAATATCCAAGATTCTTTTCCTTGATTATTCAGTGAAGAACTTTTCCACTTTTCTCCATTAGAAATCTAATTTTTCCCAATTTCTCATGCTGTTAAATTGTGAACTTAGAACCATGAAAACATATACCCGAAAAGCACTTACGTGGATGCATAATCGAGCTGAGTTGTTACTCCCGTTTGAAAATAGCTCGCATTTTGAATTGTTTAGTGTTTAAAATTTTTCCATTTAAGAAATTTGAGCAAAATAAGTTTATTTTAAGACTTCTGAATATAAATTTTACTACAAGCAAAGACGCATTAAAATGTAATTAAAAAATTTAGTTTCAAAAAGGTGAATTCTACGGAACCCTTTTAGTTTTAATCAAATTACAACGTTAAATATAT
>JAPMOR010086553.1:0-37963 GCA_026543865.1 Argiope aurantia
AGGTTTCTATACGTCAGATTGTTGTCATTTGTGATGAAGGTGTTTGGGGATCACGTCCATATTTCCTCCAGACTGTGCTACTGTAACCGCGGCTTTATTTAAATCCTCAGTTGTAAGTTCTAAGAGCATTTTTTGAAATATTTCGATGCATTTATAAAACAATATTTCTTCTAAATTATGCTTTAAGAAATTAATTTACTCGTAATTTATAATCGCTTTATAATCGAAATTTTGAGAAAAAAAACTTTTTTCATCTTCCTCATAAAAAGAATATATTTTCAATTAAAAGAAATTATACCAGAAACTTGCATCTAAACTAAAGTAAATTAATAAATAAAGCTAACTAATATTTGCATGATTCAAAGTTTTGTTTATAGTATCCTTTCATAAAGTCTTGAATAAATGAAACAATAAGGCACCATTGCGCAATAAATATCTATATAAAAGTATCGGGTATCTTTTTTTCTTTGATAAGAATGAATGCAATGAATTCGTGATTTTCGGTTAAAGGAATTCGTAGCATTTAATAGTATGTACTTGAAGTTTTGTTTGACGTCTTCTTTATAATTTTAAATTATTACTAATTTATTATTTTTCATATTAAAAATTGTACTTGAAACAAAAATACATTTGAAATAACATAAGCTTTCTAGTATCACAAATTTTTCGAGATGAGAGATCCAATTCTCTACATTATTTGAAGCTACTAATTGTTTGAAGGCAAAGAGCTTAGAAAATATATAGCAACAAAGACTGTTATGGAAGTATTTTAGAACTTGAAAGAAAGCGACTAGATGAATTTTGTTGGCAAGAGCTTTAGACAAAGAAAAACGAAATATTGAATTGAACTGCTTTAACTTTTTTTCTACAGTACAACTCTATAGGTATTTTATATATTATTATATTTATAATAGTATATTTATAGGCTATATATAATATATAATATATTTTATGCATTTCAATAAGACATGAGAAATGTTCATTGATTTCTTTGTAACTGAGCACAAATAGTTGTCTGAAAGGTTGAATTTATGGAAGAGATCTGGTCAATTGCATCGTTCATCTTATTTAGGATTCCACATTCGCTGTTAAACTTGAAAAACATCTGCTGGAAGAGCAAGAAGTTACTAACATCAAGCTTCAGTTTTAACACTTTCCCAATGCTGAATAATTTGAATGATGATTATTATTGAACCATTTTTATATTTCTGATGCTCAAATCATCATTACATGTTATATAATTTTCAAAAGACATTATTTGCTAACGTATAATTATTACCGACACGGAGAAGTAGAAACGTGATGATTGTATCGAAAATAAACGGAAATGGGTTACTTATCGGCAGTATAAATTATATAATTTATTGCATAAGGAAAAAAAATGGCGCAAAAATTACTTCCGATTTTTTTTTAAATTTATTTAACGCTTGCAGCAACCAGTTGAAACGAATTTTATACATAATTAAAGCCGTGAAAGTTTTCAGAGAAAAAAGAATATTACGTTTGAAAACAATTCACTATTTTTTTGGTAGCTTGTGATCGTTAAATCCTGTCAGTCATCATAATTATTGTCCTTTCGCAAACTGATTAACAGATTGGATTTATTCAAAATTGGCCTCAATATTTGCGTCTCGTGATAAAATAAATACGACACGAATATACACAAATCGTTTGGCTCTTGATTTATTTATCATCTGATGCAATTTTTTTAGCTGAACATTCGCTGTTTAAAGATTAATTAAAGAAAATGGCTTATTCAAATACATTGTTTTTTGCTATTTTGGCAATATTTTACATATTATTTGCTCATAAAACATGCGATTGCACTTTTGACATCAATGATCGTCAACTTCAAATGGTTGCTGATAGCTTAACGATGAAAGAATGCCGCAAATTGTCTGAATCATTACACGAAAAAGCTTTTGCATTGCATGAAATTCCGAAAGGTTAGTACTATTAACAAAAATGTAGATCATTTAATGACAAAAAAAAAACGTTTTTACTGATTTCTTAAGCTATTGCATTGTTTCTTCCTAATTTGTTATTTATTTGGGCTAAACTTTGATATACAGTCATTTGACGCCTTGCGAGGTTGGCAATTTTTCGGTGGCGCTTTTGCTACCGTTTCGCTATTGCTGCTGTTCGCGCCACATTTGGCCATTTCGCTAAAATTTGGAAATAAACTATTTTGGCGAAAACGACTGTATATCAAAGCTGCTCCTTTATTTGTATACAAAAAAATGTTTGGATTGAAATCCTTAATGCGAATTTAATTGCTTTATAAACAGTTACCATTGAATTCGTCAATTACAAGAGGAAAAAAGAACTAATATATGTTTAAATGTAATGTCTCATTAGTTGTGTTTAAATGTAAGGAAGAGGAAATATTAAATAATGTTTCATGATTCATTTCAGATTTGTCTATTTACGGTATGTAATCGATACAATTGGAGTGTATTTCGCCTACTTCAATATAAAATTATTAATGGTAGTCATTATTTAACGGTGAAGGGTTGGCGATTCGTTGGATACATTTGGCGAGTTTGGGCTCTTTCACTGTTAATTTATAAGTACCTTATCTTTTGTATCAATTTCAATAAATAGAAGGATTTAAGGATTATCATAAAACTAGTTCTTCAACTGAAAATTAGTTTTTGTGAGAAAAGTTAAGATGTTTTTAATTTAATTAAATTAATAAACATAATTTAGTAAGCATGAACGAAGGACATTAAATCAAATAAATACAAAGATTAAACAAATTTTATTAAATGATAATTAGTATTACATCAAATATATATATAAGAAAATGGATGAGAAATTCGCCTTTAACCACATTTAAATAAAAGGAATCAGTGAATTCGCTTTAAAAAGACAGAGGAAATGATACATAAAATAGTCTGTAGTAAACTAGATAGGTTTATAAATTTAATACATGGGGTCTATTCAACAATTTTGTTATATCTTAATATATATATGTAACATTATTTGTTGCGAAGCAGAATGCAGTTTGAAGACAGTGAAGAGATTTGCTATTTCGTGACGTCGTTTTATTTCATTTTTAAGAAGCAGGCATATGTACAAGCGATGAGCACACAGAGCGACACAGAAAAGGAATGAGGAAAAAGCCCTTGGACTTTTTATCCCTGGTCTTATATAACCTATGATTTTGGTAGGGAAAACATTTCTTCATAGTGCTAATATATTAATAAGATTCTGATAGGGATTTCTGACGCATGTCAATCACATGTAAGGGAAACACAGGGATCTTTTAAAAAGAATGTGCTTACTGGACAGTTTTTTACCCCTTCACGCCGAGCGTGTGAAAGTATCGGCGTTTTGTCGGTTCAGCGGTATTTTGCCTCTTCACGCAGAGTGTGGGAAAGTTAGACTTTTAGCTGACTCTGCAATTCAACAAAGCTTCTCTTGAATTAATTAAGTAGAGACAGTGGAATTGGATCACGAAATAAGAGAATATTTTAGAATAAAGTTACTATGGGCTAAGTTAAGATAAAATCTTGAAAATTAATTAAATTGAAATTAGAGTTAAAATATCATTACATATATATATATATTACTTTTTCGTATACGAAGAATAGAGAAAATACTGTAATCGTCAAAAAAATCGAATTCGATATTTCGACGAATATTCCACATATCAGGCCTCTACAGATTCGAAAAACACATTTTTGGAAAATGTCAATCTGTCTGTGTCAAAGATAACGCAAAACCGCTTTGAGCTAGATAAATGAAATTTGCTGCATAGTTTTTAAATAATACTTACATGTTCGTAAAATTTGAGCAAAATCTATTCAGAAGAAGTCTGTGTCAAGCAGTACGAATATAATTCAACACAATGATTTCAAAACGAAGAAAGCTAGATATAAAATTCGGTACATTGATTTGGCATCTATAGTGTAGATATTTATCAAATTGGGAGGTAAATCGAACCAAGGGTTGACTATCTGCCGCTCTATACTTTCAGAAACATGTAAACTTGATAACTCAAAAATGCAATGATTTAAATATATCACATTTAGTATATGATTTTATGAGTGAAAGTGTAATTCTGTGTTAAATTTTGATTTCAGTCAGTTTGAAAAAACGCGTCTAAAACACAAATTACAGTTTTCATATTTTATTAACCCATAAAATATGAAAAACAATTAATCGTCAAAGAAACTCGTCAAGGATTACACGATAAATTCAGTAAAAATTCTATGAGTAGCGTCAGAGGTTAATATTTCGTAACTATTTTACGCCAATTCCATGCAAGTTATTCTCTTGTATAACACCTTTTTTTAGAGAGTATGCGTGAAAATTTTGGGACACTCACGTTGGTTCTATGTATGTGCAGTCAAATCTAGAGCTTTTCTTCCATGATGACATCGAAACTTCAGGTCATCTTTTATAATAATATGTATAATTCTATAGCTTATTCTCTTTTGTATGATTTAAGCATGGGCGGTCAACCAATTTCAATCTTTACAGCAATTGTTATTCAATTATCGATTTATATTTATATAAATAAATGCTCATTACAGGCATTTTAATCGTTTAATATAAAAAAATCACAATAAAAGAACTTACTAACCATTAACTTTCAGCCTTCCAGCTTTAAAATATTTTTCAAATTTTGATTTGTACAAAAACATAAATAAAACTTTCCACAAATACTAGAAAGTTACCAAATGTATAAATAGAAGTAAAAATTGTTTTAATAAGCGATTACATAAATTCTTGTTTTCTAGAAGTTATAATATTTAGTAACCAACCTATATACTGAAATTTTGTAAAGGGTAAATTAATACTGTTTTAATAAATTATAAAAACTTTTTAAATGTTTCTAAATGGAATCGCATGATTGAACATAATATAACAAACTTCAGCAAGCACAATTCTGTACTTCTGATGCCTACAGCCACCTATTTTAGCATACAGAAAATTAGAATTTCTTCACAGTGAAATTTCTGGGGTTTTCATATTTCGATCATTTGAAATAGTGCAATTCACTTTAAGCCGAAGGTACGCAGCATAAAAGTCAATTTACATTTTTTAGGTGACACCGAACCAAAACAAGTGTCTTGCTTCCGACTTCTTCAACATTGGAACACCCATGAAGGCAAAGGTCAAACATTTCACCAATTAGCGGTCAGATTGAAACAGCTGGGCCATCACGACATTGCCAACCGATTATCTCAATCTGTATCTGATGAAAAAGTGGGTGAGGTTCAAGATCTCTTCCTCAAGGATCCCTTTAAGTTCAAAATCCACACGAATTCACCTCTTCTGCAAGAGAGTCCCCACGTACAGACCGTGCCTCCAAGTAAGAAACCTAACAATTCCTGGACTTTCTACGAAGTGGCAGAAGTGGTACTTTTCTTTGCTGCGAGTGTGACTTTTCTGGGCTTTTGTATTCTACTTTTCCTTAAATTCCTTCTACCAGATTCGTTCGTGCGCATGCGCGCTTCGTTATACCGGTCTTTTGTTGGAAAACGACCAGAAGACGACGATATATATTTCATTATGTAAAAGTTTGTTTTGGAATTAATGAAATGGCATAGTAAAAATTAATTCTGAAAGACTTGAATAAATTGTTTAAGTTTTGTTCAAATATTATATTTATCGGATAGAATTTTGATAATAATTTTAAGAGATAATAATAAGGTGATAAATTTTAAACTTAATTAAAGTTGGTAATAAACTTACAAAATCTGTCTAATGCTATTTGATTAATTAATACCAAAATATAACATCTGAATTTTGTATTAAATATTGAATTCTATTTTTTCAAATTAGACCACCAAATATTAGACTTGACAAAAACAACAGTCAAAACTACCGATATTTAAGTTTGTTTACAGCAGAACCGAAACAAAAGAAAATTAGTTCTCATCGCACAGCTCCCCCACAAACACACATACATTATATCTGATCTTTAAAAAGTGAAATAGACACACTAATATTTTGTCTTCTGTTTGCCTGGGGTTTCAGTACTTGCCTAAGCAAACATGCATGGTTAAATATGGCCAAATCTTGCTCTTGTACCATCAAGTCATTACAAAACAACTTGAATGAATCGAGAAAATATTTAACAAACTACTATTCTTTTTCGACGACCAGCTGTTCACCTGCCATATTAATAGTATTAATTTAAGCATGTCAGTCAATTTCAATTAATTACATCTTATCACAACAAAAAAGCGCTATTTTAATTTACAAGCAATAATTATAGAGCATTCTAAATGATCAGTTATGCTTGAGAAGAAGTGAAATTAATTTGAGAGATCAGGAAAGATGTCGAGGCTGAGGTATCTCTCAAGATTTTATATCTTTCGAGGATGGAGGACTGTGGCAATATACGACCGTTGATAGGTCATGAGCTATCATAGGAAATAAAAATTGGTAAATTCAATGCGGTTTTTGAGGCTGGGAAATTTTGTCGTGATTTCTTCTTATAAAAAATATGCAATGATACAGTGTTTTGCAATTTTTCTCGAAAATATTTGTTGGAATATTTTGTATCTAAAAATCATGAGTTTTTATATCAAACAAAAACTAACGAAATAGAATAATTGTTTAGGCCGGGTGATTGATTCATTGGCCTTTTTCTTATTATAAATATTTAGATAAGTATGGATTTTAATTGTTTTAATACATGCAATCAGGCAAGCTATAAATTCAGTGTGTTCGATCAGTGCATGACAATTCCATTAATGAAGAAGCAGGAGTTGAAACTTTCATAGGTTTTATTTTCACATATATATGGACACGGACATTTCTTCTCTATGGACACGGACATTTTTCACGGACAAACACATCATAACACCAAGACGAGAGAGAGAATGTACATGTCGCCGTGTCGGCGTCTCGAATACATCTGGTTAGGGGAACAGAATTTTCCCTTTTCTCCACCGGAGGGAATCAAAACTCTAACACAGTGGAATCCATTTATGCGATTTTATAACCACCAACACAACTTGCAACAAGCATGATAAGCAACAAGATTATTTGTGTATCATCTGATAGGTAATTTATCTCGCATTCTTTTCTTTATTTAAAATACGAGGTTGATTTCAAAATTGGACTCTGGGCATGCGTTTTAAATTATACCAAGTGAACAAGAAATGATTCCTTTGATATTTTATAATTTGAGAAACGAACCAACACCAACAATACAAGAACAAACATCACTTACTAAATAATGATATTTCTAGCATTATATACTTTTTAAAATATATCAGATAAATTTAGATGTAAATATTATTCATACAAATCTATACAGTAAATTATATATATCTATCTTATTAATTAAAAAAATGACTTTAAGATGTCTTTGCATCACAATGATTTTAGAGCACAAGCTTAATAAAACATAACACACATCCTTTTTTAATTATGTAATCACGATATTTGTATTTAAAAAAAAGAAAAAGAAAACATCTTTGGTATCCGGGTCAAGAGGAACTTATATTATCACACATTGAGTAATTTTTATTAATTGATCCGAACAGCAAAGAAAAAAAAAGAAAGCCATTCATCCGTAAACGAATTACCGATTAATAAATGATGCTTTTCGGACCGCTTACAGCTGATTTGTTGATGCTCACAGTGTGTTAAATAGTAGCTCTATTTATACAATGCTGCTGTTCACCTTTTTAACTAACGGCATCTATAGTTTGTTTGCAGGTTTGAGATATTTTTCTACGTTATGACCTCTTTCTATTCTCAAATTGCGCCGAAAATTTGAATGATTTCCAATTACTTGCTCCGCTGCAATTATTCACGCCAGAAAAACTATATCATGAGAAATAATTAAATAATTGTTAACTATTGATACTTTCGACCATTAACATTACAACCTACAAGCTTCAGATGCATTCATTCTGATAAGCGAGAAATTAAAAATAGTGTATGCATTATTCATTTATTGTAGAAAAATTTAGAAATTAAAAAAAGTGGCTTTGACAAAGTTAGGTTATTTCGTATGATCAGAAAAAGATTTGGAATGAGCATCATATTTATATATTTTTACAACATTTATTACATGTAAATAATAAATCAACATTGTATCACCATAATTTGGTTTCTGAAATAAGTAATACATTTTTTTTTCGATTGCTGATAAAGTTTTTTTATTAAGTAATATTTATCCCAATTGTTCGAAAAAAGTAATATATAAAAAACGGGAGTGATTTCTCCAAAAATTTCTCGTATACTGTCTATAAAACTTGTCATGCCAGAGAAAGCATTACATGGCACTGGCGTTAAGAAATATTAACCTTTGCCGTGAATTTGGCGATTAATCACTGGCATGCGTTAAAAGCATCCCAAAATCGTATTTGTGTTTTAGACACGTTTTCCCAGACCGATTGAAACAAAAATTTTATGCAAAGCTGCACTTGTAGTCACAATATCCCATACCAAATTTGGTATATTTAAATCATTGCGTTTTTGAATTATGCATTTACATATTTCTGAAAGTATAGACCGACAGACGGTCAACTCCTTGTTAGATTTCGCTCAAAATTTAGTAGGTGTCTATACCAAAGATGTTAAATCTGTGTACCGAATTTTATCTATTTAGTTCTCTTTGATTTAAAATTACCGCGTTAACTTATATTCAAACAGCCGAACAGAAGGACTTCCTCTGAACATATTTTACTAAAAATTTGACAGAAATCTGCAAATTAAGTGTAAATACCGTATACCAGATTTCAACAGTCTAGCTCAAAGCTTTCTTTAACACAAGCGAGCAGACAGACATTTTCTAAAAATGCTTTTCTCGAATTTAAGGGGGTTTAAAACGTGGAGATTTATCACAATCTTTAGTTCGAATTATTTGACCTTATCTATACAAGGTATAAGAGAAAGTAATTAGAAATATATCAAGTATTTTGATATTAAAATAGGAAAAAATAAATAAAAAGGAGTTGACTTGAGAATGGCTTAACTAATCTCAAGATAATCAATAACAATATAACTTTTCTTTTATGAAGAATGCTTAGTTTAAAAATTTATATATTTTATTTATGACGTATGAGGAATGCTCAATTTTAAATTAATTTCAAATATTATAAAAAAATAGATCAGCACTATCTTAAAAAAAAACTTGAAAATTATTACTTTTACAACAATAGTGTCAAATTTGTAATAATCAAAAAAAAAAATTTATTAAAATTTCAGTTATATGTATTTTCATTTATACGTCCTTTTATATCAGTCCCTTGAAAGATTTATAAACCGTGCTTTACTGTATTTTATATTTAATTTAATGGATAAATGTCTCCGTTTGTTAATGTCATCACCAGAATTTTACTATACTGAATCACGATGATGTTGTCCATTTCAAAATTGTAAAATCTTTAAATAAGCTATTTTCAAAAATCTTCGAATGAAAAATCATATCTCTGCTCTAATACTCTGTATAGTGGTAATCAAAAACAGCGATTAAATATGAAAACGCAATTTCGTTTTCAATTTTGTACCAAATTGCCATAAGGTAAAACCTGTGTTCCTTGTTTGTAGATTTCACCAATCTAACGAATTAAAAAGATATAATGTAAATAAATTTGATATAATGTAATTATATTTAATGATAAATAAATTTGCATTCATATTCCTTATATATCTCAACTAAATGTATTGAATATATTTCGAGAATATTCACATGAAAATTGATTGGGTCTTGCAAACGAAACTATATGCAAATCTAGCTTAACCAAAAAAGACAACTATTTTCTCACAATATAACTGCGGTTATAAATAAAACATAAATTCTGGGAAATTATACGAATCATGTATTTTGAGCCTCTGTTTAAGTATCCCATTTCTATGAGACTCGTGAGAACCATTTCAATAATAAATAGGCAATTAAATGTCCAAAACCAGCGTTAACCTACATTTCTTGGCTGTGCTCTAATGTGGTGCACTACACAGAGGTGATATTGTACCGATAAGAGCTAACCCAAGTTAGGGACATGTTTTTCTTATTCAAGGTCAATGCTACGAGTTAAAAAGTACGATGTTTACTGTCTGATGTTTTTATGTGGCAATGCCCGTGGTTTGAATTTTCTGACAATGCTTGGAGGGTATTGCAGTCTGTTATCTTTTACTGAAATATGTAAATAACATTGTTCTAGATGAGTTTAAATAGGTTTATCACATACTGATAAGAAAGTAGTCAAGGAAGAGTTGTAAGATGGACGGGATACAAAAGTAATACTAGAAGATTAGAATGAATCACTATGCCATAAATGTCTGAGACGATTATTAGTATTCAAGGCATGTTCTGATCTGCTTTTATATTTGATAACATTCAGCTAGATGATTTATTTATTTTTCAACTGAGTGAAAATTGCAGTAAATAATATCTAATTAGGTCTATACCGCTGGATTGCTTTGTAGTTGCACTGAGTTCTGGATTAATTGACTGAGTATTCTTTAGTAATTATCTGATTAATTAATAGAATGTAAATTACCATGTTTAAAAAATAAATTTGATAAGATTTTATTATGTCGGTAAAAATGAAAATGGCATGCACAATCGAGAATTTTAATAATATTTAAATATAATATATATTCTTACTTTCCTTGATTATTTTATTTGCTTGATTTAGCAGAATCAAAAATAAATTAATGAATAATGATAAGATATTTACTAAAAATTCATGTAGTGATAATATGTGAATGAGAATTGTAAGAAGAGAAATAATTATCAAACATTTATATCGATGAAAATTTAAAATATTATACTAGAATCGATATGTTTGATATGACAGCATTGATTATGGAAGCATTTCGTATTTCTCTAATAATTAAGCAAAATTCTTAATTGTTTTATGAATCACACTTCAAAACTTAATATTTTTTCCGTTTATATAAACTTATTTTTGTTTATATTTCTGTATTTTCTGATTATGAAAATGCATTATAATATATTCTGCATTATTACAATTTCATTTCATATTCATGTTATCTTTGGATAACAAATTTCGAAATGGCGAAACTAAGATAATGAAAAATTGAGGTCCCCAAAATATTCATTTGTCCATCGCTGCCACATTTATTAGTACTTCATGAGTAACACGAGTCGCTTTACCGACAGTTTTTGAATATATATGACAGATGACCTACAATAAATCGGTTTCGACTTCTCATTTTGAGTTTTAAGGTGTTAGATTAGATTCATTCAACAATCTGAATACATGGGCATTAGCATGGGCATGATGTGTGACAAATCTAGAAAGATCGAGCGTATTCTTGCTAGATTCATGAAAGTTTGGAGAAAGGATTCTTGACTCAGTTGTCGACCTAAACATTTGACCATAGTTCAAAATTAGGATAGCCCTTTCAAAATTTCCCTCATATCCCTCATAATTAAAATACGTACTGATACAATTAAACTAAATAAAACTTATGGCTAGGCTTTGAATTTTCTAATTTGCTGGTTGAGATTGAACTTCAGGAATGAGTGAAATATTAAATGTAATATGTCGTGTACAGAACTAAGTATTTCCCATACTTTTAAAAATATTTTATCGCTTATCTAGTAGGTAATAAATTAAAGATATGGCCTCAAAATAGACAATTAATTGTCTTTCAGAATGTCCATTTTTTATTTTTTATTTTGGGGACATACAAATTTAGAATAACAAATGTATTCAATATTATGAAAATTTATTTAGATTAGAAAAGTTTAAAGAAGATATTTCGCAATAAAGTATTTTTGCTATAATCATATATTACAATATAAACCCAGCACCAAAAGGTCATAGGTAAAATTATATTAAAAATCTCAATTAGATTATTATTTTTACTTAAATACTTTTATTCTATTTCAATGAAAAAGAAAAGCCATGTTTTTTAATCTGATGTAGAATCTAGCATCATAATACTTCTAAGTCACGATAAATAAAAACATATTCGAATTTTGAAAGAATTTCACTTGAAATGCAATACTTCTGGGTTCTTTTCTATTCTAGTTTTAAAAATTATCTGGTAGTTGTGTGGAAACGATTCAAGTCGCTAGCCTTGAACATTTGAATACTGAACCAACAGCATTTTTCACATTAACGCTATTGCATCTTGGGAAAGTATTTAATCCATATCTCTACGAATCAAAATTGCTCTTAAAAAGTGTAATAAAAAGAAATCACTCGGGAATTTTAATTACTTTTTCCCTTTTAATAATCACTTACACCATCTGGACAAGCAATCATGATTTAAATTATTGTATAATAGCGTATGATAAACAAATATTTTTTTAATAATAAGATGAAAACCAGAGGGAGTGATCACCCCAAAACTTTCTCACATACTCTCTAATCAATTTAGCATGCTAGAGAACGCCTTGTATGGCACTGGCGTACAATAGTTATGCCAGTGTTAGGAAATATTAACTTTTAGCATGAATTGAGTAATTTTATTGAATCTATCATATCATTCTTGGCGAGTGTTTTTGCGATTAATCTCTGATGTGTCGTTAATAGTATACGAAAATCGTATTTGTGGTTTAGACAAAAAATTTTTAACCGATTAGAACAAAGATTTGACTCAAAACTGCACATGTAGTCACAAAACCCCATACGAAATTGGATATCTTTAAGTCTTTGCGTTTTTGAACTATCGCTTTTATATGTTTTTAAACGTACAGACATTCGACTCTGTTGGATTTGGCTCAAAATTTGACAGGTTTCTACACTATAGACATTAAATCTTTGTACCGAATCTTATTTATCTATCTATCTCCATTTTATAGTTATCGTGTTAACTTAAATTCGAACAGGCGGACAGACGAACTTCCTCTGAACAGACTTTATTCAAAATTTGATAGAAATCTTTAAATTTGGTGTAAAGACCTTTTACCAAATTTCAACAGTCAAGTTCAAAGCTTTTTTGATTTATTTTTGTCACAGACAGAGAGACGGACGAACGTTTTCCAAAATTGTGTTTTTCGAACTCAAGGAGATCTAAAACATGGAGATTCGTCAAAATCTCGAGTTCGAATTTTTTGATGATTAACTTACTTTCTCTATATTACGTATACGTGAAAGTAAGAATTCATTGGAAAATTATCAGTCAGACTACACCTTTAGCAGAAGACCAGTTGATAATAAGTAAAATGGTCGGATCTTAGATAATCCATGACATCTTTGTGTCGACACTTCTTACACTTTTTTAGAACTGTGGAAAGAGTTTCCCATGAAATAGACAGAGTAATTGCCAAGTTTATACCATTCTACGTATTCTATAACGTATTAATTAATTAAGTTTTCACATAAACTTTGTCAGTTACTTTCAGTCATATTCAAAACTGTTTAATAGAAATTCATACCCCCATTTAATAGAATGCGTCCACCAATTTCAATGATTTTAATTTACCAGCATCTGTAGCTAAGGAGGAAATCCAGTATTAAGATTTAAATCTATACTGTCATTTTACAAAGCATTCTAATGAAGCCACTATTTAATAACCCATTATCATATTATTATAACCATTAATTGTCATCTGTCGCCATCAAAATTATCTGGTCAATTACCTATTGAAATGGATCAGATAGAGAACAAAATTCCATGTCAAATAATCGTCGTTCGGATAATTTATCGAAAAAAGAAAACCTTTTTTTCCTCCTCGTCTCCATTGTCTCGGAGAGTCGTCAACCTCCAATTGTAGCCTTTCTGTTCACCGCTAGAATTCACTTTTATTTTTCTCTCCAAAAAGAAGAAATTTCATCTAGCTGTCGTAAGAAAGGATAAAATCACGTTTTCACTCTTTTATTTCCTTTTATGTCTGAAGTTCGGTATTGGGTATAAATAACAGCAGACGGATTGAATCAGGTTCATTGTGAGACGAATCGGTACGTGCTAAAAGGACTGGTGCAAGTGGAAGTGATCACTTGCACCATCAATCTAAATGCAGTTTTAAATTATTTAAATTGTGTCAGAGGGTGAAGAACCCATTTAAGGGATTATGTTGCCTTATTTTGGGAAAGCAGCGTGAAGAAGAAAAGGCAATCAGTGTTTATTTTGCTAGAATCTGCATGTCTTCTTTTGCTATAAAAAGATGTACTGTAAATATAAGGGGTCAAAGTTTAAAGAATGTTTAATGTTAAATGAAAATTATATACATTGAGATATGCATATAATAACACTAGCAGCACACGCACAGCGTTGCCCGGGGCCACCAAGAGGAAAAATTAACTAATTAATTAAATCTAGCCTCCACCCGATATGACATGGACATGTCACGCAACATCAAACAAACATAAAAATATATTTAGAAATCATCAAAAATAACTACAAATCAATTTTTATAGCACACATTCAGAAATATTTAGACTGTTAAAAAGGTAAATTATATTTTCATAGACAAAACGATTCACTAAAAATATACAATAGAAAATTTGCTTTAAAATTGCAAGAATATATAAATAAGTCATTGTACCCACTGTTCAACACTTGTTTATCAACTATGTATAACCTGATATGGAAATAAAGCTCAGCTTGCTGCCTAATATTTTTTGAAAACTATAATGGCTGTTTTTCCTTCTGATGCCAAGACAATAATAAAAGAGAAAATAAATATTTTTAACAAAAATATAAAGAAATAAAATTCATACCGCCTTCAGAAATCAAATAGTTGCTTAAAAATAAATTTCCAGAATAATGTCATGAATCAAGAGCAAAGGCAATTCTTATTTTGATAAACTCAAACCAATTGCGAATTCATGAACAAAACTGTAAAAGGTGGTAGAGCATGCAAATAAACACTTTTCTCATAGACCGTATTGCCGCAAGTGTCTATTGAGACATAAGAATTATACGTGAAAAGAAATATAAATTGTTTACTAGCAGTATCGTTGGAAAGACATTTTTTACAGAAAATTGTACAATAGACACTCTTGTGCTTTTTGTTTTGCTCCCCCCCCCCTCAATGATTCTTAATCTCATATACTTCTACATTCACCCAAAAAGATTTGTTGCATTATTTTTCTCGTCAAAGTTCTGTTCATAAAACCTTCTTAAAATTAGTCGTAAAAGCTCTGTTCATGATACATTTAAACAATTTACACTTGAACCCCAAATATAATTTTTCATCAAGAAAATCTTACAAAAAAATAAATATGCTGTTATTAAAATCAAAGATTTGGACGCTTTCTTTATATCATATTAAATATTTTTCCTTTGTAGCAGCTTTTTAATTAATTTCCATGGAGTGTTCAATTTGTAGATTTTAAAAGCAAAAATACGCTTGCATTACAAAATTTTGTTGTTTTAGGATAACGGTGCAAAATAAAATAAAATAAATAAATAAATAAATAAAAACCTAATGTAATCATTTTATACCTTACATTCCCAAATAAACCACGACTTGAAAGCAATATTAGATAACAGAGGAAACAAACTTCTTTCATTCAACCTCTTTATAAGAAAAAAATTTAAAACCATCTTTTTCCTATTATTATATTTCTCATTGAATGCACAAGAAAAAGGAAGAGTAATGTTTAAAATCAAATCTAATATGGAAGTGGACCGAATTTCTTGTGAAATTATTTTATTGATAAAACCTGTGTTAAGAAAGCAACTCGTTCAATTACGTTCATATATTTAAAAAAAATCCTTCTTTTCAATATTCGCTTTAGATTAAAAAAAGCAATCGTAATTATCCATAACTTATAATTTTGAGTGCGATAAAAATCACTTTACAAATAACGATTAGAAATTAATATTGTAATTCATCCGTTGTAATCCATTTTACATTTGACATATTTTTTTCATACATAGGATAAAAATTTTGCAATCAATCCTTTAAGGCATTATCTTCTTATATGAAATAATAATATCTATTAATAAATCTTGTTCGAAAATAAAACAATAATCTATCATAATGGCTTCACATTTTCATCAATTTTATTAGTTTAATTTTAGTTAGACTAATGCCTAGTTGCAAAACAATATTTGTGCAGTTTTAGGATAACATCATAATTTTGAAACGTAATTTAACAACCCGAAAACCTACCTCAAACTCCAAACATCCACTCTATGTCTGTCAGAATGCATAGAATCCACAAGGGCAGATCTAACATCGCTATATATGTCATCCTTTATAGTATCTGAGATAAAATCTACAATCCCGAAATCGAAATTTTATCGATTGGAAGTGAATACCACAGAGTTAATTTTATTTAATGCGTTTTCGGCAAAGTAGTATTAATCTCTTACAAAGCTAACGTTAGTTTGAATTCTGTTAAACAGCATATGAAAGCACATTCCCTCTTCTGCAATATATTTTAATGTTTTTCTGTCTTTCATTCTTAACGATGTAAGAATGCAAAATTCGGAGGAGAAGGAGCGATTAAAGCATATCTTAAGACCTTATAAATAAAAAGCATTTTAGGAACGATGTGTATTATTTAGAATGTATAGATCACCTCGGTCTTTTTATGTTGAATTTTACTATCTTTAAGCAACATCATAATCCACTACTGTTGCCATCTATTACCTCCGTTTTTGTCTATAGACTTTCCAGAAATGTTTTTAATATCCTAAGTAAGGTTGTGTCGGCGTAAATGCTGAAGACAGTCCTATTGTAAGAAAAGTTTACAGTCAATATATTTCGGTAGCAGAAGAAGTATATGTGTTCTTTTGACAGTGTTTCCCTCGAAATGGGATCATATCTCATCTGTTATGACCATCGAATTTTATTTCAAATGTAAATTTTGTGTCTAAATTGCCTTTATAAAATGTCTACGTAAATCTGCATGGTAATTTATTGGTTTCTTCAAGTGCAGCCTTTACTCTATCAGGGAGAGCTTAGTTTGAAAGCGTTTTGCAATTTTTCATTTATATATAAAATTATAAAGAATTAACACCGCCTTTTTAAAACATTCTTGGAGGACTGTATAATCCGGGCGCCGCGAGATATACATTCAGTTTTGTGGGCAAATCATTATAACCCATGGAGGGTCGTAAATGAGTCGTTAACTAGATTATCATATATCTACATTCTATGGAGGCGAGTATATACTTACTTATATATTTAGTTATACAATATATACTTATACAGAAACTATCCCTATATTTCATATTTCCCATAGAGGTATTTAACTCACACAAAAATCCTTACGGTGGAGGAGAGGTGGGGAGCATATCTGTTACAAAAATAAAAAACTGTCATATTCATAAGCAGGTTCTGCTCCCATTTGGCAGCATGATAAAAGTATTGTGACTGATTATCAGTCCCATTGACGGTGATGGGACCACTTCCCAAAGAGAGTTCCATGTATGAGGCTATTATGAGACGTTAGAACGTCATTGCTGTTAATTATGGCGGTTTGATCATTTAGTATAACCTAAACAGGGTTTCATTTCTTGTTACACATCTAAAAGCGCATTAAGTCGAAATGGTGGCAATATCTGAATTTTCATATCAGAGTAATTATGAGTTTTTTAAAAAAAACGATTTTCAATAATTATTTCATGTGTAATTAAGAATTCAATAGAAATATTCTCTTTGGCATCTTAAAAGTCAAAAATGATTCTTCAAGGAGAGACAAAATAAAATATTGAAAATTGATTAAAAACCCATCTGTGGATATCGATAATAAAGCAGATTTAATATAATATTTACCCTATAGCTATCAATTTATAGCGTTGCAGTCAGACGTTAATCAGAGCGCATGGATTCTTTATTTGGTTGACAAGCCATCGCTGTTCCATATCGTCTCCGAAAGCGCGAATTTTTTTTATTGTCGTTACCAAAAGTAATACATTCTTTCTTCCTAAGTTTAGCTTTTTCTTCTGCGTGAAATTTGTTTTATCTCCTTCTAGAGTGTCAATGATGAAATCAAATCATGTTAACATGATATACATGAAACACATTGTACCAATTTAATGTTTTGATTTATAGAGTATCTTTCAGTAGGGTGAAATAATCCAACATTCACAACCATGCATTACAAAGGATCCAGCTACGATTGTCATATAACTATAAAATCCAGTTAATTTTGTCACTGAATACGTATGAATGTTGTTGTCCTATTTCAAAGATTTAACTTTTTCTTTCAGTTCACAAAACATTATGTAACAATCGTCAAAAAACAAGAAAATATCGAGGATCATTAAATAGAAAAGCTTATTATCATTTTACTTAACATAACATTTATTTTGCAAAACCATCTTATTAAGATAAACTCAGTAATACAAGTTTAATCAGCACTGAAAAGAAATTTTTAACTAATACACTAATACATTAATACCTCTTGGATGAATGCACCTTAATAACAGTTTTGAACACTAGAGGACTATCTAGCATAATTACATTTAAACATCGTTTTCGTTATAGACGATTACTGTTTTCTTTGTCAGAAACTAGGGGTAAGCAGCATTTTCCTTCTTGCATATATCTTTAAACTCATTTAAATTTCTCTTAAACGCTGATTTATATGCAATGCTTATCTTAATGAAAAATAGCTTTAAATGAGTAAGAGTTAGGTAAAAAAGAGAAAAGTAGAAATTCAACTTTAGAACACTTAGATCACAGAAATATGTAAAATTCAATGCTAAATATTTATGAAGCTGGTTAAGCATATAAATATATTAAAGTGCGTAATGAATAATTTTTTTTTTTTTTTTTTTTTTTTTTTTTGCACTACGTGACGAAGATTTGATTGTGCTGTTGCAGAGATCATAGACTGATTGAAATATAGTCGTTAATGAAACTTTGATGTTTCTAATTTTTAAATTAGACACAGCAAATAAATAATATATTAACTAAAATAATGATTACAGTTCAAACGCCAAATAGAAATTTTTCAAAAGCGATGAATTATCAGGTATTATAACATAGTCGCATTCTTTGGTTATCACTTCGCCAGTTTCCTACAGTTTGGCACGATTTTCAAGAAATTAATGTCTTATTGCTTGTTTCTTTGTATTTTTGAAATTAATTGCTTTTCTCTAGCTTCTGAGAATCACTGAATTTGTCCTAAGCAATATGCAGAAACTAATTGGGGAGCACAATACTTTTGAGTTTAATTAAAATGCGTCAACCTGGTATAAAATATGTTTCATTCCTCAATCATGGATAAAAAAGAACGAATTTATTTTATTTTATATATCTGCATTCAGTACATTTCAGTATTGTATTTAACATCATAATTTGTATTTAATATTCTCTCCCTTTAATGAATTAATTATGATAAAAAATAATACATTTTTAACAGATTAATAATGCTGCAGAAATATATTGATAATGTTACATAGCTCATAAATGAGTTATGAGCCATTTTGAGACACTAATCATATCTAGGTGCAGTGGCTAGAAATGAGCATCATGTATCATAATGTAACATGATTTCGCATTAATTAATTACTGCAGTAAAAATTAATGTTCGTTATGAAATTGAAATTGACAATAATTATTACTTACTTACCTCATTTTATCTTATACTAGTAATATGCCGGGCATTGCAAAAAATAAAAATATATATATTTTTAAGCCTTTTATTAATAAAAAAATTTAACAATTAACTAATCATGTTGGAACTGTCACTAAAATCATCTTTATACTTCTGTATTTGAAAAAAAAAATCAACCTTTAATGTAATAAATACTTTATCTCAAAGATTACAGTTGTAACATCAAATTAAATAATGTCAACCACATCGCATAAACATCAAATGAAAGAGAAATGTTTTGCAAAAAATAAGTATTTCTTATAAATTATTGAAAATTTTATATAAACAATCCTGTTATCATCGACAGTTTTTTTAATGGATTGGGTATATAATTTTAATCGAACGATTTTTCAGAATTTATTAATAATTTTAAAGGATGATAAATTATGTTTGAAGCAAAAGTTATAAGTCAGTGCATCAACAATAAAAAGAAGAATACGAAGTGTTATACAAATTTAATCAAGCATTGTGAGTGCAAGGTTAGAAACAAATAAATAAAGCGATTTAAAATATGTAATATTTTAATCCAGTAAAAATGATGGCACTTAGAATAATATAACATTTTCTATATACTGAAAGATGGTTTTTACTTAATAAATAAATTATTTACTTAACTATCATGAAGGATGCAAAAACCTTTCCTTGTGCTCCATAGTATTTGCAAGTATCTTTTTAAAAAAATCTACTGAGTAGTTTAGATTTCTATAGCCTACAAACTAGCTTTATCACTTTTATTTATACATATGTAACTGCATTTAATATTTAAGAAATATGATAAATGTGCAAGTTTTAAAAATGACTTTAAAATATTTATTCTGTTTTAAGATTATGTCCTTTTTTTGTAAAAGTATCCGATCTAAAGATTGAGAAAAAAGGTACACCATCCGCTTTTTCCATTAATTTTTCCAATATACATATATATGTGTGTGTGTGTAAATATGTTGATGTTAACAACAAACGGAAATAAATTTAATGAAACGACATTTACGTCTGAAATTTCAAGCGATTCAAAGTCAACTATTAAATGATTAATAACAGTTTTTACGTACTTCAGCTCAACAGGTTTTAAGATATACAAGTGACCTGCTTTATTTAGTTTGAATATTCAGAGTTTTAATCGAGACAGAAATATGAATTAAAAATGCAAAAGTATTGTTGCATGCAAAAGTCAACATTGCATTCTAACATTAACAAACCATTTCTATGAAAAGGGCTATTATTATTCTGTTAATCCGCTGCTTCAATAAGAAGTTACCTTTTACATGAAAAATTTCAATTAAATTAAATAATAATTATGTACATAAAATGTTTGATAGCATTTAAATGTAAAAGAATAAATAAAAAAACAACAACAAAATAGATTAAAGTTGGGAAATGTAACATTTGGAAGCTTATAAATCGGAAGGTATGATATAAAAACTTAACTATTTAATTTAATGCCTGCAGTGGCTCATCTGAATATTATAGTTTAATGCCGATTACTGAATATTTTGTAGCGTGTTTTTGTCATTTCTTTTTATTACAATATTATTATATTAATTTACATTCTAAATTTTATCTTTCTCAATTCCTACGTGTTAAAATCTGAGAAATAATTATATTGAAAATGTAAATAAAAGTAAAAAAATGACATCATGACGAATGCTTCTATACTCTAGATAAATAACTAAGTTGCTATATTAAAATGCCAAATCTATAAATTTGACAAGATGTTGAACAACTAATAATAGACCTAACAATATATTAGAATTCTTTTTGAAAAATCATTACATTCCAAAATGATTTTTTTTTTTGTTCAAACTAAAAACTTTTTCCATTTTATTCGATACTATATCAACAAATCTTCCAAAACTCTAATACCATAAAGGGATATTTCTCGTATTATTTAGAAACGCCGTTTGCATACAAACAAGAAGGATTTATTTCTAGAACAATCTTCCCATCATTTTTCATCGAAACTTTCCTTTCTGCACATCATTTTCGAAACTGAAGATTGTTTACTGTCACTTAATGGTAAGGATGCACAACGGTTTTTATCACAGGTGGTTGCCTGAAGCACAGTAAGTTCTGCTCTACTTCTTTAACAAGCGTCGAAATCATAGTATAATATCGCTTTCAATGTCAGTAATGTGAAATATTGAGAACTGAGTTAATATGGCAGTTATTTAGAAAGAGGAACTTTACAGAGTATCATTTACAATGATATTACTTCAATTATCGAAATAATAATTTGCAAGGCACTCAATAAGTTTAATTTTACACAACTGCATTTATATGAATTTTTCAATACTTGATCAAAATTCCCCTCAATAATATAATAAAGAGCTTCTTCAAAAATATTCATTTAGAGATATAGTTGTTTCCACAAAATTTTATTGAAAATATTTTATACTATTTCTCTTTCAGAATCAATTACTGCTTTATAGTATGAAATTTGTTACCCAATTTTTTTCTACATTTCTTGTGCAAAACAAATCAATCACGTTAATGAGGATTCGGGTTTTAATCTTTTATATTTATCGGGAATTTGTGCAATTTTCTTAACATGGCATGTAGCAACACACAAAAAATCTATTAAATTATGTCTGATCCTCGATTATATGAATGAAATAAGGTATGAACATCTGTTCATTTGTAATTTTCGTCCGTCAAAACTGAAATATATTATTATTTATAAAACTTTTTGAGAAAATAAAAATGAACAATTATAAATTTGTGAATAATTATTTTATTTAATCAAATGCTTTATTTCGGAATTGAGTTCCAATCAATTTTGTTTTAATCATCATTGTATTTAAAACAATAATTTTGCCAGTTTTTTTTTTTTTTTTTTTTTGTTTTTCCTGATTAGCTTTTTTTTTTGGCTAACTTAGGTATTTCCTTCTTCTAAAATAAATGGTGATACCACTTTGATAAAATAACATAAAATTGTATTATCATTGCTTTTTTTTTGCTTGTTTTCGTGAAAGATATTTTTTATCATGGTCTCTGAAGTTTCAAGGATAAAATACTTAAATAAATTTCATTTATTTTTAAGCATATTAATATAAAATCCTAAATAGGCTAGAAAATTTGTTAAAAAAATAATATTATATCTACATAAAATTCTGCATATAAGATGAAATCCTTTTGTTAAAAACATGTTTGTTTTCGAATTAATAACAGAATTAATAGATCTTAAATCAGATTGATTTAGAGTCGGACTAATCAAAAGTAACCATCTTTCCAAATATGATCACATGTGCTTGAACTTCGAACTTTCGGCTATATGTATAATAGATGAATAACGACAAAATATGTCCAAGACATTCTTTCAAATGCAGTCTCAGATTCGTTATTATGAGGCATTGAGTAATAGAAACCGTTGGCAATGAATTAACAATAATCAAGAAATCTTCAAGCTATTTGGTAATTTTTTGCTATTTAAATAATCAATAAAATCTGAAAAACTTCATAGTCGGTGAACTGTGTCAAAATCCACATATGATCACTATCACTAGATATCTTAATTTAATACAAGTGGATTGGATTATATGGAAGCATTATGTTTTTCTGTAGACTCTAAATCAGAAGGAAAACGTATCATTTCTTTTACACAAAGATCTTTTATCTGTACTGTTTCAAATAGAAACATATCCAGTATATACATAATTAAGGAAGAATTGATAATAACACAATGAGTAAAAATATAGACATTTTATTGAGTATTTAATATCATTTGGTATATGCAAATTATTTCTTATTTGTATTACATATACAAATTATTAGATATATAGAAAAAATATTCTTATTTCTATTATTATTTGTGTTTCACTGAAACTTTTAAAGATTAAATTAAACTGATTCTTAAAATTAATTCTATAAATTTGGCAATTGGTTAAAGCAAGTGCTAAGCAGATATAACTTAAACTGCATATTAGATTGGTGTATTTATTTCTATATGCAGCCAATTTTATATTATTTTTCTGTTAACGCCTACGACTAGGCGTTTAACCTCTTGCTTGTGAATCTTACAATAATCCAAAGGCAGGTAGATAGCACTTATTGATTTATATGTGGTGAATTTGAACATACTTATAAACACTTATGAAATGAATTTGAAAATGGAAATAAACTCCCATAGCTTAATTTATAAAATTTCTCAGAAATGTAATGCGCATAATGGCAATTTTATTCGCTTTACAAATCTTGTACAATAGCAAAACACCAAATCCAGTTTAGCCTGGCCTTCAAGAAAAAATTTCAGAAAACTCGATAATAATGACAAATAAAATAGACAAAGTAAAATTTTCCAATAATTGAAAAAACAAACAGAAAAAGGATCTAAAAGATTGAAAAAGCCTCCTATAACGTAATGTCTTTCCATTCTCTCAATGGAATGATTCCACGTTAATATGGAAAATACAGGTAAACAAAGGTAAAGGTAAAAACTATATAAACTTTTTTTAAATCATAAGTCGATAATTAAGCTTCTGTTTGTTTGTTTTTCTATTTCAATAGACTATCTACTCAAATTTAATTGTAAATATATAATTATATTAAAAGTAAACTTTAAAAACCCTGAATTATATGAACTATTAAACAACATTACATGAACTATTATAAGCAACATTATTTGAGAAATGTCTATTGTCTCTTAACAGTAATCCTTATTGTGTGGATTTTTTTACTTCGAACTTTCGCTCGTTTAGTATTTTGGCATCTTAATAATTCAACATAAGGCTGGCCATATGAAAAAATAGACTCATGTAGTGAATTTCAATTCGCTCAAAAGTATAATAAAAGAAAGAGATAATTTCCAACTGTTCCGTGAAGGAAGAATGAAATGAAAACTGCAGACCCCGGCTCATTGATCTTTGCTGCAATGCAGCATAAAAAATTATAATAAAACGTGACGTTTACATTTCCATAACTAATTATTATTCATACTTAATTTTATTCGCACACATAAAAAAAACTATCTGAGTTACAATATACCAAAACACTAAGTCATAAGTTGGCTAGACGTCAAGGCCGCGTTACATATTTCAGTAGACCATTCTGAATACTGATTTTTAGCCCTTTTAAATTATATAAGCTATCTATAATATTTCATTCAAAATTATATATCACATCTTAATTTAATAAATAACTATATTTATATTGCCATTTTTTCTTGTCAGTCCTCAATAATCGGAAGTTAAGAATCTCCATTCAACTAATACTATAAATAGGTAGGTTCATCATTTCATTGATTTTAAAGGAATGTTGACACCCTATGTTTGTTAACAGTTCGAATTATTTCGCAACGAAAAACATGTGTTCCGTTTGTTTTGTTAGGATTTTCTTATTTATGGAAGCAATTATTTTTTAACATTCTCTTCATTAAATTTAAATTTAAGATTAAAATTATTAATGTCCATTTAAAATGGTGATTTTATTTGTAAATAATAAGTTTCAAAGGGAAATTTTCTGGAAAATTCAACTTTATTCTTCGGATTAATTAAAATCAATGCAAACAATTTTTCTATATGATATTTTCTTGTTTTAACAGACTTATGATTCATATTTTTTAAATCTATAGATTATAAATAATTAGAAAGCCCCAACCCAACAGACTGATCCGATTTCTTGAATTTTTATTTCATGGGAGGCCCATGGCCTTTATTTACGTTATCAATGGTTGTCTGTCCCTACCATCGCCTTCTATTTTCGAGAAAAATCTTAAAAACTCTATTTTTCTGTATATCCTCTATGGGGACAAAAACCAAGACAAAATCTTCCAGTCAAAGCCACCATACCGTTTTGAATACTTCAAGAAATATTGCAAAATAAATATCTATCTTAAATTTTCTATCATTGTGATATAATGCAATTCACTAAAGTTGACTGGCATGACTAAATTAATATTAGTAATATGATGGTGGAGCGGTTGGTAGCTAAAAGCGGCCAGGAATCGAGTAAGTAATGTTTTTTTTTAATTTTAACATTTTTACATATTGATATTATTTTCATGCATGAATTTTAATACCTAAATTAACAATGCTTTTAATTTCTTTAATACTTTAAATTGTCATTACCGGTTAACATAGATTCATGTCCCCCGACTGGTTTTAAAATTGTTATGTAGAATTGGTTTAATCTCAAACTTTCACCGGCTCTTTTTTTTAAACAGTGTCCACGATATGTAAATAATGTTTCCACACTTTTAAAAACAAAACCTTCCATCCTTTTTTTATCATGAATTCCAAAGTGAGGATGGCTTTCCATGTTTTAGTACATTCTATACTCATTAACCTGGAATGACAACAGCGACAATTAAATGAGGGTAAATTATATTAGTCGTGTTTTCTGTATTAGCATACATACTGCGACGTGTTGTGTATACAATCTTTCGGTAAATGAACTTTCAGGTTAATGGGTTAATTGCAAGACAGTGAAGGCAAGAGTTATCGAGAAAAGGACCTTGGAATTGAAAAGACTTTAGTCGAGCATTTAAACGTCTTTAATAAAAACAACTAGCCGCCTTTGGAGACCAATTTGTTCGCCTAGATTCTTGATTCTTTAAATTATTAAAGGATTTATGGAATGCAATTAAAAAACATTTCATTTTATGTCCTGTGATTGAAAAACATGAGTTCAATTTAACCAACTTTCTGTAAATTGAAAAAAAAATTATACGTATTACGAAATAAAAGCGGAAATGAAAATTCTCCTACGAAATTTATATTGGTAAAAACAGACGATTAATGTTTTGATGGATGAGTTTGAATTTTCTGCATTAAGCATTTAAAGATATAACAAATCAGTTTTTCAAATTTAATTAAAAATATTAAAATTAAGAGGAAATTTCTATGGAAATGAAACTTATGACTTGCTAAAAAGGTAATTTCTTTTTAATCTTAAGATAATAAAAATACTATTTTTTTATTTTGGAAGATATGAGACGGTAATATTTAATTTTGCGTTCAATTGATCTTTCTTTTTGAAGCCTATTTCTTGATTTCTTCAGGTCAAAAATTCACCAGGAAATTTCAATAAATCATTCCTTGTTGAAAACACATTAAGACGAATAACTATTGAATAATCTTCCAAAATAGCATTTAATCTTTTCGGCCTTGAGTAAATGAGTCCTTAGTAGATTGTTTTTGAATTGTTAAGTGAACATGAACGCTTCATTTTAAGACAAAGGGGTGAGAAATTAGTTTTGAGATTAGTATGAAATAAAATTTACTTTTTAATTACAATATATATATATATATATATATATATATATATATATATAATTACAAAAGTGTTAAAATGTTTTCTACAGCAACTTGCTCAGGAATTATAGAACTCATGAGATCTTTATCTTTGAACCCTATTTCTTTTGATAGCGATAAGCAAAACCTAATGTTTTATCTTAGTAATATAGAAGAATCTACAATTCTATATAATTATGAAATAACTAAGCTCTCATTTTTTTTCCAAAAAAATAAAAAACAGTTAAATAAAATTGATTAATATCAATATCATTTAAAAGGAATATCATTTAAAAGGAATTTTCATTGATGTTCAATAAATATTTTTAGCTTTATGATAATTTTTCCATGAAACTAATGAGTTTAAAGTTTCCTTTCACTTACCCTTTATAAGTTCTTCAAAATGTGAGAAAAGTAAAATTTTATTATTTGATTGATAGTATCAAAATATGTACTTATGCAATCTTAAATTGATCAGCATTTTACGAATTTCAATTTCATCATAGATATATTTTGCTTACTTATAATGTAGCTTTCAGTTGAGAAGTGGAGCAATTACAACTTACAATGTTCTACCCTTATAGGTACAGACTACCACCCTTCCGTAAACTTTCTAGATATACTCTCTCTCTTTAAAGGCAGAACCTCTGAGTAAAATGCATCTAACGTCACTCACAGAAATCAACTGAGCAAGATAGTTTTCTGAACATGCCGCGGAATAATATGATGGAGGTAAGGTTTAAAATTATTTTCAACTTTAATACTGATCGTAGTATTATCAGTACATTTATAATTTATCTCATAAGTATTTTCTCAAAATATTCGTCATATATAAAATGAAAGTTTTTACTTTAATTTTTATACAAAAAATATTCCAACTATTGGTGTAACTTTCCAATTTTATAAATTTCCTTTGTAGAGTTCATTTTTAACTCCTTTTCTGTTTTCAGCTTCATTTTTTTTCTTAGTTTCTTTTATTAATAGAATTCTTAAACAGATTTTAAAATAGGAGGCAACTTGAGACAGATGAGGGGAAATTTAACAAGAGTTCTCTCTACACCTCCCCTTTTACACATCGTATGAGAGTCCTTTCAACTAAGGTTAAGGTAATTTGATTTCTTTTGTAATAAATATCAAACAAATAAAATGATTTTTTTCTATAAGTATTTGCAAAAACAGTTGAATCCCAACACGCATCGTCTATTTTTATAACTGGGTTCAAACTTAAATTATTTGATTTCTATTTTTTGAATGATTTAGCTTCTCATACACATGCCAACAACAAAATAATTTATAATCATTCGAAAGGAAAATTCCTTTCATTGCTTATCAAAGAAATAATTAAACTTTAGCCATTCACACAAAACAGCGTAATTCAAATTTATAAATACACTATTCATCGCGCATTTTTTTTTCTGAAGGTATCTAATTCACGCACCCCAAATAATCAGCATATTCCTGGCAAACATTGCAACAATGAAAGGAATCATAGCCATTCAAAAATAAAGGATTGCGCAGTCTTTGTTCAACCGTCCCTTTCATATGTGGCTGAGATGAGACGAAATCTGACATCCAAAACACACCCCGGCCATAAAAACTCTGCCTTTCTCGATATGCCTTGTCAAGTAATTACAGATCGCGGGAATGCAAATTGAACAGGTTGAGGCCGCTATAAAGCAGGAATAGAAAGTGGCGCATCAAGAAAACTGATCTATCAGGAAGGTGACCCACTTGTTGGAACTGGCTGACCCTGAGTGCCAAGTCGTGGAGGAATCAGGAAAAGTGAGAATAGACCCTAGAGGCCACTTTTATTCGTTAGCTTCTTTCTTTTCGAAGGAGGTATTTTACTGTTTTACTTTCTGTTTCAGTGCACTAAGCTGCAGCGCGTGTCTTGGTGAATTCCAGAAAGGATGTATCCGTTACTTCAAGTCGTAAAGAAAAATAGGAAAATAAAAAAAAATTCTTTTTATATTGTATTGCTCGAAAGGATGAGGGTTAGGAAACGAAGCGACAGGTAATGTTGTCGCTGGGGTGTGAAAATCGGGGTATGTCACGAATCCGAGTTATTGTGGTGGGCGCCGGATGTGACGAATTATGCAGCTGTTTTTAACAATGATTGAATATTCTTTAAGAAAAATCTGTTGCCAACTTCAAAAATCAGACCAATAAAAAGTCTCTGGTGAAAGAAAAATGTTAGCAATCTTAGCATAACTATTACTAGTGGATGAGGATAGGCAAAAATCAAAAAATAAAATGAAATGGAAATGTTCACGCTTGTAAATATTCGGGAAGCGTGTAGGATGGCACATTTGAATCTGTTTTATCACGGCTGTCAGTCAGTCAATAAATTTGTTTTGTTTACAGATTGATGTGCAAATGAAGATTTCCATTCATTCCTATGAGCTCCTGTTATAAATTTTTCTCTTGGAAAGTAGCGGAGCAATATGAAGAGTATATCAGAGTGTTTCTTTTTAATTTGCAAAAAATTCAGTTTTTATTTGAAATTTTAACGAAATGTTCTTATGAGATCAGCTCAATTAAACAAAGAAATTGCATAGGTAAAGTTTTTATTAATTGGAAAGACATTTTTTATTTAACATATAAGACAATCTATTAATAACTTCAATATGTGTTTATTCCGGTATGGACGTTAGAAATTGCAAGCATTTTCTGCTAATATATATCTATATTCCGCAAGCTTTTGCACCTTTCAAAAATTCTTGATAACCTATAAATTTAATTCCTTAATGACTTCAAAGAGATAGTAAACATTCGTTTTATTGTTATATAGTCACGATTTCATGAATATGCTCGATTGTGTTTATAGGATCATTGCAAATTGTCATTTGCAACTTATTTACTAATTTTTTTCGTGTGAAGCTTCAAAAATCATTTTAATGCTTTTTTTTTTTTTTTTTTTGCTGTTACATGAATTTAAAATACAAATTAAATAACTGATTAGTAATAAATGAAACAATTTTATTTGTTGGTTTCTTTTATAAAATTCTGCATTATGAAAGCGATACACATATTGTTTTGAAACGTTTATCTGAGTATCTGTGTGTCACTAATTATCTATTTACGACCATCTAAACAAGATTATTCTCCCGATAATTAATTAATGATTCTTATTCTTACAAAATTACATATTATCACATTCCCAAGATTAATAAACGTGTATTTATTGCTTACGAATTTCTTTCAATTATCCTTGACATTTTTTTTCTAGAAATCGAAATTAAATTTATTAAATTCATAAACATAAAAGTCATTTAAAAGAACTCATATTTAGCAATTGTAATAAATTATTAAAGATATTCTGTTTACTAAGGTAATACAAAATAAAAATGCCTAAACGTATTTGATCAAAAAATCCAAGTATTCATAGGGGTTGAAACAAAGTGAAAAATAAAAAATGAATTGTTTATAAAAAAAAAACAGAAACCAGCTGTTGCCGAATTCTAAAAAAACAAATGATATCAAAGAAGGAACTTGGCTTATAAAAAGATTTTCATTTCACCAGGTTTATTTTAATTCATTCTGTTTCTAGATGATATCATTTCTTTTTCCTCTTATTATCAATGGGGAAAGTTTTGTTTAAGGAATCGAAGCTGGTTATTGTACGAAATCATTTTAGTTATGCTTCATTAGTTGATAAAAGGAAACAGTTTAATGTTAAATTAAATAATGTGTGAAAATACTAAGATTAAAAAGGCATAAGAACATTATGAAAATTATCCTTTTAAAAGGAAGTGGAAAAGGATTGAAAATAATACTTACAGATACAATCTTTTTCTTTCTTTTTTAATTATGGCTTAAGAATCTTATTTTTCCCCCCATTTCTAATTCAGTTATTTTTGGAAAGTATCCTGTTTTTGGTAAGCAATAAATAGTTGGCAAAATTCTCATGTTTTACATAGCGTAATTATTAGATTATTATTGCATTCATTTGTTTAATCAAATATATTTAAATCTTAAAAATACTTTACAAAATCGCTACATTTTTGGCCCTTTTAGAGCTATTTTCCCAAATAAAAATTTCAGAAAATGAAAAAGTAAACACTCCTGCATATTTCCTCGGTATTTTTCCCCTTAATTAATTGATTCGAAACAACTTTGCGTTCAAAGTAATTTTCCAATATGATTGCTTGCAAATCTTTTGTTGTTGCTGCTTGATTTATAACCAGATTCTTTCCAAAATTTAACATACATGAAATGCGATAGCAATTTTTTCTTTAAAAAGCTATCTCATTTAATTCAATATCATTTATCATTATCAAGCTCTCATTGCTGATAAAACAAAAGATGTAAAAAATGATAATTAATGAATCGTAATCTAATATTTTAATGCATACAGTGATAAATTATTCAATAGCTCTATATGCGATCTCTTTTTAACACCTAACCATACAATAATTTAGAAAATATGTTTAAATCAAATTTTTGCTGAAATTTGTAGAAAACATATGTGGAATTTTTCGAAATCAGTATATGAAGAAGAAAAAAAAAGTCTTTCGAAATCTATCTACATTTGCTTCTGTCTCTCAGAAAAGAATTTCTTCTATTTGCATTTACTTTTCCTCATATACTAGAAATGGTAATCAATTTTAAAATTTTATACAATTTCTTGAGCTTTTTAATTAAAAGAAGAAAAACAAGGATTCAATTTAATTTTACAGTAGATTACATGCAATGTATTTAGCGTATTTACATTTTTTAATTAGGTGATGCAAGTTAATTTTTTGTCATTTATTATATAATGAAAATATTGGGAATTATACTTATTTGTATTTACAAACATACTGAACCAGATAATAAATTTGAAATTGCAACATTGCATGATTCGAAAAACTATTTAGACAATTACCTCATTTTTTGGGGGATATTTGTATAAATTTATTCTATGCTTTTACAATAACGTTCGAGTAATCTTACTGTATTACAAAATCAGTTAATAATTTAAGTTTCTTAAAGAAATTTTACTTAAAATTAGACCTACCTTCTCACAAATATCATTATATTGTTGTCTATACATTTATTTAATTTTTCGCATACCATCAGTAACATCAGATTTTGATCGCACATTATAATTAAGTACTATTCTTAAATATCTCTTCATTATATTATTGCTTTGCTATACTTCAATGTTCCTATTGAATTTTTTCTTTTGTGAAATTGGAGAATAGTATTTGATATATACTGTTGAGAATTTTTCACCTACATTCACTCCATCATCACCAGAGGCATTTCTTTACGTTTTTCTAAAATACAAAAGAAATGTAATATTTTCATCATCAATATTTTTTCTAAATTTCAACAAATTGTTGTTAATTCTTAAACATTCTGGATGGAAAAATTTCGATAAATTTAAAAAAGCTGTGATTATTTGGGTCATATGTTGCCAAAAAAATTATGTAGAAAGCAAAAAAATAAGATAAAAGTATTGCTATCCAGAACAAATCAATTATTCAGATTACATATCAGTTTTAATTTATAATTTTTTCATTAATAATAGAGGTCAAAGTAGTTGTAAGCAACGGTAGAATGTGCTTCAACGTATGAAAACGAAAGGATTCAAACAGTTAAAAGTCCCTTGATTTGAAGTACGTGTTACTAACTGCCTTTAGTAACCAATTTCTACGTTTAGAATATTATTTTTCCTGGCTACTTATTTATATGAAATGCACTTATTTAAAATTTAAACTTCTTATTTGAAAAATAAGAATTTAATATAGGAAGAGTCCACTACAAATTCCTATACGAGTAAATTAAAGTGTATTTACTGCAAAATAAAAGCGAAATTAAAAGTTCTACTTCAAAGTTAATGTCCAAAGAAAGCCTTTTTTATTTTTATTTTAGAAACAGCAAGCGACAGAATGGCTTGTTGAAACAATCTAACCAATTCGAATTTCATCATAACAATAAAAATATTTTTAGATTATATATGAAATTAAATATTATTATATTATTTATTAAAATTAAACAATTAAAATTAAATTTAAATTAAATTGCACGAAAAGGAAACTGTTGTCATTGAAAAAGAAATGTTTTGAATTTTAAAACTGTGTAAGGAAAAAAATTGTGAGATAACATTTTTGAAAAAACTAACTGATAAACACCAAAAACTTGCGTAATTTTCAATTAATTTTTAGACGAAAAAATTGATAATGACCTTCCACTAGTCTAGAAGAGCATAATTTTCCAAATTTCATTAAGATAGAATAAAAACGCTGGATTTGTATAAAAGACCTACAGACAAATATTTATCTTGTGTGTGTGCGCGTGTGTGTATTCCAGCAGAATATGATCATGCATGAGGTACTTTTTAAGCATTAGATTTCCCTCTCTTAAAAAGCGCACAAGACACCAATAGGAAAAGTTCTCCGGATAAAAGTTATTACTTCCATTCATTTAAGATTGAAAGTTCTATTCATGTTAAACAAAAGACTGTGAGAGGGAGTTAATAAGGGAAGGCCATTGTTAGTTAAC
The DNA here is from genome assembly GCA_026543865.1 of Argiope aurantia. NCBI lineage: Eukaryota > Metazoa > Arthropoda > Arachnida > Araneae > Araneidae > Argiope > Argiope aurantia. Next base: position 33,170 of record JAPMOR010086553.1, read on the forward strand.
ACCGAAGGTGTGTGAACCTTTTTGTGTCGAGAATTAACTCTATCCTGAGTAAGAAGAGCCACAAAATGCTTGGCCTATTATGGACAAGTCTCGTTATACATGATAAAAGTTTTGGCTGCCTGCCTCTCTAAAGGCGAACGCACGTGACTGAAGCTTTGAAATTCGCTTCCTAATTTGCATGCGCCTCTAAATAGAGCGGCACGGCTAGCTTCTGTATCATTGTCTGATGACAAAAGGCATGCCATAAACACCACAGAAAGTCGTGACAAGATGCTTTTCAACGCCTTGTAGGACAGATGCGAGGTGAGCAGACTGGCTGTTTACAGAGAGTTCACCAAGGCAGGTGTAATCTTTGGGTCAAATGACAGTTTGGGCTGACATGCTTCACTGAAGGTAATGCCACCTGTCACATCGGATACAATTCTCTTGTAGTTTTTATTTTCGAACATAACGGATTATGTTATAAATAAACATCTTTTTATTTTTAACAATTTTTAGGAAATTCGTAAGAAAGCACAATAATTACACTTTATTATTGTGTATATTTAGCACAATAATTTCATGCTAATTTACTGAATAACAAAACATTAATTCCTTAAATATTTATAGAAAGGTTAATGTAATAAGAATTTAATCAGACACGTTTTCACCTAACTGAAACAAACTTGAAGACAGAATTACAAATTTACTAACAAAATCACAAGTCAAATTTCATATATTTCAGTCTTTGTGTTTTTAAAATTTGCGTTTGTGTTTGTAAATGTATTTAGTGGCAGAACAGTCGACCAATTGATGGATTTGGTTTAAAATTTAACATAAATTTACATTTGAGATACTAAAACTGTGTACCAAATTTTGTTCTTATAACTTTTTCCTTTTTATAGTTATCGTGTCCATTTACTCTTTGATAAACAGACAAACAGACAGACTTCTTCTCCACGGTGTTCATCTAAATTTTGATAACTACATATTTACGAATTTGATAGTAGGACCTGAAATCAAATTTCATAGCATTGCATTTTTTTGTTATTGCTTTCACAGACAGATAGACAGAGTTCCAAAGATGAGTTTTTCAGACTCAGAGAAGTCTGAAGCGAGAGGGCGCATCAAGATCTCGAAGTCGAATTTTTCAACAATTATGATACTTAATTTTTTCGTTATACGTATACTAAAAAGTATTAAAAACAATTTTAAACATATAAGGATGACCGTTTTGATGATTTAGTGGTTAGCTTTCGATCTTTGGGTGAGGAGTCTTTTTTCTGAGCGAAGGGGAGGGGGGGGGGTATTATAGAGAGCAAGCCACAGAGAAATAATAGTGTTGCAGTAATTACTATTGTGTTGACTTCTTCTAACTTATCAAAATAGACTCCTCTGATATTCCTTGAGGCTTAAGATCTCAGCAGCTTTTCGTCATAAAAAAATAATAAAAATAAAGACATAGATAATTTTTTTGTAAACTTTCTATATTTATAAATGACTTTTCAACCTCACCAGTTACAAGTTAATAGTTCCATATTTAGAATGAATAGGAAACAGCTTCAAAATAGCTTCAACTTGTTTCATTCTGAAACGAAGTTGCAAAGAAAGAAAGGCAGACAGAGACGATCGATTAAAGCAAAGATTCATGTTTAGAATTTGTTTCCGTTTTGTGGAGAAAGCCTTCCTTTTCACAATGTGTAATTGCTTTTTTCTTAATTTTATGAAACTTACAATAAAATAGGTCATTAAAGCGGTTAATTAGCTTTATAATATGCGTAAAAAAGGGAAAATAAAAATCTTGGAACGAAAATAGAAAGTATCTGTTGTATTAACCGGATAAAAGCATATCGAAACCATTTGCTTTTTAAGCAGGAACTATGCGGAAATAATTAAAGGAGTTCTGACTTTAATCTATATGCTATACAAATATTTATTAATTAAGTATCTTAGTGGCAACAACAAGATGCACTGCTAATTTTAAAACACACGTGCAAAAGAACACACTCATTCTTATAAGGAATTTTTTTTCTTAGTTTTTCCGAAAGCATTCGTCTTTAAATAGAACAATGTAACAAGAATCGTGAAAACAAAACATCATTAGAGAAAGAGACTTGCCAAAGTAACTTGTTCGTGATTTTATCTTTATCGTTATTAACTATCTTAAGCTTTCTCTGGGATCAAATGATGATGATTATAGCATCGATAGAATGAGAGATACAATTCATCTCGTTATTTATAATTTTGGAATACATGTGTTAACCAATTACAAACATCTGAAACACAATGAAATCAAAGATAATTACATTTTTCTTCGGGTTGTTGACTGCACTCTAATCCTTTTGAAAATAAGATAATTTAGAGGATTAGAAAGTAAAATAGTTGAACAACTTTTGCCGAACAATCCTATGTTTGATTAGCACAAATTTATTGATAATTTTTAAAATAAAAATATTATAAATATCGCTGAATTATTAATTTTTTAATACATGTATGAGCTATTGAAGTATATGTATGAGCTATACGATAATGAAAGGACATCGTTACCTGAAAGTAAAGCCTCAGCTTCGAAACCATTCGGTTTTATGTTAAACACCTAATTTTACCAGAAATAGGTAGGTAGGAGAGGTTGAAGTTAAGTGTATGTTCAAACTAACGGATAATGTATATCTTGTTGGGTGCAGCGTAAATTTATATACGGACGGCTACTCAGAACCAACCTCGTCATCAGATCACCTTTAAAATGAATCTATTAATTAATCCATCCAACTAAATGCGTTTTTTAGTTATAGCCTTCATATATACGAACATATATTGATAGAAAAACAGTCAACACGTTAATCAAAAACTTTATACAAGTCTATATTTTTAATTAATGGAACTATATGCCACATTTCATCCACCTAGTTTATTTAATAACCACCTTTTAAATAATCATTTTTAAATAAGCGTTATGCAGATAGATAAAGACACTTTCGGTTGTAGCATTTCATCTAAAATCTCAGAGATCTTCTGTTTCGTTGTTAAGATTATAGATTAAATTTCCTTTATCTACCACGTTCCATTTTTTAATTATCTTGTTCACTGACAGACAGACATAATTCCTTATTCTATTGGATGAAGGGTGCTTGTAAAATGTACGGATTTCTCAAACTCTTCATGTCAAAACATGCCTCTTTTTATAATTCTAAAATTATTCTATTTCGCAAGTTTAAAAATAGAGAATACAGAAATACCAGCTATTAGAGTGATTAAAAATCATTTTGACTGCATATTTTGAAATATTTTTAAAGTAAAATTTGTTGCCATCACAGATTTATCCCAAATCAAACACGTAGCCTATCAGCCTGACCAAATACCACAAAAGAGGAAACATTGACCTATACAGATATCCTAAACCCATACTTCGAAACCTTTACAAATTGTTTAGAAAATATTTCTACATATAGCAATACAATTGCAGATTAAAGGCTTGCATATCAAGCTTATGAACGCTTAGAAATCTTTTTCGGTTTTCACAAAAAGAAAAATCGTGATAGAATGTCACGTACGCTAAATGCCACCGTTTAATGCAAATACGACGTGTGCCAATTGTACTGACACTTGATTTTTCCAATATGTATTTCTCCAGTTTATATGTGTATGTAAACAGAGGTTCCTGGGTGTTATTTCCATCAGAATGCTTAAGCTGAATAAATAACAGAAGGATCTTAAGATTGAGATCATCGCACGCAGTAGGCCATGGGCAGAGCCATAAAAAACAAAACGCTTTTGTTTAAGCACACGATTCTCGGATTGGAGATAAGTAGGATGAGTAAAAATTTAATAAGTATAAACAGATTGAGCTTTTTTTTTTTTCAAATTCTTAATGCTCTGTAAGAATACAATGTGAAGGATGTAAAAAAAATTGGTTATTTGCATCCATTTGAAAAATTTGAGTGAATTTGAATGCCTATTACTATCTGAAATGTTAAAAATGAGGTGTGAAATTTTGTATGCTAAGATTCGGACAATATATATATAAAGCACTGCAAATGCCAAAAAATTCGACTTCAAGAATTCGACGAAACCTCGCAATCTAGGCCTCTCTGACTCAGAAAAAAATGATGTCTGATTGTATGTTTATGGAGACCAAAATAACTCATAAATAGAAAAATTTTAACTATGAAGTAGACATTTTTGAAAATTGTATCTTTTTTGTTTGGTTGAAATGAACTTGTTGTTTCTTATGGCACTTGCCATGGACAAGCCCGCTGTTACTAAGACAGCGATTTAAGCCTGTGGGGGAGCGTCCTTTGTTTTTTTCAGTAGCGCCTACTAGGGCCAAGGAGTACGACTTTGCTACTCACGCATCACTCATTCGCTTTCACAACGCTTTTTCACAGGAGGGAACATTCACACATCTTACAGATAGAACAACAACCACGCCCAAACCGAGACTCGAACTCAGGACGCTCAGTTCACGGGGAAGACGCGCTACCCCTATGCCAGGACGCTGGCTGAAATGAGCTTACTTTTGCTTAACCTAAAAGGGCATTAATAATATATACCGAAATTAATTTATTTATTATCAACGTTTGAATCGTCTAAATTATAATTATTAAGAAATATGATTATTAAGTTTCCTTTTACAGGTTTTAAATATTCTTACATATAAATTGTTATTTTCACTTTCGTCGAAATATATGTTGAGATTTCAACTATTTCATAATGTATATAATTAATATAGATAATAAAAATAAAATACATACAGTATAAATAATTAAAGCAATATATATATATATATATATATATATATATATATATATATATATA
>JAPMOR010086553.1:38063-66955 GCA_026543865.1 Argiope aurantia
TTTGTTGAGTTTTTCTAAAAAATTTATCGAAATTCGGTGAATAAGATTTTAACATTTGTTTTTCAAATAAGATGGCTGATTCTTATTGCTCAAATGATCTTAGCTGATTTTTCATAATTATTCATGTTCGAAAAAGTATATACATGGAAATAAAATACAAAGCAGTGGTTTGTTTACTAATAACTGATAAACGTGGTCAACAGAAAGCATGTTCTTGGGAAAACCGGTGGGAATTTCTGAAGTCAATGCTATTTCCCAAGAACTGGTCACTTACCATCAAAAACATTAGTTGCTGCATTCAACTAAGCGAATATCGTCTGTCTGAGAATGCGGGTAATCTCGTATGATTTATGTTCTATTCGATGTTCTTTCTTTTCCCAAAGCATTCGTTATAGAGATGATGCTATGAAAATTAACGTCCCACTTTTTTAAGTTTTGAAACTATTATTAAATGTGAATATTCCTCATGCAATGTTAGTAGTCTAGTAGCTTTTTAAAAGTGGCTAAACTTGCCACTATAACTTAGATGGTATGAATTTTTGATTCTTTACTTCGAATTTGTACTAAATGATCCAAATTCTACCATTTTTAATCTATCAGTAAATAACTCATTATAAATAAAGATATACTAAATTCATTTTTAAAAGTCCTCGTTTAATTATTTTTTTTCTCTTCTCAATTTTTAATACTTTAAAATCATTCTAAAATGACTAATATGGTTGAATCAGTCTGAAAGAAAATATGAAAAAATTATTTTTACTTCTTTGTAAAAAAATTTTAATAATTAACTGTTTCATTATTTCTGCTTTTGTTTTATTTATTAATTGATTGATTTTATATAATGCCGTATGCCTTTTTCCTCTTCTTAGATAAAAATTCGAGTGATCTGATATTTTTGATTAATGTACAGCTTCAATAGCTCAATTTATACTTCCGAAATTTAAAACAAATGAAAAACTGGTGTTCTTAAAAGACTTCAATTACGTTTTAAAGAACTTTCTTGAAAAATTTGTAAAAATTATACATAGTTATTTCTTTGATGTATTAAAAATATGGTTAATCAATCAAACATTCATTTCTGTATCTCAAGAAAATTGCTTTTTACTGAATTTCATATTTAGTTTTACTAATAAAAATTTCAAATATTAAGCATTCTTTCTATAGCCATTTACAAACCTCCCTACTGTAAGTACAAAGATTACTGTATGTACAAAGCACAGACTTCAGATGAAGAAATAATAATAACAAGCAAAACTTTTAGAAAAATGTTCACTAATCAAATTTTCTAAGTTAATTATGATTTAATCAGACAAGTATGAAAAAAAATTATAAAATTTTAAATAAGCATCGTCGAACAATCGCCGTTTCTGATAGCTTTTACGTAATCGAAATTCAATTGCTTTGTTTTTAAAGTATCTGATAAGTATGAATGGAATGGAAACGAGAAAAAAACAAAACAGTTTTAAAACTAGTTATCAGATACTTTCTAAGTATGAGTAGTTAAACATCCAAAAAAATAAAAACTGAAGAAGCTCTTTTTAAATTATGATAAGACATGCGCATTAACAAGAAAATATTGGAATGTTCAATTACGTTTGTCATATGACTAAGACTAACATTTGAGTGTAAATTTATTTTTCCCCACACAAATCTATTAAAGAAGTAAGAAAAACTTAAATAAATTGATAAATAAATGTATTTATTACAATTGCATGATAATAAATAAATCATACAAAAATATAACAATTGTGAAAATACTTTTTTTAATTTCATTTCATTCTCAAAAATTAATTTTTTGGAACAAAATAAATATATTCCACATTCTTCAAAATTGCAAGTTTCAATAGTTAAATCTAAGATTATTCCGAAGATTTTTTTTAAAAAGGCGAGAGACAATTTTACCCTACTAACAATTTTTACATTATGGTTCTAATATGGTGAAAAATTTTTGTGATCGAACCATTAAAAAATAAACTTAAGAATATTTGATTTTAATATTGTATAATGGCAAAAAAATACCTCATCTTTTCCTTCAAATGGATTTTTCATCTTTTCTAAATAGCAAAAAGAAAGGTATATATCAAGTATCTTTCCATTTTTTTTTACAAGAATAATGATCTCAATACTTTCTTCTGAAAAATATTTTTACGAGAGTTGTTATGCAATATACCTTTATGAAAAATAAAATAAGCAAACTATAAAAAATATTATCATGTTGAAAATTCGTAATCGTTTGCATTATTATGCTTTGTTTATGTTATAAAGAATAATATTTCAATATGCTCAATTTTTTATGAAGAAATAAAAATTAAATGAACCAATGTAATAATGTTTAATAAACCAGTAGTAATTAATGTTTTTCCAAGTAAACTGGATTTGCGAGGTTAGAAATTAATAACTTTCTAACAACGTATTTATTTATTTATTTATTTATTATTCAATGGCAACAATGTTTAACTTCTAAATATCGGAATTAAGTCATCATAAGAAACTTTTAAAATTATTTTATTGAAAAACTGCTTAGATAAACAGCGGATGTTGATTAATTGGTGGTGAAGTATCACAGAGCTATATAAACACGTGCCAATTTAAAGTAAAATCTATTCTGCTACTAAGTGCATTCCTTTCAAAATGTTGCTACCAAGGCCAGTTAGGTGGAAGGAAAATATAAATTGTTTAAGTACAAAAGGCTGAGTAATTGTTCTTGCAAATCGCTTGATGGAACACAATTCAAACAAGTAATGCTTGCTTTGAGGGTGGCCTTCAGGATTTGCGTATCATTCTTTTGAAAAACTGTTTACAACAAATACCGTTTCTTTTCCATTAATGGAATTTTCCCGAGTAGAAATCTGGGAAACTTTTAATTTTATTTTTAGATTCGGCTTATGAAATAGTGTGGGCTAGTTTTCAATGGGCATATAATGAGAAATGTGATAAATAAAATGAAATTGATTTCATGTCTCTTATTAATGTTGTAAATATTCCAAATATTTTAATGATTTGATTTATCTTTTAATAAAAGAAAGAAGTCAAAAAAATTATTTTCATCATTTCGCACACCTATCGTGACAGGAATCTCTTGCAAAGAGTTAGTGATTTATTGCAATGTAGATCTCAGAGCGGAAAACAATGGTCATACACTCATCTCGATAGTAAAATTAATTCAGCAGGTTAACTGTCAAAATAAATAGCATTTTTTATCCTTGAAACAGTCCGAAGTAATCACATTCGGTCTCCGTTTTCAAGTTCTTGATCATATTTTTATCCAGCATTAGAAATTAGTTATAAGAAATTGCAGGATAAAAAAATCTAAGGGAAAACCAAAATATAAAATGAGCACCCACATTTTAGATTATATGTAATTATAACTTAAACTTTTTTATTTTTATAAAGTCTTTATTTAGAAAATCGGTATTATCATAAGATGCCACTTTGTCTTGCATTTAATAAAATCAAATATTATATTAAAATTATACTCCAAAGTCTCCAAAAAAATTTTTTTTTTTCAGAAAAAGAATTTTTCGGTGATATTACTTAAGTTATATACCATTTAAATTAACGGAATAATAAATATCGAGTGGTTAGAATCAAACTATTTATATTCAAAGAACTGAAAAAGAAAAAAACTAGTTGTTATTAAAATGTCAAATTTATTAAATTTCAGATGAAGAGAAAATTTAATGATGCATAAAAGTTCCAAAAGTGACCAATAGGAGGCGAAAATAAGGTAATGCCAGTCATACACATATTTTAATCATGGTTGTGAAACGTATTTTAATCATGGTTGAGTCCATTAAGTTGTATATTGTGAAAAAGGTATAAGAATGAAAAGGCTGTTAAAAATTTTCATAAAATCTATTTCTAAGTTAATAAATAAATGTACAGCTGAGAGTTCTAAAGTAAAAAAAATGTCTCATTTTGAATAATTTTTATCATTGGTTTTTGTTATGCTTTGAAATGCTAAATCCTAAATTTATGGTCTTTATACATTAAAACTTGCAACACTCTAAATTTTAGAAAATGACAATGAAAAGAATTTCAAGTCTTAATTCGAGGCTTGTGTACATGCACGTTTTTACTTCCACATATATAAAATATACAGAGACGATACAATACTATAATTGTTTTAAAGAATTCGAATTTGAGATTTTGAAGAATCTCAACGCTTTTTGAAATAATGTCTGATTTTATACTTTGAATTGAAATAAATGAAATTGGCTATATGATATTTATACCAAATTTGTAGATTTATTTCTATTAAATTTTGAACGAAATCCATTCACAGGAAGTTTGTCCGTCTGTTTCTCTTTGAATACGATGACTACAAAATGTAAAAAGTAAGAGGAATGAAATTTAGCACACAATTTTAGCTTCTAAAGTGATTAAAAAAAAGATTCATAAGATTAAAAGATTCATATTGAACCAAATGTGACTACAAATTGAATGTCGGTTTATACATTTTCCTGCATGTAATTTCGATTGCTCAAAAATGCAATGACTTAGGTAAATAAAATTTGGCATATTATCTAGTTACCAAAAACAACGTCCAATTTTAATTTTGATCGATAGAAAAAAGGTGTCCAAAGTTCATATTCAATTTTGTATACTAAGAATAAACGTTCATGCTTGTGACTCTGAAAATAAAAATCTGAGCACTCAGGATATTCACGACCTTACTTATGGTACCTAATTTTTATGCAGAAGGGTGGGATGATAAAACTTAGAATACGCTACAAAGTTCCGGGAAGAGTAGTCTTCCCGATTTGATAAATTCATCAACACTTCATACATTATTTTCGAATAAAATTCGGCCATACCTCGAACACTTAATAAATTCTGCGCTAACATTTGATAAAATGCTATATCCCCATAAAAATTAAATAATGTACAGCAATTCAGAAAAGAATATATATTTTTGAGACTCGAAAAATTGAGAATTTATTAAATGTCGACATTCTAATAAAGCAGAGTACTGAATTCGATACGGTCAGACATTTCGACATAGGGATTATATGTGGTAGCAAATTTCAAGCTTTATGAGTTAAATGAGTGATGTTTACTCTTTTAAACAAAAATTATGTTAATTCTGAAAATTAACTTAAACAAAGATAAAATGCCAAATGATTTTCTTAATTTTAAACGTTAATATGAGTTGTTATATAGTATAAATATAAGTTGAGACCACTTTTCTTCATGGAATTTAAGGCTCATAATCTTTTAACAAGAGGAATTATCATAATGCGTCTTCATCTTATATTATTATATAGCATTAATTAATAGCTTGTTAATTGAAGTTATATAGCGATTTCCAATTCACTTTATGTAGTTTATTAAGCAGATACTTATTATGTTAAAAAAACATATACTCGATACATTAAAATGTCTTTCTTGGAAATATTGTTTTTTATACGACTTCTTTGTCTATAAACGTAAATCTACTAAAATAATCATACTGAAATGTGTATCCATGTAAAATGTAACATAATTAGCAATAGCATTTGCTCCGGCCTGCTTTCAACTTTTTATGTAGGAATTATTCCGAATACATAGAAATTTAAATTAACACTTTTGCTAGTTTTAAAAATTATTATAAAATTAAACCAAAGAACAAAAGTTATATCTTTAGAAAAACTGAAAATCGAATGTAAAGTTGAAAATTTTCTTATAAGACAAAGGAATTAAAAAAAGATATTTTGCTCAATAATTTGAAATGTGAAAAGGTTTTATTGAATAATAAAAAATATGATACATGAGGTCTTCAAAATAGAAGCTACTGTTTAAATTGTTCACTATCTTTTAATATTTTTCATTCACATCTTCTGAACAAAGCTTTCAACAACAAATTTTACAAACAATTCAAATTAAGTTTTAAAATATACAGAAGTCGGTTACTTAAGTTCTCTCCAAAATTGGCCATGTGCTTCAATTTTGGAACAAACAGTTGTTTTATGAATACACTTTAAAGCAAAATCAATGCAAAACAATAACATATAACTTACAAAAAGGATAAAGTTAATCTTTATAATAGAAAAAATAAAGTTCTTACTTAAGTTTTATAGAGGCAAAATGTAACAAGAAACGAAATGTATTATAGCATGTACCAAAAAGCAATCAGAAGAAACTAAACCAATCCTTGTGAAATAGCACAAACACAGCCAGCAAAAGAATACAGTAAATCACGCAAGCAAGGCACGCGCAACAATCACCTTATTTGTAATATTTAACAAAATGATAGCAATACATGCGACTCAAACCCCATATCCTCCTTAAAAATAATTAGAAGTTATTCTAGAAACGAATCCGTTTATGATGTTCCAAATGGACGGTTCGTTTGCTTGATCTAAACTGTTCTGTTGGCATAAAAGATTACCTGATAAAAGATTATTTATATTTCTATGCTTCAATTTCATAATCATATTAAAAGATATGGGAAGATTTTTTTAGCTGTAAAGTTTTAATACCTCATAAAAATAATTAAATACTCTAATATCATTATTCAATACAAAAAAATTAGAAAGAATTTATATACCAATACATTTTGTAATAAAGAGAAAAAAATCTAAATTTTGCAAAATTGTTTTATAAAAATTCTGTTTTTTGATTGTTCTGTATTCGTTTATACCAAAATATTATAAAACTATATACTTCAGTAGCTTATTTTCTTACTTTCGATACTGTTTCAAAAAGAAAATGCAGTAAGAAAATGTGTATTTAATAATAAAACTTCTTTCTGTAAGAACAATTTTGTAGAACACCAAAACAGAGAATAAACCACATTGTAAACATGTCTTTCTTTTATAATTTAGCAGTTAAATGTCCTAATAAATAATATCTTTTATCCTTATTTTCAAAATATAAGTATAACTTTGAAGATTTAGTAAATAAGTGTCAGCTTTCATATAAATCTTATATGAAAAATTCGATAGATTTTCAGTATGGTATAATGTAAACTTTTGAAGATAATATATACAAACATCTTAAACTTATGCTCTATGACAATCGTCTTCGTTTTATTTCCCTCTAACGGATATAGAATACGATAAACAGAAAATTATTCTAAATGCGTGTTTATTGCGTTTGTAAGTTTAAATATAAGGAAGTTATAGTGAATAAATGGCATTGAAATCAATAACCTTCACCTACTCTTGAAAAGGAAATTACACAAGATGTTTTTAGTTTTAAATAATGTTATACAGCCAATAGAAATCTTAAAATTGTTACTTTAGGATTCTATAAAAAGTTCAAAAGTATAATGCAAAATATAAATGTAAAAACTTTCGACTAATTGAAAACAGTAATATTATATAAATTATGGACGAAATTTTTATTTTTAACAGTAAATATATTATAAAGGGTAATTATTCTATTGATTTTAATTTTTCAGGACATACAATTTATTTTGGACTTTTCATTTGAAAAGCAGAATCGTTTACAGATTTATTTTTCCAGATGATTTAAATTGAACAATGAAAAGAAACATGAGTTAATGGTTAATAATAATTAATTTTCTTCATGTTAAAACCTTAGTATCTAAAGCAAAGGAAATTTAAAATTCGAAAACTCCAAAATTGATGACTTTTTGCATTAAGAGCCATTCGAGATGTTCTTGTTACATTGTGCTATCTTGATCAAACATGCATAAAACAAAGCGTTTTTGTCTGAAATTATTCTTATTCAAATAAAATCGTTCTTATTGAAAATGAAAATCGTTTGTGTGGAATATTTATTTTTCAAAGCTAGATTCAGTCTCTCAATATATGGATAAAAATTAAAACATTTTAATAAAACGAGAGTGAAAATTCTATCAGTAACGACGTAAACTCATTTTCTTTTTTACCTTTCGTTATTATATAATTACTCAGACGTTGCTACAAAAAAAAATGTTCATTTTGTGACAAATTTGCTTATAGTTTCAAACCAGGTGTTTTTGATACCAGTTGCCGTTATCTCGTATTAAGCGCTTTAATATAGTTAACTAGCCTTAATTTAGATACGGTTATTTAATTTTTGGTAGACGGATAGCATTAATTATTAAAAAAGACTATGAAATGAACTGAAAAATAAAACTACCGAATGGAAATAATTCTGATGCATAAATAGAATAAAAATTTATTGAGTTTAACTAAGACCTATATATTTAACTGTTACAATAAAAAGTTAGGCAGAATAAACAAAAAGAAGATAAGATTAAATAAAGAGTATTTTTTTGATCACGTATAATTCTAAATTAAATTACAATAAATGATACAATATTTAATTAATGTTGATATGTTGCAATAAAAGACTTATGCATTTCTATGCATTCATGTTAGTAGAAAACTTAATAAAGCAAACTAGTAAGATTTTTTTTATCGTTTTCCTTTTCCTTTCAAAATTATAATTTTGCTTCATTCATTCTATATTATTTTACAGCTTATCTTCCAACTTCTAATGGGAATGAATGAAAATATTTTGCATAAATACCCATGTTTTATTCATTGAAGAGCTTAGTATATTTTACTATGAATTGATTGGATGGATTATTAAAAACAGATAATGGCTTCCAATAGTTTTATTGACATAATATTCCTTGGATAATTGAAAAAAGAATTTAAAAAAATGAACTAAATTAATATTTTTGAAATAATTTTTCCATGTTAATAAAACGATTTATATGGCTTCCAATAGTTTTATTGACATAATATTCCTTGGATAATTGAAAAAAGAATTTAAAAAAAATGAACTAAATTAATATTTTTGAAATAATTTTTCCATGTTAATAAAACGATTTATATAAGATATTGCTTAAGTCAAATATTTAGTGATGAAATTGCATTTCAATAAGTTGTCTCTTGAAGGAGTTAGAGTTTAAAATTATCATTCTACCTCAGCGTAAAGAAATTAATTTCTTACGAATTTCTTATTTTTTTAACAGGTTTTTATTTTCCCTTATTTCTAGACTGACTTTTGTGAACATGTTTTTCTAGATTTTGATCTTTTATTATTACCTCCTTAGACAACAATAATCTTAAAGCAGATTTTTAAAAATAAAAAATGCTGATTGTCCTTCATTTGTGCAATTATTCTCCATGTCATTACTAAATTTTATAAAAAGCTATTTGATCATGGCATTAAAGAAAGAATATTAAATCGAATGTAACGAGAAAAAAAATACGATCCTATGCATGTATTCATATAAATTTATTTTTTTAAGATGAGATTAATTCTTATTCGAAATTTCGAACAATTATGACTTAAATTATGAATTTAGCATATTTTGTGAAAGAATTACAAATTTAATACATTTAGAATGATATTTTTTGCGGTATGCTTTATTTTATCTATGAGAAGTTAGGATTTTTAAAAATACCGGCCATTATATTTTCTTTTTAAATTCTGTTTGCACATGAATTTTGGTAATCCAAACAAATCAGATAAATTTTTTTATCACCTGGTATAGATTGAACTGCCCAACTAATTAAAACATAGGTACCTAGACAGCTACACTTTACTGGTAGAAAGTAACGCCATTGTAGTACATCAATTAACAATAGTTCATTTCCTATTAATCGCATTTTTACTTCTACATTTATTAACAAGATTTCAGCGGATTCAGAATTATGAAAAAAAATTTAGACTTTTTCGCACAAGTTTTAAAATATTCATAGGCTGACATTTGGGTTAACGAAACTTTTGTATCTTATAAATGTTAATCTTCAACACATATTCGGTCAAATGAAATACAACTTGTATATAAATACTAGAAAAGATCAACATGTTTTTTTTTTCAATCTTTAATATACGCTAAAAACTTCATTACAAAATATTTTTCTTTTAAACTCTTTGTGTTTTTCTTTCCAACTAAATAAAAAAATAGAATCACAGATGTAAAATACAGAGTAGGAAAATGAAAATTTACAAAAAGCCCCGAATACTCTTCGGGAAACGAGAAATGAATATTTTACTCGAAATCAGGACACGGGCTCTTCTTTTCCAAAAAACTTGGTGTTTGGAAACTTACAACTGTGACCCAGTTTTTGTGGTTAATATTAGGGAAATTCCAAGCAGAACTTTCACCTTGTTTACTATTGAAGTTTCTCAAACTAAAAAGTATAGTTCAAGGTAGAAAAAAATACAATGGATGAAATTTTAAAAGCTATTTGCTTTATAAAAATCTTATTTCAAAAATAACTCAAAACTAATATGAAAATAGAAATAAAAAAGATGCAATTATGAAAAAAACGATTTTACGAATTGATATCAATTAAAATAGCATTCCTTAAAATGTCTTTGTGACTCTAGCATCTGTAAATACCATTAAAAATAGTGATGTTATAAACTGATATCTAACAAACTTTGTTCTATTCAATACAGCGGCATATCAACAACTTGGTATAAAAATCTAGCATTCTATAAAATGTCTTCGTAATGGCAAGTATTCATTTGTTTTATTTTTATATTTTAAGCACTTTCAAACTGTGAGCGTTTCGGATTCAAAATCGTAGAATTTCCAACTCGATATCCGAAAATCCACCCGATGAGCCTATTTAGTTCTGAAGAATGTAAAGTCTACTATTAAGGGTCGAACTCCTTATTATTTATGTAGCAGAGATACCAGTTAAGATATACTCCTCGAAATAGTATTTAATCACAGATTAAGAGTTTTCCACAATAACCCTTATCTAGCTTTAAAGAGTAATGCTATTTCAATTATGCTTAAAACCTGAAAATACCTTGCTTTGGGCTGGCACTTTCTTATCATTTTTCGATTATTCAAATACAATCTTTTTCATGATGCTTTGATTAATCAACTGAGAAATAGATTGAAGTGATTGTAATTTAAATTATATTAACAGGAGAAGAAAACTCAAGTTGAACCTAGTAAAATAATTAAGTTCATTATCTAATTTTGACGAACGTGGCATGATAAGCCGTGAGGAGTTTATAGTAAGTAAATCAATTAAAATGTATTTAAAACATTAAGATATACGGATTATACTGTTACCAAGTTTGTTTCTTTTTGAAGCTTAAATAATAAATAGCATAAAACTGGCATTTTGTAATCTTTTAATACAGATAATTTTATATTCTTTTCAATAATAATTTTAAACATAACTTTTATATTGAATGTGCATTCTATTCCATTAATATGTGAGAATTCGTGAAAGAAAGTATTGTTACAGAAATTTAATTCGAAATTCAAGATCTGGTGCGATGAGCACACGGTGAACCGAGTCCAAAAGGCTCAGTAACAAAACGATGCTTTACTCCACATGAAAATACGAAAACATAATAAAACACATATCCGAAGCGTACATAAGAACATCATTTGCAATAATCAGCAGTATACAAGCAGCAAATTGGTTATAAGCAATTTGTAACAGCTCAAAGTCTTCAGAGAGAACTCCTAGGAGAGAGATTCCAATCAACTACTAGTGTCTCTTGAATTGTCTGCTACTCTCACCGACTCAAAATTTGAATGACTACAGTTCTTTCTCCCGACTTTTTATAATTTCCATGACAAGGCAACGAATATCCTAGTCAGATATCGTATCTTCATTCCTAATCGATTCACTTCAAAAAAAACTTACGATTTTGTCGCCAAAGTCATCGTCTGATCGCCAAGTCGACAGGTCACTGACCCAGCATCCATTTAGCAGTCATCACTATTTCTGTAAAACTATCTTCCTACCAAGAGATTTATTGCTCAGGCAAGAGAAATTACAAATTCGCAACAAAAAGAAAGTAGAAAAGGATATTTTTCTTTCTCAAATACTGCAATTAAAAAATAAGTATAGAATAATGATTATTTATTATTCTTTCATAAATTGTCTAATATATCCGTCAACTAACTCATAGCCTTACACAAAAAGGGGGATGAAACTATGAAACATTGCTTTTTAGTATTGTTGGCATTCTCAGAGAGAAAGAGTTCATAAATTAGTAAAAATCGTAATGAAAGTCCATCCTTTTTATTGTTTGTTATTTTCAGTTTTGCCTTATCAATACTGCCGAATTTAAATGAGATTTTTATATTTCCTCGGAAATATTTTAATATTCAACTGAGAAAATCTTGATTTCTTATTATTACTTAATTTTAATTTTCTTTAAATGATAAATTATTAAATATCAAATTAAATTAATAAAAAGGTGACTTCCAAAATCAATAATAATTCTGTCAGCTATTCCTGTAAAGGAAAACTTGTATTTGAACTTCATTTCAAAATATTTCATGTTTTAAAATAAGAAGAAGAAAAAAATCTCTTAAAATTTCTAGTGGATGAATGTTGAATCTATCAGTTTCAAATATTAATCATGAAAGCTCAGTTGGATTATCTAGTCGGGCGTCGATTCAACGACAAAACTATCCAATAGAGGTGCCATAACTCTTTCATACCACCTCTTATCTCAAATAGCTTCAATTTTTTAATCCATAGGATAAAAATAATCCCATACATCTTTCCTTACAGATAAATTATTTCTAAGGAAAGATGCAATCACACCGCAGCAGTACTATTTTGTGCCTGAACCCAGAACATGGGAATTTTGATCTAATAATTTTGAAAATAAAGAGATTAATCAAGAGGAATTTCGAAGGATCTGTAATCTCCTTCAAATTAGAAGTAGAGACCTTCCTTTAAAAAATGGAATAATTTAACAGATATTAATACCATTCTTCAGATACTCTGTCCTCTTTGCCAGTTAATCTTTGGATGGTTGCGCGTTCAGCAGTCTTATTCTGTTTAAATCGGATTAAATATTTTTAAAACATGCCAGACTATTTTTGTTTCGTGGCTTGAGCGTATAAATAATGCAAGCAATTATACTTCTAATGCCATTTTTTAGCATTTAAACAAGAAAAAAAATTCAAAAATTTCTTCTTTACAAATTTATTTTTATTAGCACATGCATCTGAAAAGTTATGTAATCCAGCAAAGGCGCAATTTCTGTTAAACAGTACATATAACATCAACCAAATGATTTCGTATTTCATATTATGCCAGTGTATGCGTCACAGAAAAATTGTAACCATAGATATATATCTTTTCGCCATGTGTTTTTTTAATAAAATTTTACTATTACGTTGTTATTAACAGTATTAAAACTTTCGAGCCTAACCTTAAGCGAACCATAATTACCAGTTGGCAAAATCTCTACTTAGAATCAGAGTTTTATAAAACTGATAAGATGACAAAATATCTACTTAGAATCAGAAAGTATATATTTTGTCATCTGGTTCTTATGGACTATGGTCATTCATAAAAAATCTGCTCTATAGGTCAGTATAATGCATGTCGAGACAAACTTCTTATTGGTGTGATGTGGTATGGTATGGATATTTAGAGAAAAGAGTCTAAAATGTGCTCTATGGTGATATCCTTGTACCTGTATGTAATATTCTCATACCTCGGGTAGAATCCTCGTTTTTGTATGTAACATCGTCATGTCTCAGTTGAAGTGCTTTACTATTCATAATATTCTCCAAATGCTCTGTCCTCGGTCAGTCACTCTTTAGATGGTTTAGCGTTCATCGAGTTCCGTCTCAAAGTAGCCCTATATAACTTCAAAATGAGGCAGTAATTTAGCTATAGCTAAATCTATCTTTAAAAGAAAGATTTTGGTAAAAGAATCTGTCTATAAAATAAAACTGACAATTTCTAATTCTGTATGTATATTCATATCAAGAAAATAGCCAAAGCAGCCATGAACGTTATTATTATGATGGTATAAGTAGATTGTATAATAAATGATTGCAATTAAATGAATAGTTGCAATATTTAAGTAGCTTATCTGAGATCTTTTCTTAAATCTAATCGTGTATTGACCTAAGCTATACATTTATCTTAGCAATTCTCTATAAATTAATCATGTAAATCAGATGTATTTGAATTTAAAATTATAGCATTTGAAATTCCCGGTCTATTTATAAAAAATATTTTATAAGCTTTGTAATTTAGTTAATTTGGTACTGTTACTTATAGCACTGGTATTATATAAATTCACCGCTTTCAGTTAGTCAATGATCGAACAATTCTGATCTTCAAAAATTCATTTTTAAATGGTAAATTTTCCCCCTTCAGATTTAAGCAGTGAGGTCCATTGGAATACAGAATTACAGTACCTTCAGTAAATATTTCAGACATCAGTTTCCGATCATTTTTAGAGTGCTGCTTTAAGTTCATTAATATTATATAATTTTTAAAAAATGTCATTAATGTCATCTTGAAAATGCAAACTTTGAAGCGAAAGCCTATCATCATTCCCCTAAACATAAATAAGTAGAAATAGCCCTTCAAGCTTTTCTTCACTGTAGCTCTAAATAACTTGAATCAACATTCAAAATCAGGGTATTTTAAGCTGCAGAGCCTACCAATCTTGGCGTAATCAGAGAAAAAATCAAAATCCGACATTCTTCTGATTTTTCTGATTTTTCTGATTTTCTTCCACATTTTTATATAAGAAGCATACAAAGAACATATATTATAATCATCAAAGAATTCATATTTAAAACGTCGAAGAATTCCCTGAATCCGAAACACACATTCTTGTAATTATGCCTGTCTGTCATTAAGCCCGGTAACTCAAAAACGATTTAAGTGACAGATGAAATTTAGCATATGGACATCATGCCAAAACTGTAGATCTCTATTAAAATTTCGATGAAAGCCGTTCAGGGAAAGTCTCTCTGTGCGAGTACAAGGGCATACAATATCTCCAAAAAGTTAAAATTTAGATAAATAAAATTTGGTAGGCAGATTTAGCAATTAAAATGTAGTCAGAAACATTGTATGTAAAAATGCATAAAAAAAAACATTATATCAATTATAATTCATTAATAAAAAAACTTCAAGTTTTGAAATTCTGCGATTTTAAAATTAACCAAGCATATAATCTATTCACGCATTAAACATTAATAAAAAAATGACAATGCAAGTTTATGGTTGAATAGCAATAGTGACAACAAAAATAAAATTTTAAATTAAAAAGTCGGTGAAAAATATTAAATTGAGGCATATCAATTCGTTACTATAACTATTCTTTATAAAGAAGTTAAAATGTTTTCATGAAAATGTTAAAAGTGACTCTAAGTTTTTATCTACTATTACTTTTCATTAGAATAAAGATATATCATTTTGCTAATTTACTTGTATATAGATGTTAGTTTGGGGATAAATGCTTTTCACTTAGTGTCAAAATTTTTACAAATCCTTTTAAATCGTGATATAGCTATTGAATACATTTTTTAATAAAGAGTAAGAGCTACTACACTTGTATTTTTTCTTGAAATAATTCTTTAAAATAAGTTCTTCGTTGATTTTTTTTCTTAATGAACATTCAAATATAACGTTTATAAATGAAAAATTAACATCTGTTAATTCAATTACCGAATGTGAATTCTTTGAATCAGTCAAAATTTAATAAGCTTCAAACAAAAAGAAATCCATTTTAATTTACATTATTAAATTCAGTTATCGAATGTGAATGTTTTAAATCACTCAAAACTTAATCAGCTTGGAAAAAAATAGAAATGCATCTTAATGTTAGAAGTATTGTCAAAAAAATTAATCGTTTTTCCGGAAATTCTAGTGTCGTTCATTGCCCTTCGAACATATTTCAAATGCGTTAATGCTCTACGAACAACAAAGGTACAGCATGGCATTGAATCTATTCGAAGAAAATTCAATGAGGAAAAAAGAGAGTTTTTTTGTTAGTGGAAACTAATCCTTTAAGGAAAATGACAAGAAAGAATTCAATGAATAAAAAACTTTTTTATAAAAACCAAGTTAAGTAACATTTCTAAACAGTTGTCATTAAATAAATAATTTTCTTTTGTTAAGTAACATCTATTTCTGAGATATATTCGAAAAATTAATTTATTAAGTACGACACCTTTTATTATAAATAAGTCAAATTAAAATAATTTTGTAAAAAAATCAATAGAAAAAGCAATGAAAAAACAAGCAAATTTTAAACTTAGCAACTTTTTAACTTAAATTTTAATTCGCTATCAAAAACAAATTTAAAATCTGTCAATTAAATCGGTTCAATAAAAAAGAATTTTATTTCCTTCCTCTGGGTTAAGATTTTTTTTTTCTAATTGTTGATAATAACTACACAAACAAATTATTTTAAGAACATTATTTTAGAATTAACAAAAGAATCCAAATTCAGAATAGTATTATTACAAAATATTTATAAATAGTATTGCAAAACATTTATAAATAGTAAAAAATACTTTTTATACTACTTAAAAGTAGATTGATAAAAATTTAGTGCGTTTTAAATAGAGGTTTAAAGAACTATGTGTCAATTATTTTGTTATTGTAATTTTTTATTCTCACTGAATTAAATTTGAACGTAACTTGTAGCTAAAGGAAAACAAAGCTATCTTAAGATATTTAATATACTTAAATAAGACAAAAACTGATAAATATTCAAATTTAAATGGCTTTAAAATATATGAACATTATTCTTTGCTTAGCTATTTAATTCATATATTCTTATTTCTAACACAATTTTACAAAAAGAAATGTATATTTTTTTGAGGAAATAAAATAAAATTCGTAATAGATAAAACTTTTTACAAAAGCAGAAATACATTTTGAATTTAAGAAAGCATCTGATAATATTTTGTTCATTTTTTAAAAAAATAGAATGCAACTGAATTTAGAATAGTGAATCTTTATTTTTATATTACTTTTCAAAAATATTGTCATCTAATAATAATATTTTTTGACAAAAAAATATTTTTAAAAACGTATCGTAAAATAAAAATAAGACTAAGTTAATGATAAAAAGTAGATTGTTTTTGATTCAAAACTGTTCAATCTAAATCTATATCTATTTATCTATACTTATAATAAAGCTCAATGTGTGTGTGCGTGTGTGTGTGTGTATGTTGGCGCTCTACAGGCCAGACCATTCAACTTACAGCTACCAAATTTGGCACGTGTATACCTTGAAGGCCGGGAATGTGCACCTGGGGGTTATTTTTTCGAATTTTTAATTAGAATTTTATTTATTAAAAAATTAAGCGAAATTTTGACGTGTTTCTGCTATAACTTCCGAAAATATTACCGCACAACAAAAATTTTTACATGACGTTAAAGATCAAAAATTTATCTTTTAAATGATACCAATTTTTTTAAACTTAAAATTAAATTTCTATTTTTAATGAATTTTTAAATAAATATTTTAACTATGTTTTTCAATAATTTTTTTTGTAAAAAATAAAAATTAAAATTAAGCAAGTTTCGCATTCATGGGAAAAAATTAGCTTTTTTCAAAGTGTTGCCATCACATTGATTAAATCTCCAATTAAAAATAAATTGAATCTTTTTGGAAATGAAATCTGCAAAAATATAATTTTCGGCACGTGTCTGTAGGAAATAAAACAAATATGAAATACTATTTTTTCTAAAAAATAAATTCAAGAAAAATTATTTTATGATCTTTTACACTCTCTATACAGGGTGTTTAATTAGTCCCGGACCCATTTTGATGTTTAATGACTCATAAAATAATGAAGATATAAACAAACTTATGGCATTTATTGATGGAATAACTCATATATTTTCCTTTTCAGGTTTGGATATTTTTACTTTTGTAAATATCGTCTGCGTGTGTGGTTAATTTCAGATAATTTCATTTTCCAGTCTAAATATCTGTACTTTTCCAAATATCGTCTGCTTATTAATTGCATTTTTCTCTCTTTTGTTTTTGGCAACTATTGAAATGTTATGTTTACTTTTGATGTGTTTGTTCTATGTAGTACTTTTGTATGTGATGTTTTATTCAAGCAGATATTAATGAGAAAGCATACACAACAAGAGAAAGCACAGATTTTATGGTGGTCATAGAGTTAATTTCCAATGAACTAAATCACTGACTTTTAAGAGTTAATTTCCAATGAACTAAATCACTGACTTTTAAGAGTTAATTTCCAATCACTTAAACTGACTGATTTATGAAAATTTGAATATCACTATTTAATAAAAAAAAGGATAATTTTAGATTTTCCATCGATCGCTTCAAAGAAAATACGCCAATCAGCGCGCAAGTTTCTCAAGATTAACTGGCCTAAAATTATGAAAATGTTGAGTTTTTCTAAATTTTTAACATTTAAAAATTCATAAATAAGTCTTAGTTGATTGTGGAAAATGGAAACATTCATTCATTTATTTAAAATTTGGTGTGTCCAGAATATTTCTCAGAATATTTCTCAGAATATAATACCTTACTGCATTAAATTTAGACTTCATAATTTTTGAAATATATTTATAAGCCGGAACAAAATATTATTATTGATTTCATTTAAATCCTTTTGAAAGAAAGACTAAAAACTGAATTTTATGCTGAATATCAGAAATTTTTGTTGAATTATTGTTTGAGATATTACATAAATGATGAAAAATATTTTGTAGTTAACATAATACTTAAATACCGAGCGATTCTGTGAGCAATACTCACATTCAATAATAATAATAATTAATAAATAACAATAATGATAATAAATAAAATGAAGCGCTTGGTTTTATTAAAAAATATCTTAATATTGATTGCAATTTCATCATTTACATTTTAAATTAAAGTTGAAGCTTTGCCGGAAATGACAACAAATTAGCAAAAATAGTAAGTTGAACGAAACGATCTAAACAGTATAAGTTTGGTATGGCTATCAAAATTTGAAGATTAAAAATGTTTTGTTTGAGAATCCTTTAAGAGACCAGTTACTTAAAATATTTAATTGAAAATTGTAGCGAGCGGTAATACTGGCGAACCGGCTGGTCGCCAAAGGCGGCTAGTAAACAATAAAAGTTAATCAGGCGAATTTTTTTCTATTTATCGAAATTTTTTGTTATCATATGAATAAATATTACTTTTGTGAAGGAAATAGTGAAAAAAATAACCTATTTTATTGTTATTAAAAGCAAATTAACAATAATTTGACACTCGTTAGTAATTTTTAAAAGAATAAATTTTACTATCTCTATAATACCATTGAAACCAACGGTTCTAAAAATATATGCAGCAATTTGAAAATCAATTTAGTTTTCTATCGAACACAACTTAACTTTCTATTTAACGTATTCTTGAAAGTAAAACAAAGTTTATAAAAATCAATTAGGAAAAACAATAAAAGTTACACAGCTAGTTTCTAGGCAGTTAGTCGCGTGTACGCCCGATTGAAGAAATGGCGTAACTTAGGGTGGTTTCATGCAACTAACAATTTCACAACGCCAAGTTGAACTATTTAATTTAGAAAAATCTGCATTACGAACAAAAATATAAATAATTAAACATATTTTTTATCTTAACGGTTAAAAGAAATATTTTTCAAAAGATAGATATTTTGCTAAAAAAAATGACGAAATAAAAGGGTATTTTTCTAAATAAAACACATTATATTCCATTCTTTTATTCATAAGAGAATGTTGCATATTAATATGCAATAAAGCTTATGCATGATTAACTATAAGCAAATAAAATTCTTTTCTTTTCATCAAATACCGTTGCAAAAGAAATTGTAAATTTTTATATATTTTCTTTTAGACTGATTACTGATTTTTTGATTGCACATTTAACACCGCGTATTCGACAATTAATAAATTTCCTTTCGCAGACTTGCGGTAAACAGATTTTCCAAGCAAAAGATTTTTTTTTTTTATTTATCATTCAAAACAAATTCTACTGCAAGCTGAAATTAATGTTGCCCAGATTCAAATTCCTCTTTTTTTTATTATCCAGATATCTCATTAGCATATCTTAAAATTTTCCTGTCTTTCTTTCCTTTTATTTAATTTTATCATTGCTTTCAAGGGACGAAAAATAGATTACATAATTTTATTTTAACGATGTAAAAAGCGGAAAAATAATCAAATAAAGTAATCCAAATAATCTAAAAACCCAGAAGAATTCCGATCAGAACACTCCGTTTATCGTTTCTATAAGCCGATGAACAAGACACATGCCACTACAAGGTAAATTTAAATATAAATAGATTTTTTTAAATTTAAAATATCCCTTTAAACACATTAGACAAATCAAGAGCGAAAGATTGGTTTTAAAAGCTGTATCATTTCTTGGCAATCAATTAGCTTTATCGATTTGTTTTATGAATTTTATAGATATGGAAATTAAGTATTTAAATAAAGATTCAAAGAAAAAAAAATTAAAAATATTTTGTTGTCTTTTGCCATTTTGGGCTAAACCTTGTACAACTGAAATATACTTTTCGTTTTTGTTCTTATAATTGTTTGTCAAAACAATATTTTCAAAATTCAATTCTATTGTTAATCTATATGAAGGTTGGGAATATTTATTTGTTTATTTATATTTATTTATTTATTTTATATAATTATTTATTTTGTTTCATTTATGTTATATTACTCTTTACTTTGACCTACGATTCATACATTGTGAAATTAAGAATGAGAATATTATGTCAGATTAGATAAAGAACTTTTAAATGTACTTAGGAACGTAAATATAGAGTTTTTCCACCAGAAAATCAAATCATTATATGCAAATACAATTTAAAAAATTGTTGTTGTTTATAATGGCACTAGCCATGGACAAGCTCGCTGACGAAGTCAGCGATTTTAAGCCAAGTGAGCGTCTCTTGTTTTAGTAGAGCCAACTAGGGCAAGAGTACGCCTTAGCTACTCACGCATCACATTCGCCTGCACAACCCCTTTTTACTTCACACATTTTACAGATAAAGCAGATGAAGAAAAACCATGCCCGAACCCGGACTCGAACCCAGGGGGCCCAGATCACGGGGAAAACGCACTACCCCTATGCCAGGACGCCGGCTAAAAAAATTGTTCTTAAAAGAAAATAGAATCCTGATAGAAAGACAGTTCAAAAAGATCATTATATTTTTATGTTTGAAAAGAAATGGGGGAAAAATCTTTTTATTTTTTGGAAAAGCAGAATTTTTTTACTTTAAATCAATTATATAAACAATACACAAATTATTAAAATTAAATATACATGCTTATTTCTATAGCACATGTGTTTTATGTCATCATAAATCACCTCCATAATAATTTTTGTTTATTTTTTTATACACTCTCTAGCAAAATTTCTGCCGTTTCAATGATTTGTCATATCTTAGATTTTACAATTCATATAAACAATAAATATCCGATTTCGTTGACCCAATAGCTTTGTAATTTAAAAGTTAAAAAAAATGAAAACACAATAATTTATTTATATCTATGTTTCTTAGCATGAATATTATATAATTTCTATTGAATTATTTATTATTTCGGGAAGCGGATATACTGATACATCATAACAATAAATGTAGATTCGACTTAAAGTATTAAACATAAATACGAAATAATCTACAATTCCATCAGATTTAATCATACTGAATATTTTTGTTTAATAGCTCGTTTAATATATTTTTTTTTGTAAAGAAATTATTATTTTTTTTCAAACCAAAAAATTCAATGAGTTATTTGATTTTACACGAATTATTTCGTTCAGGAAATAAATTTTTTGAAAATCAGTCATTGTTATTTTTTAAAACATCCATCCTTTTTTAATTAAAAATGGTGTGTGGATTTTCTTTAAAAATAATAACGGAAAAATTGCTATAGAAGAAAATATGTGTAAAGAATAATTTATACAACTGCATAAAATATAAGGTCGTCACAATTATCATGGAAAATTCGAAATGAGATAAAAAGCAATTATGGTTACTAAAAGCTTTTCGTATTGTTAAGAATTTTCTGTTTGAAACACCCGCATTCTCTAAGCCATGGGCGGATGTACAAGAGAAGGACAGGGTGTGGTTTTGGCCATCCCAAACAAAAGACATTCACTTCCTTCAAACTACCCACTGCCAAATTATAAAGACGAGTCACCTGGAGCTAATTTTGAAAGCGAACTTTGAATTGAATCGGTTCCTTTCACTTTCTTGATAGAATGTCCAAATATCTGTTCGATTAAATGTACATTTTCTTAGAGAAGAAGAAGCGTTTTATATACAAGTAGTTAATAAATATTGCTTTGCTTACATGTGAATTTGTAAAATATTAATGGTTAGATAGAGATTTTCAAAACAACATAATGTCACAAAAACAACAAGAATCTTTAAAATTAATTCTGTGTTAATGATAGCAGTTATTCCTAAAATTTTATTTATACTCATTAGCTTTTAAACTTTTTATTAAAAAAAAGAGAATATAATTATTTTAAATTTCTGAAAAACTCATTATACTAATTTATGTGTGCTTCAAATGTTATACTTCAAAGTATTCTAGATTAATTTATCAGAAATTTGTATTCCGTTAACACTTTAAAAATCCTGCACATGTTTTATGTGGCATTTACTATGTTTTAGATCAAAATTATTTATTTCTAAGCTGCAATAATTCCAAAATAATTTTTTGAATTCTGATTATTCGTTTAATTTTCCAGATAAAAAAAATTAATATTGTAAAAAAAAGTGAGGGTGAATTTCCTCTTATTTTTCTTGAGATAAAAAGAAGTTTCATGTATCATGATAAAAGTGAGCTTATGGTACGGATAGTTCTCTTTTGAATATTAAAGTAAAAAAACTAACCTCTACTTATTTTCAAAATGCACATATCACCCGAAAATAATAATTATTTTCATTTAGCACGTTACCATGTTTTGAAGTATATATACATTACGCTCAATAGATCAAAAAATTTATCTTAAGAAAAGAAATTTTTTTTATTAATTTTACTTCTTTATTATTGCATTAACAAACATTTTTCCTGTTTTGTTTTAAAAGTTGCATTTTATCTTTCAAATAAATACACAGTTTTAGTACAATATATATATTAGAACCGATCTGTTATCAATAAAATGCACGAAACAGTCTTTAAGTCTTATATGTGAGTTTAAAAATAATAAAAGCACAATATAAGTATTTTGTTCAATATTAAAGCAGAACTTTAAAAAATAATATGCGTTGTTTCGCATTTTTAACCAGTATTGAAAATAGCAACTGAGCAACTTTATATTTTATTTTATAGTTTTTGTTTAATTATTTTTTAAGATTATTGATTTTAATAGATAGAACTATAGATAATAGAAAATTTTATTAAATTATTTGATATTTAAATCATTTTCACAATGTCCGAAATCAGAATTAAAAAATTAAACACATTTCATTAATAATGTAGATATGATTATTTATATTTTCGGTTACAAAATATTATGTTCAACTTATTTTAACTTTCCATCAGTTTGAAAAACTAAACATCATCTTGAAATAAATAAATTATTATATATGCATATTTTATCGTTTTATTGTGCAAACAGTATTTTTAAAAAATCGTTTGCAAAAAAAGAAAGGAAAGAACAGCAAAGTATTCTAGCTTAAAATAAATAAATATGAAAAAATGGAATTTGTTTTTAAAAACTCAAAATAAGAAATATAATTTATATAGCACTTTGATGGTCAACAAGATATATTATTTTTTTAATATTATCGTACAATTATTTTGAATATTAAACTAATTCCACGATAAAACCCGATATATTCGAAAAGCAATCACACCATTTTCCCCGCAGATAAATGCCCAAACAAGAACGAAATTAAGCAATATAGATCAAGGAACGCGTAAAATCTCAATGGAATAGCGCCGCCGGGTTCTTACCTGTTGAGCGACGTTCCGTAGCGACCTCATGGCTAATCCTTTTTCTTTGATAATTCTCAGAGAAGGAGAAATCACAACTAGAGCACACAACAACACACAAAATTCGACATGCGTTCTCCGCGATGCCCGTCACAATTCTGACTTGATTGCAACTCCGCCGAGATCTCCATTTTCTTCCTTCGTTTCTTTATTTATTTCACTCCTTTTTTTCCAGAAAGAACAAACAAAACAGAACCCGAAACACGTTGGCCTACATAGGGACCGGTAAACTCCCTTTCGGCGGAACGCATGCGCATTGGCGGTCCGTCACGGCTGAAAGTGTGACACCGATTTTTCGGCAGTCCGATCAAGACTTTGAAACACCGCAGGGTCCATCAAGAGCGGCCTGCTTGTAATTGTGATGAGAAAACTGATCCACGGCACGGTTAGAGTTGTAAAGAAATTGTGGGAAAATTTATTAATTCATCACTGCAAAACACTTACCGAAATAAGAATGTCAACCAAAAATGTTTTTCGGTTCAAACATGTAGACGAATGGAATATTTTTTCAACTCTTAATGATTATTTAACAAATTTGAAAATGTCACCATCAAAATCTAAATGTCTATTTGTCAGTTCTGACATTATTCATATTTAGCTCTGAAGAAGATCCGAACAGCAAAAAAGCAATTTTAAAAACCATTGTTTAATTCCAAGGGAAATAGGAAATTTTAAACATGAGTACATTTATTTCATTCTATAAATGCAAATATAGCAAGGGTAAGAAAATATGTCCCAAACTTGCCTTAGAACAATGTTTAATTCTATTGCACTTTTTTTTTTCTTTTTCTATAAAGTATTCTAGTGCCCTGAGTCAAATATTCGCATTTGATATATAAGTTGCATAATTTTTATTTGAAGTATATCAACTCACAAAAATAAAAGTGGAATCTAGAAATCCTAAAAGTTCATATGAGATTTGACAATCGTTTTCAGTTACAGTAAATTTTGATAGTCAAACCTTATTCTGATTGGTTTTTTTTTAATGATTATTCCTTTAAGATCCAAGTAAAAAAACTAAAATTTATTTTCGGATGTGTGATCATATTTTACTTATAACTGTCAAATTCAGGAATGTTCGATATTTATTTTTATTAAAAAGAGAATGTCTGTAGAGGAATAGCAAGAGCCAGATGTTTTGGAAACAAAAATAATAATAACTATAGAACGCAAGTTATGATGCATTCGTTAAATCAAGAATAGGTTTTTAATCTTTAATAATGTTTATCTTTCCCCTGTTCTTTAAAGGCATTTTAAATAATTTATAATTTAATTAAATAAATAAATAAAAATGTTAAGGAATAATAATTTTTCTGCCAATGATCTACTGCACGGAATTATGGTTTCTTTTTTTTTAAAGAATCATTGATTTTGCAGTTGCGTGTTTTTTATCCACCAACAGCCAACATCGCAGTGTTAGATTATAAAGGTGCTGAGTAAAGACGAGAGACACACCAATCATAGCATTGCAAGTTTTGTGAAAGTTTTTAAAAGATAACATCTCTGCCTTAAAAATGTTTGAATTTGTGATCAAAAGAATTCTTTCAGAATAAAATAAAGGTAACTATTACACAAAATTCAGAACTGTTTTTTCCTTGACTTGAATAAGTTTCCACATTATAAAGATATATTATACTATAAACGTTCAAGATTGATACCAATGAAAATATTTTAGAAATATTCAAAATCTACGTTGATTGTTTGTCACCAACGTTTTTGGATTCTTGAAGTTCAATCCTTTCTGTTATAACTTGGAAATTATACTAAAAGAAAAACCCTGTATTAAAATTAAAAAGTTTAATGTGTTCAAATACAAAAACATTTTTTAAAAAATGTTTAAATATTTTCTAATTTATTTATATATATGATAGCTTGCATATGATTACTTGTATATAATATTTTTCCAGAATAAAATGTGCGTATTACTTACCAGGACCATGAATGGTAAAGGATACATTGAAAAATCTCCATAGATTTTTTTCTTATTTTATGAAGCTTCATAGAAACGCTTGTTTCGTCTTCATTTTTAATAAAAGTGAACGTGTATTTGTCTGTGGGTTCTCAGCAGATAGATTATTAAATTTATAATTACCAATTTTTAACTATATTTTAAAGAATGTGTGGATGGAACGGGAATGGAACAGTGGCGTTTAGAACAGTTGCTTTAAATTTAAATTAAACCCAAAATTTAAATTATTAAATTTTAATTATTAATTATTAATTAAATTATTAAATTTCAATTATATTAATATTCAATTTCTATTTCTCGTCGATAATATGCCAAAATATTATTATATAAAAGTACGTGAGGTCCTATTTTTTTAATAATTTGTTTAATGTTGTAAATTAATTTTTGTTCAAAATTTTTTTCATAATTTTGACAATTGTTGAAATGAAATTTATAATATTTTTATTTTTACAAAGATCCTGTTTATTTTTTCATATTCTTTGGCAATATCATAATGAATTTTTATTTTCTTATTTTATTATATCAACTTTTTGTTAAATATATGAATAAATCTCTCCAAGATATTAAATAATACATTCGATATGCAGAAAGATAAACTTTTCGGTTCTTCAATTATTTTTATCTGTAAGTTTCAATTCCGTTATTATGATTTTTTGCGTGTTCATATAATACAAATAAAAAGTGTCCCATTATTTTAACTTTTGAATCAACTGCATATTTTACAAGATAAACAGCAAAGGGAAATTGTAAAATCCTCTAAGACAATGGCATTTATATATATTGGATGAGCCGACATTTACGCTTTCCTTGCACATATGAGAAACTGTGTAATTTACTCAATTTGGAAAGTTCATTTACACAATTAACAGAATATGTGTAAGATTACTAAAATCACGTGGTTTATTTGTCTGTTACATTTTCACATTTGAAACTTTCTTGAAGATACTATGATCAAGTTATGCACAAGAGATTTAACTGAAATTCAACAAATCAATATTTTCAGCAAGCCAACTGATAACTAATGATGATGGTATGATAATGGTGAATTTATCATGTATTTTAGAACAGTATTTTTTTCCTTTTGATGAAATTTGTCCAAAATTTGATACATATCTCCAATTTTGGTATAAAAAACACTTATAAATTTAATTCCTTGCTGTATCTTTGGAATTTCAGGCTCTCTGACAGATAATATAATTTCAAAAATTATTTTGTTCTAATTTACGTCTTAAAATGTCGGAATTCATCACAATTCCGAAATGATAATTACAATAATTTCACTACATATAAGAAAATCATTGCTGGCCAGCTTCTATTTTATTCATGCAGTATAATTTTCATTCGTTAATTTTATTTTGTTTTTTAGTTAGAGAGAAGATATGTTATGTCTTCATTTTTAAAAATATATTTTAAAGAGGAACATATTATTATTTAGATTTGAGAAATATCTTTAACGAAGTGAAACAGTTTATTGAATATATTCTATGAATTGTAATAAATTTTTATCAAAATCATATAATGTGAACATTTCTTCTTTTAATATGTTTTAACTACTTATACTTTATTTATTCAATTAAGTTTTCGCATTTGCAATTTTTTAAATATTTAATTTTATAAACATGCCATTTTTTGCATTCTTATTTTTCAAAATCAAAATAGTAGAAAAACCTTCAAAAGTTTTCAATTTCTGTCAGATAAAAAAAAATCTAAACATTTTTTTCAAATGAAATAATCTGATTTCTAAAAATTAGTTTTAAACAACTATATTTTCTATATTAATTAGCTTATGCCAATTTAAGAATAAATACCTTTATTGATATCTATTTTAATAAAACTCTTGGCATGTAAAGTCCTCTTCTATTAATATGTTTTTGAAATTCTAAATATTTGCTGATCTCTGGCATTAAAAGGGCGTCTCTAGCTAAAAACTTTTAAAAATAAACAAACAAAGCCACAGCTATTAATCGGATTATTCAGAAATAATCTTTGATATTTCAATATCATATATTCTCCACCCTATATTTAGTTGAATGTGTCTAAGAACTCCGCCCAAATTTCTTCATTTTTCGCATACCACACAAGTTTCAATCCAACCTTGAAAATAATAGGTTCACATATATTCAATAAAACTGACATTTATCTTTTTTTTTTTTTTTCTTATAGCTTCTAGGTAAGAAATATGAAACTTTATGATACTGTGTTTTAAATTATTCTTTTAATCAATAATGGCTAATCATCGTATTGATAATTAGATCGCATACAGTCATCTTTGCATATGAAGACTAAGAATAGAATAAACAAATTATAAGAATAAATTCAGTGTCAAAATTTTCCAATTAAACGAATGATTTTGGTAGCATTTCCCAGATATAGCAATTGACAGTCTGAATATTAAACACCATAACATATAAGGTAAGTTACATCTTGGAGGTTCTTTAGATAAATAATAATTAATTTAATCATTAATGCCATCTCAATAACTTGCAGTTTTAACATAATAAAGTTTAAGGCTAGCATACTGTCAGTAAATTTTATAATGCATTATACATGATGAAAAAAGTCATTTAAGCAAATCGTTGGACATAGATTTAACAAATTTGATTGTAGTTACTGCTTGAATATTAATTTCTTTCCAAAGAAAGGACATTTATAATTTTGATTTATTTTCATTCAAAATTATCTAAAATTTTAATATTTCCTTTCCATATTTTTGGAGTATTTTATTGTACAACTAGCTGATATACCTAGCGTTGCTTGGGAGTGACATCATTAAATTTATAATATTCTTAACGTAAAAATTAGTTTTATATAATATATTATAGTATACGAAATCCTTTTATCATTAAAATCTTCATCATCATTTAATCGTCTACTTTTAATTAAAATGAGAATATCAAGTAAACCAGACGATTTTTAAAAACTGGTTTTCTCCATAAGTTAATAATATTTGTTACAGTAGTACTGCAAATTTATTTAAAAAATTGTTGAAAAATAAAGAAGATTGCCTTCATATGAGCGATTAACTTAGTTTTAAATATGATTCAATCAGTATTTTGCGATCAATGAATGCATTGTCAAAAAAAACATATATAAATATAAATAAAAGGGATTCCAAAAATAGTAGTAAACTTGATAAAAGATTAAAAAGGATAAAATTTCTCTTGATTTTTAATTAATTAAATATTTAAGTAGATTCTATACTATGAAAGGTTTACATTATTCTTTCGTCATGTCTTATAAATCAATGCGCATCTATATAT
>JAPMOR010086553.1:67055-130411 GCA_026543865.1 Argiope aurantia
TTTTATCTTAATTTAGCTCATCGTAACTTCATTCTAAAATATTCTCTTATTTCGTGATCCAATTCCACTTTCGGTTTAATTAATTCCTCTGTAAAAATAATGCGCCATCAGTACTACTTATCAAAAGAAAATGATATCTTCGGTTGCCCTTAAAAAGGTGTCCAAGGTCACCACGCGTATTGAATTGGCGCCTGGCCAAAAATCCTATATTATATAAGATTAGTGATCATTTGTTCGTCCCTTTTTTTGCCTTCTTGCTTACTTCTGCTTTTGTGCTGTGATGCGCCTTTTTGGAAAAATCATGTCTGCCACTCGAAATAGAATAAAACGAAATTAAAAAAACCAAGTCTTATCACTGCTTCGAACTTGCATTCTACTTAAACCAAAAATATAAGTTATTGGCCAAAATATAAATTAAATATGAGTTATATTATTATAAGTTATTTTAAGTTATTTGGCCACACCGAAAACCCCAATCTCCAACTACTTTGGCTTAATCATCCTTTTTTTCCTTCCGAAAAACTTATTATTTTTTGATAATATTAGTAAAAGACGTCTCGACGATTATAATATACTTTGTCTGAGGCAAAACTAAAGCGGTAATAGCCTTAAAGTTACAATATTTTACTATTTTTATATGTTTCTCCATATAATAAATTGAAGGTCATTTATGGTGTGAAATCTGTAAAAAAAGATATTTTGAATTTATACAGCAAAGAATTGAAGCTTTCCTTTTAAAAAAACCTAAAAAAAAATTTAATATTAAAGAGTTGAAAAAGGAAACTAACTTATCACTACAACGATAAAATGTAAAATAATGTAATATCAGCAATTAAGGCTTAAGCGTCCGCATAGAAATATGCAAAGTATGAAAGAATGTTTTTAATGAACATTATGGAATACTGAAGCAGCGTTCTGTATAGTTACAATCAATGCAACAAACGTAATTTATGACTGTGCTTTAGTTTAATTACAGTATTAATATATTTAAACAGTTTAAAGTTGTTAATTGAAAATCGGAATTATTAAATACTAATTGACATTAACTGAAAACTGGCTTATTAATGATTTCAAAAAACATTCTCTGCCAAAATCAAAAAGTTAAAATAACACTTTTTGCAAACAAAATAAGAAATGCTTTCAGAATAAGAAAAAGGAACGCCAGATCTATCTTAGTTGGAAATTTTGTAATATAATTTGCGTGCAAACAAAATTATTATTATGGTATCACAATCTTGTGTAGAGAGTTAGCCGTCCCAATAAAATTTCTTTGAGATTTGACATAAATTCTCCTATTTTTCAAAGAAAATTATATTATTTTTTAAAAACACTGTTTCGTCATTTTTGCGTTTACAGTTAGCAAAGTATCTAAAAACAACAAAAAATTATTAAAAAATTCAATTTGGCGAAAAGTTTGCTCTGAACGTAGTGGATAATCGTAAATGAAAGCAGTCTATTTCTATATGTATTTTTTTTCTAATTTTCATAATTTTTATTACAAATATAATTTTAAAAAATTTAAAAAAATATTTCTTATAAAGAATATTTTTCATTTCTATCTTTTTCAAAAATACTCTTCTTTCGCAATTAGATGATACTAAAAATATTTTGTGCGTGCCAAATTTGTTTCATTATTATATTTTAATTTTGGAAATTATAATTATCTGGGCATTATCAAAAATTATGAGTACCCTATTTTCCTTCCTTTCAAAACACTTATTAGAAATACCTACGCAAATAAGAATACATTATTTTTTACATTCATAAATATTTTGGAAACATCACAAGCATTCTGAGAAAATATGAACTAAAGAGACACGATAATTTTCAAAATTTAATTTCATGCAGTTGATGATAATAAATACTATTTAATCTTCAAAATCAATAATACTAATGAAATAATGTGTTTTGTCAAATAATTTAAACCACGCAAAATTTCAGTTTCAATTCCCCTTAACAATGGAAATAAAGGAAAAATAAATAATATCATAAAAGTTTTTTTAAAAAAAGATAAATTTTGTCTGATTACACAAACTCTAGATTTCCTGAGATTCCTGTTCTCTAAGAATCTGTTATGTACTAACTAAATATCTTTAGTCTTAAAATATGAGGGTAGATATAATATTCATTTGGTCGTAGATGCGAACCCTTGCAATTAGACAATAAAGAATGTCTTTTAATTTTTGCGATTGGTTGATTCATCTTTAAAAATCTCATACTCAAATAATAAAGCGACATTTATTTATATTATTCTTTATCGTGCTGAAAATGAGTTTCAATTATTTAAATTGTGAATATAGAAAAAAAACTACAAAATTATTTATTTTGTAGCAAATATCTAACATACCGCTCAATAAACAAATCAATGTTTCTGCACTGTAGTGGCGTCATCTATAAATTAGAATCAGAATCAATTTTATTTTTTATGAATACCTGAATCATCTATTTACTATAACTAAATGAAATTCTTTACTTAATGATATAATAATCCCTCTTTCACAAAAGTGTTCAAAGATATAATCACTCAGTTTGATTTTCTATTAATGTTTATAGTAATATGAACCTAAAAGGGCTAGGTCTTCAAATGTCATAGTTAAACTATTTTTCTAAAAGAAAAAGCAAAATATTGTTTTCCCTGCTGTTTATTCTAATTTTATAATTATACATTAATATGTAATAGAGAATTAATTTCCAAAGTAATATTTTCAGATAAAGTAATTTTCACAAAATAGTGCAGAAAAAAATCTATTGCTGCTCTTTTCCAAAAATTATTGTTAATGCGAAATATTTTGGTAAAAGAATTACATTCACACATCGATTTTGAGATACAAATTATATGTATTTTTACATACAATTTATTTTGAATTCAAAATCTATAAAATGACGACTGGTTTCTTTACGAATCAGTTCATATTCACATTCTAAACACGTTAATCTATATTCTTTCAAATCTGGAATTTTTAACTCTTCATTTATTTAATACTCAAAGAGTACATATTTTTCCTGGTTTTAAATAATTGCTGCTTTTTTTTCAATAAATGTTATGATAATAAATAATATTATTGGGAAATGGATAATTAATTAAAAAAATTTGTACAATTTGTTTATTGTTGCAATATATATGCAATTTTAAGTATAAATATGTACTGCATTATGTTTGTTAGTATTGTTAGAGTTAGTTTACACTGTCTCAAGGAGCTTTCACAGCAAGTTGACCTTATAAAAAAAATAACTATTACCATTATTTTTACAACAATGTGCTATATAAAATATGACGCAAAATAGTAAAGATATTGTACAACACTTTGTATTAATGAGAGTAAATAGACAATATCTTGCAGTTTCGCACCGTAACCGAAAATTACAGATTGTTTTTTTTAGAAAGAGTTCCAAAAACACAAACAAACTATAAGATGATGATAATTAATACATCATTACACTAAATTTTAGATGACATTACTCTTATATTATACATGGAACTATGATGTTACGTGAGTCTGTTCTGAATTAAAAACGATTGGACTCTGTAACTTCAACAAACTTTGATTTAAAATGTCTTTTCCTTTGATAGAAATCTTAAAAGGGGACGACTTTGCTAATGAAGATATATATTTTAATTCTTAAAGCAAAAATTAAATTAAATTATTAAAATAGTTTTAAAAATTGAAATACTTAAAATAAGGAGGGGAAAAACCTTTCTATAAAGTACTAATACATTTTTTTAAAAAACAGAAAAGGAGTATTTTTGAATCCAAAATCTATTCTTTTTTCAATCAGAAAAGAACCGCAAGTTCAAAATTAAGAGATGGTATCAATAAAAGTTAGCGAAGCATCCAATTGTGAGAAATTTGGTAAAAGAAAATTTCAAATGAACGGAACAGTTCTGAATATTCAATATTGGTCTTCTTGAAATTTACTTCGAATTTTGAATCCATTTTCATAATTAAGTAACCAACTTAAATCCTTCTTTGGTTTTTATTCAAATATAAGTAAGAATATATTCAACATACATATTTTCATTTTATCACAAAGTAGGGATGACGAATATTTTACGAGCGGTTATTACGTAACCAATATCAAAAAGTCACAAATACCAGTGATCAATACTTTTCAAAGAGGGGTGTGATTCAAATTCATGATACGATCTTACTGGTGATATTTCGATTACAGGTTTTGGATCACAATAGAAAGTAACAATCGATACGATATCACTGAAATTCACCGGAGCGGTGACTTCACTAGTAAGTAACAATCGATACGATCTGTCCAATGGAAGCTCTCGAACAAAACAGAAAAGGAGAAATCTGTGAATGGATGGAAAAATGAACGGTTATTAGAATTATCGTATCATTGAATTGTATATCGCTGAAATTTATCGGAGCGATTACTTCACTAGAAAGTGTGAAGTCGCCACTCCACTTCATGGGAGTAACCTTGACTTTCCGATATTCGCATTTGATGATGCACTATTCCATACAAATCCTTTTTAATTGCTTGTGACTTGACTTTGCATATATTTCGTTTACTGCTGGCACCATCTATTGGTAGAATATAGAACTAAAGTAAACAATTTAAAGAAATGACATATATATTTAATTCAAATTTTTCAGAAAATGGTTTACTCCAATAAAGAAATTATATAAATAGTTTTGAAAAAAAAACAAAAATTAAGAAATAAGCTGAAATAAATAAATTAATTCAATCACACGTTACTTAAAGTAGCAAATTAAATATTAATTACAATTAATAAATTTTATATTTAATATTAAGTAATAATTTTTAAATAATAATATGATTGAAATAACAGATATTTGGAACAAATATTTAAAAATAACAATAGCAAAATTATTTGTTATTCAAATTCGTGGATTATGCATCTCTATCACAAAGACGAAAATTAATTTCAAATTTCGAACTATATTTTGTTAGCAATCAAGCAATCAACTTGACCTGTGTTTGAAGCAGCAACGTAGCACTCAATGTAACTATCATACAGACTAGCGTCTCAATCGCAACGTCTATCCCTACGGGATGGGCGAATCCATCCCAAACCATACTTTCGACAGGTAGGGACGTTTGCCCGAGAGGGGCAACAGGGATAAACGTTGTCTTTTAAATGTTGAGTTGTAACTCTACGCTTATCCCGGTTCAGTTGAATCGTTTTTCGTTGACCACGAGGGAATACGTTGTCATTACTTTAGCATGTAAATGTGGATATAGTTTTCCCTTCTATTAATGTCTATTTTTAAATCACTATTTCTTATCTTTGAAAATGTTGTTTTGCAGTTTACAAATTTGTTCTTGTGTTGCATTTCATAAACGGATCATATATATTTTTAGAAATGTTCAGAATATTCACAATATTGCAGCCTGTTACTGACATTCTGAATATAGGAAAGGAAAAAATCTCTATTTTTAAAAAATGAAACAATTAAATTTCCCAGTTAATAACTTAAACAGAAGTGATATTGAACTAATATATTATACAAATATAGAAAGCTTGAATGTTCAGCATGTCACATGTTCTATTTCTAATAGCACCAATATGTTTCCATGTTAAAACTTTTTTAAAAAGAGGGTTAATGGAATTCGGCTTCATTCTATTTAGTTGTAGATGCCTCCAAATGGGGAAAGTTATTTTATGGTCACCCTGCAGTTTAATTACACAAAATTTTTGAAATATGGCAAAATGAAGTTTTAAGAATTCATTTAAGAAAAGTAAAAATTGGAGCAAAAAAATTAGGAAAGAATTAATTTTACCTGCTAAATCATGCAGCAGTTTTTTTTTTTTTTTTTATGTTTAGGAGTATGAATATAATATCCTGAAAATTCTACAATTAAATAACAAGCTAATATTGAATTTTGAATTAAGCAATAACGGAAAAATAGAAATATAGTCAAATATCAAATTCTTATTGGTTTAACAGTATAATATAAACAAATGAATCAACATATAAAATAAAAACTAAAGAAAATAATATATAGCACTGTATTACACAATTTTTTGACTAAACTTTAATAAGTTAATGTCCTAACTAGGTAGTTTATAGAGGGATGAAAAATAAAACTTATCGATTGTTAGCTTTATACAGCTATAAAATGTAAATGTGTTCGTGGTAATTTCTTTCAGATTGTTGTTCCGTGACATAAAATCATATTGACAGTGTTTGGGAATGAAGTAATCATGTTAACTTTCTTTTGTAAATAATTGCAAGACTTATTAATTTATTTGAAAAATCTTGATTGGTTTCATTATAAGAGTCATTAAAAGAAATAGTTATAATATATATAAACCTTATCATGAGAAAGGTTTTATTTGATTTGTCAAAATTTTTCTCATCTAAATCTTAATTCTTATCTTATTAAAATGATAGTGCAAGTTTACACATCACTAAAGTTTCTACTATTTTAACAACAAAATAATGACAAAATGAAATTCTCATGTTACTGTTTATCAAATAAAATACAAAGACATCCTTACCAAATATGAAATCATGATAAAAAGAAATAATGATTAGCAAGTTCACTTGAATCACAACAAGGAAAACTAAAAGCTAAATTTAGAAGAGCCTACAGAAACAAACTGTTTTTTGAGATGTAGTCTATTTAACAGACATTGCTCACAAATGGTAAAATGTTTAATTTATGATGATGTAGCTCAATGTTAGTTAATATATATTTTATAGAAATTTTTAATTTAATTAATTTAAATAACATTTTATAAAATTTCTATTGCAAACGACTTTTTTTTTTTATTATCTTTATTGAATACAGAATAAGAAATGAAATAAGTTTTTTACTTAATATACAAACGAATCTAAATTTTTCAAGGCAGATTTTTTTAAAATTTCAAATGCAATTTAATTTCTCAATTGGTATATTTTATCTAATTATTAAAAAATATAGCATTGTAATTTTATTAGAAACAAAGAATTTTTCGAAAGCATACAATATATTTCATCATTTGTGCTATTTGACTTTAAGAGGCAGAAAAAAAAACTTAACACAAATCAAAAGAATATAATGAAAATAGTTATTTCTGCAACTATATGTATATGTAAAACAATAAAATTTATTTTATTGTTTTACAATAAAAAAATAATAAATAAAATAAAGTTGGATGGACACTCTAGAAACAAAGTTATAGCAAGTCTGCAAAGTCAAGGAAACAAAGTAAACAGAATGAAAGTAATTTGATTAAAACTTATTTTAAATATTTACATAACAGCTCATTTTTGCAAGACAGTTAAAAAAATGATATATTTGTTTTCATCAGGTTTGCTTCGAAATCATTAAGGAAACCAAAATATGAATGGCTTATAAGCATAGATAATATACTCTCAATTAGCATAGGAACCATTATGCATGCATATTGTGCATTATATATGTAATTATCATAATTGTGCTATAGGTTTAGGAAAAATATTTATTTTCATAAAATATAGAAATGTTACAGTGTTAAAGAATAGAGTAAGAATATTTACAGATCGGTACCCATAAGCCTACACTTAGCTGAATGCCTGCTAAAAATTTCTTTGGTAAGTGGTTAGTGATTAAAAAAATGACTACAATCTGCTATTAATGAATTATATAGGTAATTCTCATAATTTATAAAAATCATTTATACACGAATATTTGACCAAGTTAGTCCAACAAACATTGATATTATATAATAGGAGATGTTTTGGATGTTAAATATTTAACTATATAACTTTCAAAAATCAAATAATAAAAACAGCAAATTATTTAGCATGTAACTAAATTGAAATATTAATATGAAATATGTCTATTGAATTGATTTATTTGGCTCTAATTTACAGTGTAAAATTTTAGTGAAAGAAATTAACATTATCAAGAGGGTTTTGCAATGAATAGACACATATTAAATGCACAAACTACATATAAAATGCTAAGCAAAATGTTTTAACTTTATTAAGAATGAGAACAATGCATAATATAAAAAAAATGTTACAGATGAAAAACATGGCTACCATAATTAAAATTGCAGAATCAATAAAATAAAGAAAGCGATAAGAAGGAAAAATTTACCTAAGTATTTTAAATACTAGTATATCTTCTCACAAATCATGTGATGTGTCGCATTTTATCGTTAAAAAATTTTCCAAGATTCAAATTGCCAATACTGCAATTGATTTTGAATAATCAATTTTTGAATACTTGGTACAGTCTAAAAGAATGTACACTATGAATCTATGTGTGCAATATTTTACTTGGATTTTTTCTTTTTAAAAACAATTTACCATAGCATAATTATTTTTAGAAACTATATAATTGCAACTAGCTAATGGAAAATAAATGTAAAACATATGAAGTTCCCAAATAATGTCTTAAATTGTGTTTTATATGAGAACATGATACAGTTTTAGGACTGAGATTTTTATTTCAGAAAAAAATTGGCCAGCTATATCTTTTAAATTGGGACTGCAGAAAATGCAAAATATCAGAAAACATTCTAAATCCATTCCAAATTTATTTTGTTTGAGTTCATATTCTGAATTAACAACATTCTAATCATATTATAGAAAATACTTCTACAGAAAGATTTTATCAAGAAGCTTAATCTATTTAAAGTATATATATTTCAGATACTTCAATTTGTCAATGCCTTTTGTGACTATCTATGGTTTAAAAATCCAACTTTGAGTTTATATTACAAATTCGAAATGTTCTAATGTCATATTTTAAATTTAAAAATAGCAGAATATAATTTATTTTTTTTCAGTTCATGGTAACATATTAAGACAAATAGAAATGTGAAGTTTAGGAATTATAAAAAAGTAGACATACTGTGCTGTTCTGGGAATGTAAAGACAAATATAACCATTGGCAGAATATTTTTTTCTCAGACTATAAAGATATTATATCCATACAATCATATAAAGTTCTAATAGGCACATCTTTATTTATTTATTGCAGAAATAGTGCACATTAGATGTAAATGAAAAATATGTTTCCATATTATTCAGAAATTTTTCTGTAAAGAAATGTTATATTACAATTAAATTTTTTTCAAAATCAGTAAATCACCAGTTTTGAAGAGGTATTAATGGAAACATTCGTAGGGTCAAAAATACTTTTAAATGATTTCAAGATTCATTAATATCAGAAAATTCAGAACCCTACAAAAACAGTAATATAATTAATGATAATAATAATAAAAACAGTAGAAAACAAGTAAAAAACCACCTGAAAATGAATTGTCTGAAATATTGCTTTTGTACGTTTATTGTTTTTTTGCTATAAATTTTATTAAATGGTATTTGTATTAAATATCCATTAAATAAGATGAAAGATCACTGAAAAATATGTTTTAAGCTAATATATCGACACCTTGCTTGGAAAACGCATCCTTCAACTCCAGCGAAAAACGATTCAACTAAACCGGGATAAGCGTTGAGCTACAACTCAACATTTAAAAGACAACGTTTATCCCTGCTGCCCATCTCGGGCAAACATCCCTACCTGTCGAAAGTATGGTTTGGGATGGATTCGTCCATGCCATAGGGATAGACGTTGCGATTGAGACGCTAGTCAATCTCGCGGAGAAACAGATCTCCTTCTCTGTGGTAACAGTTCACTATTTGTATTCAATATGGCAGCCATCCGTACCGCTCGTCACGATCCTGATTCGGAAAGCCCAATTGATTATGTTCAGATTGACGGATTGGTAATAATCATTTTTCTTTTTGTTTTACAATATATATTAAAGTTATAGATCATTTCGAAACTTCGCTGTTTATATCTTTCTTAATTTTCAATTCCTAGGTAGTGACAGTATTGGTGAAATAAATATATATATTTTTTTTAATGTTTAAAGTGTGTGGTTTAAATTTCCTTCAAGAACTTGGCATTGTCATTTTACTTAATTTGGAAAACACATATTTTTTATAAGGCATATTTTTCATTTTTGATTATTTGAATGTGAAATGTTATGGAGTATCTTCCACGTGCGGTGGTCAATATTTTGTCACCTGACTTACAGTAAGCTGTTAAGTCCTGAACTTCAATGTGACTCAAAAATCTTGACTATCCCTGCATTTGTTAGCTTCTTCAATATTTTATGGGAATATTAATTTATTTTATTGTCTACATTTGTGTCATTTATTGAAATTTACTGTGGGTAGCATTGATTAGTGATTGGCTAATCTATTCTCATTTTATGCATTTCATACAGTTTTCCCATATGTAAACATAGGATTACAATAAAAGAAAGTTATGGCTCCCTTCTGGTGCTCTTCTGATTCATTCACATCCCTTGAGGCAGACTAAATAATAAATAGAAAAAAAAAATAACTGAATTAAGATAATGTTATAGGGCCTATTTGCTTATATTTTACTTTTCTATTACTATTAATCATAATACTACTTTAAAATAAGATCTGATTCATTATATATAATAAAATATTATGTATTAACTGATATATCCGGCGTTTCTATTACAATCATAATAGTAACATCCAAAGAGTTGGCTATTTTGAATGCAACATTTAAATGAATGAAAATTTAATTAAATATTGTTCAGCTTAAAATGAATTAAATTATTTAAAATTGTATTTGCATTGTTTTCATTCCATTGAAATATTAACTCTAAAGTGGAAATGATATTTTCTATGTTTGGATATAGTTTTTAAATAATAAAAAGTATTTTACTTTTACAAATGCTTCATTAAAACTTTGGAGCAGCTCCCGTATACGGCCTAGTGGTTCCATTTTTATTTTATTTTTTTGCCAAGAAGTCGCCAATAATGCGTGTTTAGGATGTTGTGATTTTTACCCGGGAGTTTTGAAGCCACGTTAGGCTTATATCTAAGACTGACAAAATGCACTAGACTATAAGTCAGGGGGTGGCGCCTCCCCCCTTT
Source organism: Argiope aurantia (assembly GCA_026543865.1). Classification (NCBI taxonomy): domain Eukaryota; kingdom Metazoa; phylum Arthropoda; class Arachnida; order Araneae; family Araneidae; genus Argiope; species Argiope aurantia. The sequence continues at coordinate 77,939 of JAPMOR010086553.1, forward strand.
TTTATTTTAAATAATTCAGATAAATGTTGTGATTATTGACTAATTTTTGAAGCCATGTTAGGCTTAATCCTAGGACTGACAAAATACACGACTGTAAATCAGCGGCGGGGGAAGTGTTGAAATATTTATGATAAAGATCCTAATGAAACGATTTGTTTAATTATAAGTATAATGAAGCATGATGAAATGCTCACTTGCTTTTAAGTATAATGAAATGCTCAAAATTAATATTAAATGATGACGAAATTATTCTTTACTCCGATTTTTAAAAATGATTTCTTATTTCATGCTGAATATTTTCTCATGAAAACATTCATATTTTTTTCATTTTAAAAGCATAGTTTATAAAAGTTAATAGCTGTATATGTGAGCTGCTGCTTATAAAAAAACATAAAAATACTGAATATGTTCTAAGGTTTAAGGTTTCCATAAAGAAGCCGCCTCCGCCAAATTGTCGATAAACGGTAATTTCTGGCTGCAGTCATCGGCATATATATTCTTTATTCTTTATGGTAACCTTGAACCTTAGAACATATTCCAAAGATATTTTGGAGTCTGATTTGAACATGATTTGTTTCCTGATTATTTTTTTTGGCTTAATTTGGTCCGTGCTGGGTTAATTCTGGGGTATTCTCTTCTTTCCTGGTCCAATTCCGCCTTTGTTTAATTGGTGTTACGGGAGCTCTGTAGAGTTGCTGACATCGACAGGTTCACATAGTGTGAAGAGAGGCAGTTGTCAAGTTGGGATATTCTTTTGGAGGATCCCTATAATTCTCTTGCCAGGGTCAACGTGTGTGTGGGGGGAAGGTGTTCCTGTCGAAATCTCACAGTATATAATCTCAGGGATAAATCTTTAGGTTTTCCTCATTTTGCTGTGTTTCCTCATTCGTTCTGTGTTGATGTGCTCATCGCTACTGCTTATACATAAATCATGCCTCCCTGTTTGGAATAAAACGAAGTTAAAAATTCAGAGTCTCTCTTATCGGCCATGCATCTGCTGTAAAAATTATGTATATATGTAATAATATTTTAAAATCTAATTTCAATTTAATTAATTTCCAAGATATTATCTTAATTTTGCTCATAGTAACTTCATTCTAAAATATTCTCCTATTTCCTGATCGCATTCCACTTTTTCTATTTAATTAATTCAAGAAAAGCTTTGTAAAATGCTTAGATTGGCAATTCACACACTTTGCGTGAAGAGATAGAAAAATGTCCAGTAAGCGCAATCTTTTAAAAAGATCCCTATATTTCCTTTACTTGTGATTCACATGTGTCAGAAATCCCTATCAGAGTCTTAATAATATATTAGCACTGTGAAGAAATATTTTCCCTATCAATATCTTGTGTTATATAAGATGAAGGATAATTTCTCGCTCTTCCCTTTATTCTTGTCTAATCTGTTGCTGTAAGCAGACGTGCCTTGTCCACGCATTCTTGTAAATAAGTCATGCCTGCCTCTCGGGAAAGAATAAAACGAATTTTAAAATGCAAAGTCTTTTCACTGCTTGTCGCACCTGCTTTCTGCTTCACATAAAATGATGCTTACATATATATGTGACATATTTTGATTGAAGTAGAATGCATGTTCAAAACAGTGAAGAGACTTGGTATTTTTAATTACGTTTTATTTTATTCCGAGTGGCAGGCATGATTATATGCAAGAAAACGCAGCGCGGTACACACAGAAGTAAGAAAAGGAGGGACAAACAGATGATCACTAATCTTATATAATACGATTTCTGGCCAGGCGCCAATTCAATACACATGTGACCTTTGACACCTTTTGAAGTGTAAAAGTATCACTTTCATTTAATACGTAGTACTGATGGTACATTATTTTTACAAAGGGATTAATTAAACCGAAAGTGGAATTGGATCACGAAATAAGAGAATATTTTAGAATGAAGTTACTATGGGCTAAATTAAGATAATTAATTAGATCGACATTAGAATTAAAATATCATTACATTCCCCCACCACCACCACCACTGCAAGCCATGTAAGTGCATCGGGGCCCTCGACACATCGCCATCCCTTACAGTGGCTTTCAAGTAAGAAAAATTATAAGTATATTGCTGAGTAAGTTTAGTTTTAAAGGTATACTGAAAGTGACACCTCAATTTCCCTTACCTTCACATTATACAAACATTAATCAGAAATCCCATTCATAATTTATATTATAAGCATAAAAAGATACAAATTTCTGAAAATATTAAATAAAAATCGTAATAATCAACAATAACAAAATATTAATAAATTTAAAAGCATATTGCACTATTTTTCTGTAAAAACAGAATCAATAATTTAATGAAAGTCTATGGTATATTTGCCTATATTCTTGAATTCTGGGAAGTCTGACTCAACAAGATTATTAAATTAGAAATAAAATATTAAATATAATATCATTATTGTTATGATTTCAGCCACATAAAATATCAGTATAGTTATGATTCTAAATAAAGTATTTTAGCTCTAAATAACAACACAACATTCAAAATTTTAGGTAAAAACTTGGAAATGAAAATAATACTTGCATCATTGAAATATTTCATTTTAAACACTTGGAACTGAAACCATAAATATAAGATTCAAAAATATCCAATGAAAATCTTGGAAGTGAAAATAATACTTGTGAAATTGAATGGTTTCATATAAAACTTTTGGAAATGAGTAAATAAATGCAAGATTCATGTATTTCAAATAAATCAATTTGAAATTATAATTGTAAAATTCAAAGATTTTAAACAAAACACTTGTGAACGAATGTAACAAACCCAAGACTCAAAATACTTTTATAGTATTTAAAAAAATGTAATATAAAAAATATTTGTATTTTGTAAAAATAAAAGTATTTGGTCACAGTGAAAATAGCTCAATAACTGTCAGGGGTGTAATAATTTCTCCCTAGGTATTAACTACCTTAGTCTAATTATCATGTGCCATTAAGTATATAAGAATCCTGGTATGTTACTTTTTTCGTTCACAAGGTCTGTATGCATATTTTTTTTAAACTATTGAGTTAGATAAATTTTATTAAATTGGGGAAATTATTTTTTCTTATTTATTAATAGCATTCATATAAATTTCAGATTCAACAGATTATAATATTATGAATAAATTTTAAATAATAAGATTAGAAAAATTTAAAAACATCATAATATTTTAAATTAAAACTCATGATATTTTGAATAATATGAAAAGATTATTTGCAATTATATTATAATAGAAAAATGCAATTCAAAACAAAATCAAAAGTTCAGAATATACATCTTGAATTTAATCCGTTGAGTCAGTTGATGGTGGCTTTTTTTAACACTAATAACTTTTTAATGAAGCATGGCACACTAGAAACTGGAACTTTTTGAAATTAAGGAGCATAAACACATAGCTTTTTGTTGAATCATGGCAGAAGTTGGAATTTCTTGAAGATATAAGGAGCACGCACATGAGGAAATTGTGAGCACTAATTAACTGGAACTTCCCCATGAGGATGACAAGGAGCACAAAAACTCCATGGTATTGAGCCGGAGTGTCGGTTGATGTCACAGGTTAATGCGGCATGAGTAACGATGATGCGGTAACAAAAACGGAAGTAGAATTTCAGCTACGTGGCGAATCTATCTGAAGACGCTAACCCGGCAATAGTCAGCACGGAATCATGTTCAGATTACCGGCAAATCGAGGAGCCGTACCATAACATCAAATTGCCTCTCATTCCAGGAATTTAATTCTTTTCATTCATTTGAACATTTTTTTTTTATCACTGGAAACTATCCTGTGGACTAAATAATATGTAACATATTTTGATTGAAGTAGAATGCATGTTCGAAACAGTGAAGAAACTTGGTATTTTTAATTACGTTTTATTCTTTTCCGAGTGGCAGGCATGATTATATAGAAGAAAACGCAGTGTGGCACACACAGAAGCAAGAGGGGGGGGACAAACAGATGATCACTAATCTTATATAATATGATTTCTGGCCAGGCGCCAATTCAGTACATGTGTGACCTTTGACACCTTTTGAAGGGTAAAAGTGTCACTTTCATTTAATATGTAGTACTGATGGCGCATTATATTTACAAATGGATTAATTAAACCGAAAGTGGAATTGGATCACGAAATAAGAGAATATTTTAGAATGAAGTTACTATGGGCTAAATTAAGATAAAATCTTGGAAGTTAATTAAATTAAATTATCATTACATACATATATATATATTTCATTCTGTCTTCATTATTGTCCTGAAACAACATTATTGTCCTTTCCTTCTCTGTTCAATATTTGTTGATAACTTTTGACTGTCATTCCGACTGTGATTTCTTGTTTTCTTTAAATAAATATTGAAGATTTTAGAAAATGTTTGTCTTAATCTTTGTTTTTAATGGATAACATCAACTTTTCAGCATTGGTTTAGTTGGAGTAATGTCCCATATTGAAAATATCAAGAACTGTTTTTAAACAGATTTAATTATTCAGTTGGATTAAATTGTATAATTATCTTCTCGAGCATTGGTATATGTCAAAGCTTCATAGCTTTTTTACGTTACTCCACCTCTATACTTCATTTAACAAAAAAAATTAACAGCCCCATAGTTAGATTTTAATTTCGGAAATGAAGTTTTAATTCCTCCTTCCCTTAAATACTCAATTAATCAAGATGTTGAATATTTTCTCTTACAAATAAGAATTTGAAAAAAAGAGAAAATTTTGGTTGCTTTAAAAAATATATATCTTACGCTTTATTTCCTTAATGGTTAAATTATAAACTGTTGAATGTATTTTTAATTTCTGTATCTTTTAATTTCATTTATGACAAATCCTGAAAATTTTCTATATACAAAAACTGATTTACCTTTATATGGTATAAAGCAATAGTTAATGTTAAAATGTAATTATTTTTTCAAATATAAATTGGGTTGATGTATATTAATAATATGTACTTCGTTGGTTATATTATTGTTTGATAAATTAACCACAGTATCTGTAACTTTTCAGTTGATTAAAAATGAATTTGTTAAATGTTTGGATCTTTGAAATAGAATTGTTATTGAAATGAAGTATAAAAGCACTTAATACATTCTAACCATTTGCTTGTGCATTAATCAGATGTAAGAATTAAATTAAATAAAAAATTTATATAGAAAATCAATTTATTCTAGGTTGTCTTAAAAATCATCAAACATTGTCATGAAGAAGGAGCTGGAGTCACTGATGTTGCTCAAGGTGTGTTGTTGGGTCTGGGAGTGGATAATCGCTTGGAAATAACCAATTGTTTCCCTTACCCAAGGCATACGGATGAAGAAGATTTCGATGAAAGTATGTGCATATTGTTATCATTATATATTTAAATATTGAATATAACATGCAAATTATCTTTAAATATTTGAATTTCATTAAAATTTTAATTATATTAAAAATATTAGGAGCTTTAATAAACACTCATCATTTTGTCCTTAAGAAACTGTAAGATGTTTTGAAATGCTGTTGAATATCATTAATTCAACGTGTGGTAAATGTAATGAGTAATTATTTATTTACATTAGTATCTTGCATCTTTTTTTTTTTTTAATTTCTTGAGTAAAATTGATATATCATGTTTCAAAATGTTAAGATGGCTGCATATTACCAGTAATTGGATCATCTCCACTTAAGTTTTCGAAAACATGAACTAATAGACATATTAAATATATTAACATCATACTTTGAAGCAATATTAGAGCTATTTTGGGAGAAACCTCATAATTTTAAATCATAGGCAGATGGCAACCCTATTCCAAATTTCCACTCCACACTTGCAGAGAAGACAGTTGGCTGTTTCCTATTTAATATACATCAAACATGATTACATAAAAGTTCTTCACTGAAATACAATTTCAACCATGAAGCCAATAACTTGTCACCAGCCTACTGTGTTTTCCGAATGATAAATATGATTATCTATTTTGTACATGCTAACATTATAATTTTAAGAAAAAGTGAAGGCAGTCTGTATATTTTATAAAAAATTAATATTTTTTGTACTATATGAATAAATTATGCAAGAAATAGTTGTGTGATCAAATGAGTATTAAAATACTGTGTAATTTTGTCAGTGTAAGTTTTATGTTTTCTAAAACAAAGAATATATTAAAAGTTTTTAATACATTTTTTTTTTGTTATTAAATTTTAATGTACTCATCTTTACTTATTAGTGGAGTATCAGATGGAAATGATGAGACATCTTCGACATGTGAATGTAGATCACCTTCATGTAGGCTGGTACCAGAGTACTCATTTTGGAAGCTTTTACAATAAGCCTCTATTAGAGTCTCAGTTCAATTACCAGAGTTCAATTGAAGAATCTGTAGTACTTATCTATGGTAATTATTTTATTGATATATTGTTATTTCAAAGTTAATTCAGCTTTTTTTTTTTTAACAAATCTGTAAATTCTTAACAAATTTTTATTCATGATTAAGAAGATATGAATGATAACTATTCACTTTTTAACTGAACAGGGGAAGGAAAACCAGCATTGTCATTCACAGAATTAATATAAAAGGTTTATTGCAGAATTGCAAACTGCTTCTGCAGAATCAATCTTTTTTATATATATACATGTGCATGAAACAAAATCATTTTTATTGATATTTCAGTAGAAATTTAAGAATTCTCTCTGTTCAAAAAATGTTCTGTTTCATTTACCTTTTATTATTGGAAAATTATATTAATTTAATGTGCTTTACAGTTTCAATTTATTTTCATGTGAAAGCTACAAATTAACATTATAATAGAAGGTGCCACTACAAATAATCTTTAATTGTTTTGTAATTGTCACAGATGAATAAATAATGTTGCTAACCGTACCTTTTTGTTTGTAACGGATTTCAGTTAATTTTTTTCTCATTTTGTAGCTGTATATATCAGTATTTCTTAAACTATAAACAACTTTATTATCTAAAGTGCCATCTTGATTTGAAACACGTCATTAAAGAGAGTCAATTTTTTTTTTTTTTTTTTTAGTTTTGAGAATGTTTTATTTTATTTGCAAATGAAGTAGAATTTGGGGGGGGGAGCTAACATCAGAATTATTTCATTGTTAATTGATCAGTCTTTTTTATTGTTGTTTAGGAAGAGCAAAAAAGGGGGGGAAACTTGTCTCGGAAATTGGGAAGGAAATATATATACATATAATAGAAGAGTAAAAATGAGAAACTGATATATAATAAATGTACGAGTTCTGCAATTGTATGGAAATTTTTTTTTAATTGAGCTGGTAGCTTATATTATTCTTTCCCTGACAAATATTAATCCTGATATTAAGGATAAGAATATAAATTCTATTTTATTTTTGAAATAAAAGTATTGTCTCTTTTGCTTTTCAGATCCTGTAAGAACAACACGTGGTTTTCTTTCACTGAGGGCTTACAGATTATCGAATACTGCTATGAAACTTTATAAAGAAGGTGAATTTACATTGGACATGTAAGTTTATTTTGAATTGTAAATCATCATTCTTATATTACTTTGTTTTAGATGAAAAAAATTATTTTTATGTAATTTGTACACTAAAATAAATATATAGAATTTGATAAATAATTAGAACTTCTCTATTTAATCTCTTTCTTATTTATCTAATTCCTCTTTAGCTTTTATATCCTGAGACTTCGGGTAAAATACCAGTAGAAATAAAAGAAAACAAGAAATGAAAAAAATAATTATTTTTATATGCATAAAATTTGATTTACTTAATCTTTTGTAGTGTCTTTTGTAGTGATAATGTATTGGTCTTTTGTCTTTTGTAGTGATAATGTATTGGTGAAAACTTTTTAAGGTTTTGTTACTTAGATGCAGTTCATTTGTAAAAGTCATAAAATGCTAACTTATAGAAATATGATCATTTTTTGGAGCCAATTGCTGTAGAGTGGGAGTGGGATGATGTGATTTTTGTCAAATCATTTTAGTTCTTCTCAATGTTTTTATTATTTTCAATAATAATGTTTTATTTAGGTTTTAAGAAAATTTGAAAAATATTACTGAATTCATATCTTGTCTAAATAAAGTCTGTGTTATATTCAAATTGTATGATTATGTATTCTTCATAACTGTTAGTAGTATTTAAAGTGTGTTTCTGTTACTAAATATATTTTTTCGATAACAAGAGCAGTTTTATGCAAGATTTCATTCCATGCTTTAATATGTGATGTGAATTTCATGTACACCTACTAGTACATCATCTATCGTCTTAAAAAACTGTTTGTGCTTTTATAAAGTATAAACATAAAATATAATTTGTAGTAAATTAATTGGGATCTTAAGTTGAAAATGGTTTTATTGGGATTTAATGGATCAAAAGTTTTCAGAAATAAATAAAATTGTCTTTAAAAAAAAGAAATTTTTTTCTGCCATTGGCATTAATCTAAATTTAAAGGTGGAATTCTGGTATTTAATATATCTGTATTCTGATTACCAGATATTCTGATGTAATTGACACATATATGCTCTTCTGTAATTAATCAGCCTATGAATAAGATGGTGTTTCTTTTTTTTTTTTCTGTTCAGTTATTTAAAATTTTTAACCCCTCTTCCCCTCTGCACCAAAATTAAAACAGTGAATGAAAGTGAAAAAAACATTCTCTCTTTTAATATGATAATCAAAAATAATCAGTAAATTGTTATCAAAATTTGACCTAAATTCAGCAATAGTGAGAAATCTTTTTTAATGATCCATTATTATATTGTTTTTGTGACTTTCATAGAAGCATTTAATATTTGTATTTATTATATTCTATGTTTTCATTTATTTATTATTTTCTCTTTTAACTACATATTTTGAAAATTCTTTTTGAAATGTTAAAGTCAGCAGAAGAGCATCCTAATTTTTTTTTTTTTAATGTGAAGATACAATTATACATTATAACAACAAATCTTAATAATAAATTAAAGTTTAATTTGTTGAAATCATTTCTCATTTAGCATTTTGATTTGCATCTTAAATATTATATTCAGCATTTTGTCACTTTTCTCTGAAAAAGGGAATTTAAGATGTATTTTTGTAAAAACTTTTTTTTTAATGAAATTCAAGGCGTCGTGTAATTTTATTTCATTTTTAGGCTTAAAAATCTTCATGTCTCTTATTCCAAGATGTTTGAAGAAATAACTGTTATAATTAGAAACTCTCATCTTGTTAATCTGTTGATGTGCGAAATTGCTGATTCAATGCCTGAGCAAGAGAGCAACCAATTTTTGGACATGGGAACTGCGTAAGATTTTTTTTAATGTGCATATTAGTTATTTTTCCTTTATCTTAATAGTTTCAGTAGTTATGTGGTTTGATAGCTAGATGCCAAAAACTTAATTGTAAGTAAATTAGCAATTTCTTGCCAACTGCTTTCTATAATTTTGTCTTCATTGGCACAAAGCATCAAAAATAATGTTTAGCAAATGCTACTGTCAAGGTAATGAAAAAGTACCAATTGTTTTTAATGCTTCACCTTGTTAAATAGTAGATGATATAGTATTTAATATAATTGTCACAATTTTATTTAAATAAAGTTTGGTAAATGACTTTATTATTAATTAGATAACATGAAGTTGAGGATCAAAGTCCATTCAAAACAATAATTCAAGAATACTATTTGTTTTCTAATTCTGTTATAATATTACTTTATTCTTAAGTAATTCAGTGATATCATGCATTCTAACCATTCAGATAAAAGTAGTACTTAGGAAACAGTATTAATTTTTACTAAATTTGAATTATTTCCATAATTGATGCATTAATATGTATATATTAGTATTTAATTTGCAATAGTTAAATATTAGATATATGAAATTAAGTGTTATATAATTGAATAATTCTAGTCAAATCTGTTGTTCATAATGTTTTGTTAAATTTTAAGATATGGAAATTTTGATCTTAATTCATCTATAAATGTAGTCATTATTGATTCATATTTATAAATATAAAATAATTCAATTGATAAATATAAAATTATTTTAATAATGCTCTTTAAATTATATTAATATTTTATTTTTATTTTTTTGGCTTTTGTATATGTTACGGCCAGTTCACGAATTGGCGTGCCAATTTGTGTTTTAGCCAACATTGCTGTAAACTTACCGGCCAGTTCGCGAATTGGCTTGGGGCGATCGGTCAAAGTAGGAAGAAAAAATCAATAGCAAATTGTTTTAAACTCTGTTAAGAATAAATACTCCTGTGCACTGTTTTTTTAAGTACAATTGTTTCAGAAACGAGTTCAAATATAAGTGACACCTCTGATTTAAAAAATAAGCTTGTAATATATAAAAATATGATCTCATGTTATTCTGTTCTCATATTAAAGCCATAATATAAATTATTCAGTGAACTTATATGCTTGATAACGTGAAGAAGATTCGATTTACGCCCTACAAAATAACGAATTATATCTTGAGCAAACTGTTGCAAAAAAATGTGAAATTTTTTGCAAATAGCAAATATGAGGACTAATTAAAACAAGTATGAAAAAAATAGTTTTGTTTTTAGTATTATTTAAAGACATTTCTTTATTGGCTGTCAAATTTCGCCTACAACATGTCCTTATTTATATTTTACACATAAATATTATATTATTTTAATTTATTGTTTTTTCCCTTTGTAAAAAATTCATATTTTATGAATCGATATTTCAGAAGAGAATGTAATCTGGAAAATTTAGCATTAGGTCTATGGGGCAGAAAAAGACTGACAATCACCCTTAAAACATTTCTTGGATTACACCGCTCTTGTACGAGTTAGCCTAGTTGGTAGCGCATCTGGCTGCAGATCGAACAGTCTGTGTTCGAATCCCACTGGGTCCAACCATGTCAGTAGAGATTCTTTTTGCAAATTTAGGCTTGTATAATTTCTGCAGATTTGGAAAAACATATACTCATATTCGAATCCTTGTACATATTCAAAAAGTGAGCACATGCATTTCTCAAATTTAAGTGTATTATACTCGGAGCTATTATAAAAGCATGAAGTACTCTAGAATGAGTACATTTTACTTATTTTTAAATATTCTGTTTAATGAGCCACCTACAGGTCAATCTAACATTATCACATTGGCTTTTGGCCAAAAATTCCCAGCTGCTTTGCGAAATGGCCAGCCAAAGTAGAATATACAGTATTAAATGCAAGCACTTTGGCCAAAACGCGAATTGACCAGCCAATTTGCGAACTGACCGAACTTCGGGCTTTGGCCATAACATTTACATATAATTGTATGAAAATTAGGATTATGAGCTATTTATAATTAGGCAAATTTAATGAATTTTTGTATTCTTAGTATTGCTGTTTTATAAATATCATAAATCATTTTGATTATTTTATTTATCTTATTTATAATTTAATTTATGTGTTCATTTGAATTTGAAATTCCCTTAACTTATAATATGAAATTTTAATCTATCCTGTAAAAATATTTATTTACAGATAAAATAGATATAATAATTAAGATATCCTTTCATGAAAATATTTCTTTGTAGAATTTAAGTTATTTCTAATTTTGAATAACAGTAGATATACTTAAATTCATCCTTAAATAGAGATAATAAAGTCATCCTTTTATTATATAGCTCAGTCCTTGAGAAGAGTCTTCAGGCTATGATGGAATGTGTTGATACAGTAACTCAAGAAACTAACAAGTTGACAAATCATCAAAGACAAGTGATTAAGCAGCAACAGGCCAAAAATCAATACCTTCAAAAGCGAGTATGTACTAATTTCTTTTACTCTTCCTTAAATTTAATAATATTGTTGAAAATGGGTCCTTATTATTAAATAGTGTCTTAAATTTAGTTAAATATTATATTTGTATAAAGATATAATTTATAAAATTATATTTATATATTATGTAAATGAAATTTTGTTCTGCTCAATTGTGTATTATGTAGATTTTTATTATTATAATTTGTTTGACTTAGTTTAATTTAATTATAAATTTCCAATAAATTATAGCAGATTTTTTCATTAAAACTAAGAATGAACTATTAATCTTTTATATTGTTTTTCAGTGTTGCTTCTTTTAAGGTACTGGTAAAATAAAATTGAAGATCTTATTTGCAAAATAGCTTTGAATTATATATATTTTAGTCTAATGCAAAAAATGCATCTGAGAAGTATTTGATGATTAAGGCACCATTGTTGCCTTTTGATAAGAAAAGAAATTCAATTTCTCATGCAGATACTTAATGGACAGCATTTTTTTACTGAATATCTTATATTTAGAAACATTGATCTTCAGTTAACTTATTTTACTTCTGGACATATGCAAAATCTCTTTTGAAATCATTTGTTGATTAGCTAAGAACAGTCGCAGAAGTTTCTTTCGTCTACAGACTTCTTTTAGAGATCATGATGTGGTACATTATTGACTCTTTCCTTAAAATTACCTTATCAAGCAGTTGTGTTAACATAGATTAAATAGAGAATTTAGTTGGTGAGTGCATGTTTGTAATACAGTTTATTCTATTTAGCAAGTAATTTCTTCAGACTTCAACCAATGCACAGAAAAATTATCTTCATGTTCAAACTTGACGCTGTTTCCTGGAAGGGAAGATTATAGGTTGTATTATTGTGTTTTCATACTCAAAGAAACTGTGGTGCATTGTGTGACATGAAATTAGTTTTTAAATTAATGTGAAATTTTCCTTATAGAAATTGAATGAACAATGCATAGAACAAATATGCATGATAGCAAGGGGTGACAATATCTTCACTTGATGTTTGATTAATAATTGATGATATTTAATTAAATACTCTATTAGTTTTATTTTTCAATAAGCATTTTTGATATAAAATCTGTACTGTTCTGTTCTTTTCCCGTGGAACATGTTATGAAAAATTATATATTTCAACATGATTGAATTTTTCTGTTATTGTTATTAGTTTTTATTGTTTGTTTTATTTATTTTTATGATCCATTTTAGCTATATATTTATGCCTATTTAATTGTTCTTTTTAATTTGTGTTTCCTTCAAATTTCTTTTGTAGGCTGCTGAGAACAATGCTCGAATAGCTAAAGGTGAACCGCCGTTGCCAGAAGATGATATCAACAAACTGTTCAAACCCATTCCACCACCTTCTCGATTGGATGCTTTGTTGGTATCAGGACAAATTGATAGCTATTGCAAACAAATCTCACAATTCTCTACCCAGAATTTGGCTAAATTGTTCATGACTGAAGCATTATATCCAAAGTAAACCGAGTGTAAATAATTTTAGTATTAAAATATAAAAAATTTCTGGGGTTCATTCTTTTGTATATTTTGTTTTTCCTTGTCTCATAAAAAGTAATTAAGAAATTTGTCTACAAAATCAAATTATTCTTAAAAAGTAATGGCAAAAAAAAAGTTACATCAATAACTGTCAATGTATTGTTTCATTTTTGGGGAAGAGAGAAAATGAAGTTTTCGCATGTATACAGTCATCTGTCTCAAAATCCTATTAACCATTAATAATGTTTACTTAAAGCATTAGTGATTACATTTCTGCATTTATTTTGATGAAAACTTTTCTTTGATATTCATTTGGTTGTATTTCTAGGAAATACACCTGATAATTTTGAAACTGTATGTTTGTCATCAACCTTATATTTATTAATTTAACATATAAATTTTTATAATAAAAAATATAGCAGCATTATTTTCTACAAATTGAAACCACATTCCCAATTATAAGTACCTACTGTTTTCAAATCTATGGTAATAAAGAATATCTATGATTTTTCATTTCCTCGAAATGAGAAGTACTTATTGCAGCACATTTTTTCCTTCAGTATATAAATAAGCAAAAGACATTACAGAAAATTCATTTTTACTGAATCATTTGTACGATAAAAAACTTGATAGCAGAAATTCGAGAGGGAATGACTGCTAATTTTAACAGTAATTTTATAGATATAGACATATTTTCATCTGAACATGCTGATTCTTTCTACACATAAATTTGAAGATTCAAAAATTAACCCATCTCTGATGTTATCTTAAAAATTCATTTGTAGTGTACATTCCATTAACCTACCAGAAATGTTTGATTTTGCCCATATCTGGATCTACAGTGTAAAAAATATAAGCAAAATTAAATGTGAACTTGATTTTTAACTAAGAAACTGCCTTCAAAATCAGTTTGTAGTAAATGTGCAATTAAGCCACCATATACTGATTCTTAAAAGAAGAAATTTCTAAATTACAAACCTTTATCATTTTCACCCATTATTACATTTTGAATGCTGTGTAGCTTTTGAAATTTCTTAAATTGCTTAGAAGGTTACAATATATTCAATTGTGTTTGAGGTATATTTTTATCTGATATCATTTTTATCCAAGTTAATAATGCTGAATTAATACTTCAAACATAAATTTTTTTTCTCACTCTTACAATAATTTGCAGTCAAGGTGTGAGTTTTAAAAGTTGCTGAAGTCATAAGTTGAACTGAATTTAAACTCTTGCTTCAAGTTAAATAAGAAATTTATTGAGCAGAAGCTAAGACTAACATCTGACTTACAGCAATTGCTTAAACCTCTATGATGATTTTAATGAAAATGATTTCTGATTTATCCGTGGATTTCTAGTGTAGTGGAAAAGTTTTTTTTTTTTTTTGGAATGAAATTCATAGGTGTTTTTTAAGACTGCTATTGGTAATTTTTTTATGTAAAAATTTTTATTTGCTATATAGAAGTTTTATTTGATGTAAGAAAATTTTATTTCTATTGAAAATTCAACATTTCTGGAAAATAATTTAATAAATAGATTCTGAATATAGGGGCTCAGCTGTTTTTGTTATTTGAATATAATTGAACTTACACAAGGAATTACTACAAAAATAACATCTTAAATTTTATACAATACAAAAAAAAATTCCTAATGTAACATTTTTTCTGAATAAAATATTGCCTTTAAATCATCTCTGTAATTGATTTGGGTTTATTTGTTTTTTTTATTTTTGCAAAATTTTAATATTTGCCAGTTTTCTATAACAGTTTCTAGATCTATACAACTCTAATTAGTCATTTTTTATTAATTAAATTGGCTAATTTTTTTATTATTGAATAAAATATTGTAAATTAAATTGGATTTATTGAATATTTAATTCTCTAAAATTTATGATAATAAAAAATTGTTTTGCAAATTATAATTTCTGGAAATATTGCAAAAAAATAAATAAATAAAAATAAAAACGAATGTATGAATATCTGTGCTGGCTTTCTACATCACTGTGCATGTAATTTATAATTACCATATTTAGCTAAAATATAATTTGGAGAGTGGTGATATGCATCTAGGACAAATTTTTGAAACTTTTAACAAGTAAGTATGCAAAATTTATACATATTGTTATATTTATTAGTTACCACAAAAAATGCATGCATTTTGCATAAATTTTAGTTAAAAACTCAAATTAATATTAAAATTCAAAATAATATTGAAATTCTAAATGGCTTCAGTGATACGAATTGTTCCACAATTTTTTCCCCTTATTTTAACAATTTTTTTATGGAAATTATATATAATTTGAAATCCTTTTTATCATTGCAATAAACTTCTTTGGATGCTGAGGAATGGTATCAGTTTGTTTTATTTCAGCAATGTGCTCTTAGACATAAAATGCACAGCTGTTTTTGAATTTAAACATATCTTGTTTTGAGGAATAGGAAAGTAGTGTAACGTCTAATTAGGCAATAGTGTGCATAATTGTTTGCATGGATATGAAATTTAGTATCGGAAATTAGTTGTATTTTACACATAATTAGTGTTCCCCTTGAACATGCTGGTTAGTAAATATAAAAGGATAAAATATCAACCATACATCATGAAAGCTAAAACTTGAATATTTTATCGATCAAAATGTTTAGTATTTTGCTTTAGTGTTATATAACCATCTTTCAGAAGTTTTAATTGATGTCATTAAGTGAAAATATACTAGAAAATCTAGAGGAGCATTACCCATTTTATTATTAACTCTTTTATGGTAAAATACATATTCTGAATGTTTTAGAACCAAATTTTTGATTTTGTTACGAAAAAAAATGTTTAATCATGATTATTTCTGTTTTGGAAAGAGCCAAGAGTGTATATAATTTTGAACTTAAAAAAATTAACTGGATTTTTAATTCTTTGTTTCTTTATTATTTTTCATTTGAGGCATAAATTTCTGATGGATTTAGACATTGTTAATACTCTTGGGCATTGTTAAAAAGTTTAGAAAGCATCGTAGTGCATTAAACAATTTACTCATGCATGGCCTTTTTGATATATTGTGACCACATGAGGCTCATGCATAGATAACGCAGAAAAGTAGCTCCTCCGACTTTTTTCTTTGTATAATTATTATAAATTTATGTATTTTGTGCGTGATACCTAAATCCATCAGAAATCTAATTAATCTTTTAGGATCGTTAATATTTAAAGGAAATGCAGCAAAATGCATTTACTCTAAATTTGTGATTGGAAGTGCTGTCAAAAGAGCGGTACGAATTCCTGTCACATAGCATTTCTAATAGCACACATCCTTTACACTCCTGAATATGTTATCGCCTTCTACGCTTCCAAAAATAAGATTTAAAATATTTTTTACTGCAGAAAATTTTTACATAAATTTAAAAATGATTTATAGTTGTTGATAGATAAAAATTAATTTAAAATGTTGTATTATTAATTTTTTATAAATAAATTTTATAATATTTTTTACAATTTCATGATTTTTTTTTCATTGGTTTCATTCGCAGTTGCATAAATTATCGTTAAAAATATTAAAGAATGCCCCCCCCCCCCCAAAAAAAACGAGATAATTATTTATTTTGAAATTTTTAATTAAAAATTAGTATTTGCTTAGTTACCATTTCTTTATTAAAACGCATGTACATCGAACAAAAAAAAAAGTTTCGTTTTTTATGAACTAATGTAGCAGTTGCATTACTCTTATCTTCTCTTTTGGATACTAGATGGCGATACCTGAGTAGGCCATACCATAATGCATTGCGATTGTAATGGGAATGAGATGTGAAGCCGCGCACGTGAATGTTTTGTGTTAGTGTATGTTTAAGTGGGTGAATGTGATTATTAAAGAAATGTTTCCAACAACATTAGTCCTGTTGCTTCCTGCACAGATTATAATAATCTACATACCACTACACTAATCAATAAATTAAAAGAAAAATTTAAATTACACCAAAAGGCATGGTTACACAATTTAATATAGGTTATATACAGGATTATAAGTCATAGATTGTGATACTTTAAAAATTTATTAAATTAGGAATAAGGTTTTAATTATTAATCTACTAGAAAATAAGCCTTAATAAAATAATTAATAGAATTCTTTAGAAAGAAAAAAGGTAGTATTGTAATGCAAGCATAAAGTGTACTGGAAAAAAATTACCGTAATTTTGTTGTATTTGTTTCATATTACGTTTTGTTTGACGTAAAATATAGCTTCATGTATTTGAGTTAATACGAATCACATAGGAATAAAAAATAACATATAATAACACATCTCAACGAGATATTTTTTCAAAAAAAATTTATTCTATAAAATTGTGTAAATCTACTTTAAATTTTTAAAAAATAAACATTGTTAGAAAAAAATGGTTAAAGTTGGAAATAATGCAGCATGAAAGAAATATTATCATCTGTTGTCTCAAGACCTCTCAAGTCTAGTTACGGTCCTGTTCAAATTAACTGGAAATATTAATGAAAAAAACACCATAAAGCAGCAAAGAGTTGAATAGAATTTAATAAGTTATATTTTAAGAAATAATAACAGCTGCTGAAAATTTTAGAATGAGGAAACTCATTCCAAGCACAAATTCTTACCATGATATACACATATATTAAATTAAATATACAATAAATTATTTTCATATGCATTGATTTATAAAATATAATAACTTACTATAGTAAAATATTCGTGCTATACAAAATTCAATTATTTTACAAATATTTATATGAAATAAATATATTACTTCTCTGTATTCTAAAAATTGCCTTGACTAGAATACTATTCATGTGATTAAATTACATTGTCACAAGTAGTTGAAGGGAATTCTATAAATTCATTATTTAGCATTTTAAAATTCTAGATAGTATTCATGATAGTAAAAATACTCCCATTATTGTGGAATCGATTTATTTTCATGTGATTTACCTGAAATGTACTTCCCATTTCAGATGGCAAATTTATTTTTCATCTTGCAATTGTTACTATTAGCATTAAGGACAGTTCTTTTATTGTGGAAACTCTAATTTTTTTTAATTTATTTTTTTGATAATATATTTCGAGTTCTTAACATTAGATTGTAAATTACGTTTTTTGGAGAGGTTTTATTAATTTTCGCTATTTTTTCTCGTCTATTTAATTATGTGTTTTATTTACATTAATTTCATTCACGTCCATTAGCAGTTTTAGAGGCAGCAAAATTTAAATTTATCGATGTTTTTAAATTACTGTATTTTGCTAATTTTCATTACATTTATTTATTTAATTACTTAATTTTTTAATGTTAGTATATTAGTTGGTTGTGTAGAAAAAAGTGTTATACTTAAAATGCGATTTAATATAGGCTTTAAAATTTTCTTTCAAAGTTCCACAGTCCATACTTTAGTTAAAGAAATTCATACATTTATTTTCCTCTTTCTTAGCATTGCAGTTGCCGAAAACTGAAAATTAATGCATTTTTTATTCTAAATGAGAAGCGCAAGTTGTTAAATGATACGCTTACGCTCATTGTAAGGTACGTCGCAGTGTTCAGTTAGGTTTGGTTAACATGCGCAATTGCATTTGTCTTGAGACAATGACATTAATTATTTAAACTGTTAATATATTCATAGTCTTTTTCATTTATCTTATTTTCAGACACAGATTGATGGAATGATCTTTTCATTAATTAATGAATTATTAGTATTCCCTTCAACTTTGCATATAAACATCTCATAATACAATCTCACTAAAATTACAAGATACATTTATAATTAAGTAGATAATGCGCGCAGGAGAAATGTAGAAAAAAGTTCTATTTACACAGAGTACAAGGCTGCTTAGGCCTTTGCATCTTTTGACTAGATGTACTCATCCTCTTTCAGAAAAAATATATATTAAAATTATTCTATCCACATATAGAAAATACATTTACTAACTACAAATGCAAATTGCGTATTATTTACATGTTTTGAAGAATATAAATAAAAAGTGCATATTCTCAGTAGTGCTAGGGTATCTATTTGCAGTTTGTACATATTTTATTGTCGGATAATTTTATTAAAATCAAAGACATTCTAGTTTTCAGAAGAAAACTATATGATGAATCATTCCTCTTGATCAAGCAGTCCCGAATATTTATTGGGAAAAAAATTAATAACTGAATAGCATCTATTTTTAAAAGCTAGTAATCAATATCCTATGTAATAAAACTATATATTTCTACCTGAAATCATTCAATTTTCAGGTAATTCTGTCTGTAAGCATAAGAAGCTTAAGAAATCCTGTTAAATCAAAAATCGTCATTTGCGATCGTAGTTGAATTAACAAGACGGGATTCCATCTAAATCTTTTTAAATATTTATAGATCATGGGATTCTGACTATTTTATTAGTTTGTTTTGATATACCTGGCTTATTGTGTTTTGTCATGTTTCTTTTTATTTGTTTATTTTAGATTTCCTCTGTCGTTTATGTAAAGTCTTTTAATTGCAATAAACTTTAAATTAATCAACAATTATTCTACATTTAAGTGTTGTTGTTTTTTACCTATTGTTAATCATTGATATGATCAATTTAATTAAAAAAAGTTTTCAGCCTCGAAATTCTGGATTGTTTAAAATTTTATAACTTGGATTGAGTAATAATTGAATACAAAATTAATACAAATCTTCAATAACTTTTTGTCATGATAATTTTTTACCAAATCTTCTATAAAATAAATATGGCTTTTGTTAATCATGCACTTCTGAATAAGATAGGGTTTTTTTCTTACAGTAGAAAATCAATTCCCTTCAAAGTTATGGATTTTTTTAAATTTAAGTTTAAATACTTACTTTTCGTCGTAAAGTCAAAAACTTCTCTGCATCATTTTTCTTTTTGATTTAAATTATTATAACCCTCTAAAATAAATTTTTAAACCTGTTATTATTTTTATTAAGCCTTTTGACTAAAATTATTTTTACCCTCCATATATGCTAGCATTTCTATTCATTATGTGCGTAATTCCATTCATTTCTATTATGTGTTAATTAAAAAATTTGCCTTTATTTCCGTTTCATATGAGCTATTTTAGAAAATTTTATACTTTTTTTAAGTAAAGGTAATATATTTTTTTTTTTTTTTGTAACTTTTTCATAGAGCGGAAAAAAAATTGCGAGATTCACCTTTTTGTAGAAAAAGTTTACTGCAGCTTCGAAGTTCTAAATTAAAGACTTGAATTCAGACGTTTCGAAATTATTCAAAAATTATTATTTAGATAATTTTGTGAAAACTTTCCATATCAAAACTCTTTCCTTAATAAATTTTGTTTATAAATGTTAAAGAATCTAATAGAAGGGGAAAAAAATATGAGAATTTTTCCCATTAATTTCCTTTTTTTTTTTCTGTACAAGAGACATTAAATATAAAATTTAAGAATCTTTATTGTAAATAATCCACACATTTTTTTAATTCGATTTTTTTATTTTGTATTTTGTTGAAAGAAAACACTTCGTATTATTTAAAGCCATGTCTCATAATTATTAACCGCATTTACCATTTTAAATGAACTTATTAAATGAATTTTAACATCTCATAATAAAAAATTCACATGAAGAAAAATATGAAAGAAACTCTAAATTCTAAAATTAATTCTAAATGAAAAAAAAATTAAGCAATTTTGAACTTTTTGGCTACAATACACTTCATTTAAAAAATAAATTATATCGGCATTAGTTTTTACCTATATAAATTTATATTTTATCTACATATATGTATCTTGTTTAGATACTTGTGATTCAACCTTACAATTAAATTTTACAGAAAGGGACAACTTTAATGTCTACTTCTCATCAGTTTTATTGTCCCTTGATTTATGATAGCGATGAGGTAGCTGAGATCAAAGAGAAAGCTGACTGCAAGCATGACTTGCATGAAAAATGAAATTTGTCCCTTTGAAAGGGTAAATAATACTGCCTCCAAATAATTACAAAGAAAAGCACCTTTTACAGCTCTTCTTTTGTGTAATACTCTAAGTATAGTACTATTATGACTGCACATATTAACAATTATATTTCATATATACATTAAGTGCTGCTGGAATGAAAATGCTGTTTAGCTTAAACCATAAATAATGATACTTGCATACTTATAATAATATTTTAAGCTGCAAGATAAATATTAATAATGATATCTGTAAGTTCTAGTTACATATATCGTATATGAACTTAAATTTACAGATGCTAATTAAATATACAAAGAAAAATTGTTAACACAGTTTTGCTTTAAATATATCTCATTTGTTCAAATGTCTCTCGTGTTAGTGATGCCAGTGCTATTTATTTCCTTTGACAGCTCAAATAAACCCTCCATATAAAAACTCTTTACCTTTTCCTTAATTTACATACCAAATTTACATTTGAAAAATGACTAATTCGTAGATTAATTAATTTTTTTTCAAAACTTTTATCAATTTCCATATCATTAAATTATTAAGTTTATCAATTTTTGTTTATTAAATTAATTTATATAAAATGTTTCCGATTTGGCTCCAGGTATGAGTGGCTTTTAAACCCATTTATCCTACCACAACTGCTGGATCTCATGTAATAATTTCGTTTCACAGCACTTTTTGGCTTTTCACTACGTTCTTTGATGTCCGTACCATCCGTGACATATTCCTTTAGAAGATTTGGCAAAGACAATTCGTTCACATCATTGATTTGCTTTAGCAAGGCCAGAATGGTACTTCGACACCGATCTTGCAAGTTGCTAAATTCTCGCTTTGTGACGCCCAAGGCCATCTCTGTTTTCGCCGCTGTGGAGCAAACGACGGGAAAAATCTCATCCTGTACCAGATGGAGATCTCTGAATGCCACCCCAAGGTGGCAACCGTCTTTGTAGTAAGAAAGCGTGCCTTTAATGCCATCGAAAAATAATCCAATTATGGTGGCCTCGTTTTCGCGGAAGGGTTTTGCGTATTGTCTCCACTTGCCATTGTGCCAGAGCAAGCCTTTATGGGATAATCCCCATCCGTGCTCGTCTTCTCCAAGCATATTGACAAAGGCGTTGGCGTGTAGCCGTGACTTCTTGGTGCTGATACCTGTGAAGCGGAAAATATCTAAGTAAAGAATATGAAGACAGCGTATTGTATTTTAGCATATGAGATATTGATAATTTAAAAAAAATTATTACATGAGGAGCGATTGCTTCATTATCTTAAAATGCCCAACAATATTGTTACGATAGCTTCACGATATTGTATGACATTCGGTATATCGAATAATGTCGCAGAAATATCATAAAATATCTTGAACTAATAGGGAATCTTATGCACAACTTTTTTCTTATTAGATTTGAGAATCTTTTAAAATATAAGGTTTATGATATTTCAATAAATCAGCACAAATTTGTGAATATCTAAGAGGCGAAGTTTATGATATTTCGATATTCAATTTATGACAAAGTAGGGATTTTGTAATCAAAGATGGATTAGAGAATCAATACCAATAGTAATTTATTCTACAATGCGTTTCAGGATCGATATGATCTGGAAGCAGACTTGAACTTCGGGAGAGAAGTATAGGTTCGATACCTTGATATATGGTAAAACCGTCAGAATGAAACTTCCCAAATATTTATCTAGTATGGGTATTTGGTATGGGAAATGCTAATTCAAATATCTTTCTCGCCATCTGACGGCAAGCTCAATTAGGAGATCCAATACAAATAACCCTTATATCATTTCAAAATCGGACTACAATATTACTAAACTTCAAATAGAACATGATTTATAAAAAACATTACTTCTTTTTTTATAGAAAATAAAATGATAAAAAAAATTGTGATTGGTAAAAACAACATCACATACGTATGGCCTGACTCCATTCTGCTCATAGTTTCTTTATAAATAAAATTTTAAGAAACTTTCAAATAGAATTTTTGAATTTATCATTTTCAAAAATGGGAATTGTATTCAAAAATGCTAATTTTTGGAAAAGAAAAAAATTATAATTTCAATACAAAAGTTGAAAAGTAATTAATTTATTTAATAGAATTACTGGAAACAAAATTTCGGCATAAAATAAATAATATTATCAGGCATCTTTTTAATAGTCTTTTAATAATCTTTTTTAAAATTCTATTAATGAGCTTACCAAACATCATGCTGGTACCAAATATCCTTTGACTAACTTCGATTTCCCAGTAATAACGGCCTCTATTAAGAACTCGGGTTCCTCGTACACCAGCAGTTCCATTGCTCCAGTTGGGATGAAAGTGAGCAATCTTTAAATCCTCTCCATGCAATTTCACTTCATGGGATTTATCTTTTTTACTCCAAGTCCAGTTGTCTGTGCAGAAGTTGGATAGATGGGGACCATCCTGGGCCATTGCTAAGACAAAGAACAAAACTAATTTTTTTCACGATGTTTAATAATTGTGATTCAAATATATTTAAATGGTCTTTGGAATTTTGGTCAAAATTTGTTGTTAAATTTTTATCTCTATTCAGATCTTATTTAGTTTTGTTTGATTTTTAAAAACACTTTATTTCTAATAAATGCGATATTTTTTTCCATTTCGTTTTTTTTTTTTTCTCTTTAGAATGAATTTTAAAATTGCTATTATTTTAAAGGACCTCGAATGATAGGAAATTATTGCTTATTACACATTGGAGACCATTTACTTGGGTTTTTTTTTTTAAATTGCAAATAAATTTCTATCTTATGGCTCGTTTAAAGTTCTAAATGAACTGCAAACGAGGGATCAAATATGAAAAAAATATATATATGCTTGGGAATCCGAAGCCCTAATCGCTAATCCTTCTCTGATACACTTATGCAGTTCGTGTATAACCACATGTCAATATTTAGTTATAAAAAAAAATTGCGCAAAACCGCATTTTTTCAGGAAAGACGCTTACATAAATAAACAAAAAGCAAAACCTTATCTAAATATAAAATTTGATCCAAATCGTTTGCCGTTTCCGAGATACACGGAAAAAATTTATATATATACAAGAATTGTTCGTTTAAAATTATAAGATTGAATGTCAATTACTATCAATATCAGGCAGATCAAATCTTGCCTATCTCACATGATAGTAAATTGTATTAGTTAATAAAATACTTTAGTTGTTGTCATTCATTTAGTTTGAAATTTTTTTTGGAACCGAATTAAATATTGTACAAATTTAAATGCAAAATTCTGCATATTACGTAATCGTATGTTACATCATGGAAAATGCCAGAGAAGAGATGCGTTTTAAAATAATATACACACACACAATTTCACGTTATAAGTTACGAAATAAGTGAATATATTTTAGTGTTTTAACGATACCTGACATAGAATTGTATTTAAGTAGAAAAAGTCTCATTTCAATAGTTTTTTCAGATCATTAATCTATGATTTAAAAATTCATTTTTGGTGATTCATCTATAATATTTACTGACTTTTTTTATTTATTAATTAAAGTACTTTTCCGATTCTGCCTCATTAATCCAGTTAACGTAGCTTTTACAATGCTTACCAGCTTACGATTGAGCGAAGTTCGCAATCGTAGAAAACTTATATTAGATCCGGAACTTTCCACAACTTTATTTGAAGTAATTAGATTATTGTGAGTTTTGCAAGTAACAGCATATTTTATATAATGGATATTAACTATATAAAGAGGCTCAAAATTTCATATTATTTCTAGTTTATTTTGCTAAACAAGTTTCCACGATTGTTTTGAAATTATTTTTAGCAAGCTTGAAAATATTTGAGGGAGGATTAAATCATCGCTTTTCATATTCCTGGAGAGATTATGTCAGTATTATTATTTAATTTTACCGTTTTGGTTTACATTTATTTCTAATAAAACTCTATAGATTATAAAGATGGGAAAAATGTACATTTGATAAAAACTTTATTGAAGCTTCACTATAACGCATATTATGAAAATTTAATAATTTAATTTTTTTCTGTATGTTTTTTTTTGTGTTTAATTTTTTTTCTGTATGTAAGTGAGGAACAAAACATAATTTGTTCTAAAATTCGATCTCCGTGTTCATTTAACAATTACTTTGATTGCAATTGTTAATCATCATGCCCATTTTAATATCTGTTCTAAAAGAGGATATTTAAGTTATTAAATTCATACTCCGTTTTAAACCGCGTTATTTTCTTTTGATAAATTGGAATTTATCTTCAAAATTCCCATTTATCTCCAAAAATCTTAATTTTTAATTTACAGTAGAAAAAAAAAGAATGGGCAGCCTTATGAGCTTCATATATGATCATCGTATTTTCCTTGGCATATCTTATATATTACATAAAATTGCAAACGAAACTTCAGTTGATTAGCTATGTGAAAGATATCATATAAAATGCAACACTTCATAGAAAAGTTTATTTATATGAATTTTTCGGTATTCAAGTAATTTATTCACTTTTAGTTAAAATACAGAGAGGCGGTTTCTTTTTTAATTTTTGGATGTGTCCTTAATTTATAGTTATAATTTCCTCTTCGAGACCCTTAAATTACCTCTATCAATAATGAAAATGTATGTGTGTGTGAGTGTGCTGGCGCTCTACAGGAGAGGCCATTTGATTATAGCTAGCAAATTTGGCTTATCTTGGAGGGTATGAATGTGCACTGAAAACTATTTTTGTTAAATTTCGATTAAAATTTAGGATGAATTTTGCCATTTCTTCCCATATAATTTCACAAAAATTAATTTTTCATTGTTCCAAAATTTTAAAAAGTGCCTTTTTAATGATGCAGACTAAATAGTCGTGTGAATTATTTCTAAATTTAACAATTTTTTTTTAAAAAAACTTTTTTTGTTTAATTTTTGTTTACTATTCAGTGTAATTTATAGGACGAATAATAATAATAATAATAATAAAAACTTACAATCCCGCAAAATTCAAAAGATCATTGAACCAGACATTTTCGTTTTTATTGGCGCTATTATGTCGTGGAATTAGTCTCCATTAGAAAGATTCATGATCACAATAAGCAAAATTGAAATAAAACAGTTAAAACAAAATGATTCCAATTTCTGACAAATTATTAGAATCATGGGCATAAAATTATATCTAAAATGTTTAAATGACATTAAATATAGCCAATATGTCCGGCAAGGCGGTTGGTCGTCAAAGGCGACTAGTGAAAGATAAATTTCAAAGAGTTCCATTCAGAGGAAATAAAAATTAGTTTATGCTTAAAATATTTTAAAAATTCACATACAGGTATGTATAATTTTGAAACTAAAATCCAGTCAATAAATTTTGTAGGATTTCAGATAATTCAGAAAATATAAATAAAAAAGAGGAAAGATAAGAGACAGAGAAGGGTAGATATTAACAGACAGAGAATATTTTAAAGAAATCAATTCACATCAAGTTAAAGTTACATGACAATCCAAATTACTAGTGTCATCTAAAATTTAAATATACGCTGTCTAATGCCTTTTTCCCTGAAGGTACGCAATGGATTCCGAAAACTAATCTGGCATATTAACTGACAAATTAAACGTGTTTCACAAGTTCAAGAATTGACACCATTTTTTATGAACATTTTTTCAAAAGAGTAATGTATTTACAAGATCAAATACTTAAACTAGGAAATTCCGGAGTATTAAATTTGATTATTTGCTTTCTTAAAAGTACAAATATTTAAATACTTGAAAATAAAATAATAATAATAATAAAACTGATTGTTGAGAAGTCGACATTGTGGAAAAATGGTATATGTTAACTGATAGCCACTTTTTTCAAATTCGATTATCAGAATTGAAGAACTCGATCAGAAACATTTGATTATCACTTAAGAATAACTTTTTTCATTTTTAGATTAAGTGTAAAAAGTAAATTTAAACTGAAAATATGCACAGTTTATTATGTATTAATTTTTAAAAAAAAAAACTTTTTTTTTTGAGGAAATAAATTAAAATTCTTTTTAGAAAACTATCTTTCACATAATGGTTTAAATTTAAGCCTCATATAGAAAATAAATAAAAAAAATCTATGATATTATTCCGTTTTTGAATTAATTGAACTGTATGCTTTTGATTTAAACTATTAAGTTTTAAAATTTTTAATTTGATTTTATCTATATTTCATAGAAATTGAAAAATGCTGACTGTGATAAATAAATAATTAGATTAATCATTTTGTTATCATTATTTTGAAGATTAAGACGAAGGTGAGACGTTATTTAATTTCAAACATTTAAAATTCAATACATTTTTGGACGATTAAAAGATTATTAACTGATTTGAAGTGCCTAGCAAAATCTAATTTCCAAATCATTTTATTAAGAACGTAAATAAATAAGAACAAAATTACATATTTTCTTGAAAATTATAAAATTCTAAATACATGCCAATAAATTTTAATATAGCCGTTTATACAAAATTTTTAAACATATCTAGGAAAATTTAAATCGAGAAGAAAGAAAGGAAATAAT
The DNA here is from genome assembly GCA_026543865.1 of Argiope aurantia. Taxonomy (NCBI): domain Eukaryota; kingdom Metazoa; phylum Arthropoda; class Arachnida; order Araneae; family Araneidae; genus Argiope; species Argiope aurantia. The sequence goes on from JAPMOR010086553.1 coordinate 105,585, forward strand.
GATGGAAAAAATTAATAAAAAATATGGAAGAAAAAAATTTAACTATTGTTTTGAATATTCATTTTGATCTTTCACTATCAGCTTTAAATATTATGCTATTTTGCACGCACACATTCTGGTAATTCCTCAAATATCTAAATAATAGAATTTTGACAATAAAACAAAATTTTTGCTTACGTTCTTCCGATGTTTTAAAATAATTTTCAGCTGCTGATTATCGTCTCTAGAAATGATGTGTACATAAAATTGTTCTAATATCTCAATCATGTGCTAAATTTCAAATTATTTTATAGGAACTAAACAGATGAATAATATGCAAGTTCGGTGAATTTTAAAAGCAAAGAAACTAAATTTTAAAATACTTTTTCAAATAGCAACTCACCCAAGAAAGAATTCGTTGGATCTCCATCAGCGAAATGTGAAATGGGTAATATTCTCATAATTTTTTCAGGATAAAAATTTGACGTGAATCTACATTTCTCTCACTCATCATCACAATAAATATTGTAGAATCTACCCACATACTGCTAGAATAAAACATATCAGAAATCGATCCATATCGACTGCCTACACGGCATCCACAAGCCTGTAGCATGTTGTCATCTTCACATGATGCCAGCTAGCAAATGCGACCGCTACTAACGGCTTCACTACACCGTATTGCGATACGACTAAATCTGATCTTAACTATTCCATAGAATGTGCTTGACACGATGGAAAAAAAAAGTGACATTATAAAGAAAGAAAAAAAAAATAACATCTGCTGTTACGAAACGGAAAAGCGTACCCTTTGTTGAGTTAGGAAGAGAGTACTATGGATGTAACGGTGGGGGGGGGGCACAAAAGGAAGGAGCTATTGTAAAGGGCACGTGCCGGCCCCCCATGTGCGATACCGGCTGCCCGCTCATTGGCCAGCTGGCGCGTGGCGGATGGTGACAGACGGCGCGTGCGATCCCTGCTGACGTCATTGTATCGGAAAAAGGGCCACCTGATTGCTGCCTACTCCGGGGAAGCCCGTATCGTGTTGATATTCTTGCGACCATGCACTTTTTCCTAGTTAACGCCAACAGATGCTGTATTATTGGATGAAATGAAAGGAGGGGGGGGGGCAGCTGTCTTTTCTCGCACTTCATAGTTTTTTTGTTTTTTTGAGAAAAAAAATCGACAGTTTTTGCTTTTGAATATAAATGAGAAAATTTTGATTTGAAATTTGCAGAGTTGATTCTTTACTCCTGTATCAATTCACACTGTTGACGCTAAAGTATGGCTCAAATCTGGTGCAAAAACATATGCGTCTGACAATTAATCTCTAATTAACGTTATATTTCATTGGAAGAACATTGGAAGAAAGGTTTGCAATGTTAAAATTAAATGATAGATATTAGTAGAATTCAACAAAGTTGTTTCTTGAAATCATAATGACTCGGTGCCAATAATTAATTAACAAATATTGTTTCAATGACTGTAGTATTCTGTGCATTATCAGCAATTCTAGATTGGATAACATAATATGTGATAAGACAAACATAGTATTTATATATTCTTCTTAATTATAAACTCTGATTCATTTCACTTTTGAAACTTTGATTCTAGCATTAATTTTTTCTATATTCTTTTTATTTATAAATAAAATTTCAACTCTTTGAAAATATCTCTATTTTTCTTCTGAAAAAGCTTGCAAAATAAGAATTCTTTAGATAAGAATTATAAAGATAAAAATTATTTTTCAAATGAATCTTAATTTACATTTTAATAGAAATTAAATGTAAATTATGGAATTTTAATAGCAAAAAGCCGGGAATGAAGTTGACAAACTTGTGAACAAAATACAACTGAATACTTTTCCGCTTTCTTCTTTCATAAATTTGGTGATATTAAAGTAATCAGAATAAATAATTTATAAAATTTAAACCGACTGAAAATGACTTGAAGAAATATAAATGTTGAATGTTTTTAATATGTATCGATTTAATAATGAAAATGCGAATTAAAGTTTTTGAATTTATAAAATGTGGATTAATATAAATTGGAAATGTAAATTAATATTTTCAAGAGAAAATATTTTTTTTTTCTTTTGTGCACAAATATGAACTTTTCAGATTAAATATTATTAAAAAGAAATGAAAATTTATTTAAAATTAGAATGGATAAAGTTGTATCCTCATAAAATATGTTAGTTTTGTTTCGTGAAATTCAATTAAAATGGACTTCATTTAAGATTAGGACAAAAAATTTGCTGATGATTAATTTGAATTTATGTAAAGTTCATTTGCATGGTTTATTAATAAATATTTTGTCTTGGATTGACGAGACAAAAATTTAATTCATTATTTACTCGCATTGATGCATTTAATTAATGTAACTAAACAATTGATTATTACATTAAATTAATTGTTTAATTATATGATAAATTAAACTTGATGATCTAATCAAAAAATATTCGTAGATTTTTTTTCTCAAGAAATCAGAAATTTTATGTTACTAATTACTAACAATAAATAATTTATTTGATCTAAATTTTTCTACAGATTATTTAAAATTAAAAAAAAAACGCCTATTAACGCAATAATATACTTTTAGAGAGAGATCTGTATTCTTGAAGGAGAAAAAACCCCTCAAGAACAAAGCAACAACAACAACAAACAACAACATTGCGACGCCTCCAATTAAGTTTCCTCAAAATGATTAATCAATGTAGTTCGAGAAATTAATTATATCTGCATATATGTGGAAATTTAATAATCTCATTTTGTGCTTTGTTGTTATTTATTTGAAATATATTTCTAAAATAAAATTCAAAATGTCTTGCTTGGATACCTTTGAATTTTTTTAGGAGCATGTGATCGATATAAAGAAATACGAAATGACAAATGTCCCAATCCTAATTGTATTCACATTAATTACCATTGACATTAACCACCTGTTCGAGTTAATCAAACTCACGGTTTAATAACTCTGCCACGTCTAAGAATCCAATCCCTTGAGGCCCCTCGTAAATATTAATGCGTATTGGTGCGATGACAACCGCAGCATCTGTTCCCTCACCTCTGATGAAGGGGCAACCGTGCCCGCATCTCGATCCACACTTTGGAGCGCGCTCATTCCTTCCCGCATCCCTGTTTCCGTTCCGAAACGCTTTTTCGACCTTTTGCACGAGGAAGGAAGCCCCTGATCGGATGTCTGTTCATTGAAACGGCTTCTTTTGCTCTGTTTCTTTTTGACTTGCGTTTCGCTAGGAAGTGGCACCTCTAACCTCAACAAGCCACTGATATTTCTATTTGCACATCTGTGGAGTGTGGAAGATGTTTATTTTTGCCTCGGCAGTTGTGTGAAAGACGAATGAAAATGACAAAAAAAGTCAGACTGGGTGGCGATAAAAAGCAAACGCAATTTCGGACTATATTTTTATGATTTTGCTGTTGATGGAATTCATATTTATTTGTGTGTGTATGCATAGGGAAAAAGAGTGTAGTATTAAAATATTTAAATAAATTTTTAAAATAATTTGAATGTACAATTTGCAACTTACAGAACTTATCCATATGGATAATGAATTATCATAATACTAAAATCATGAACTAAAATTGAAGCTGTTTTTCAATGTTAGGATTCCATACAAAAATTACATAAAATCCATAAACGGACAATCGAATCAAAAACAACGCTTTGCCAAAACATAACTTGTTATCTAAATACATAAAAGATAAAATAACAGTCAAGTTTTTGGTAGTTTGATTTGGTTTGGTAGTGTTTATTAGCGCAAAAGCCATATATGGCCATACTACGCATAACAGTCAAGCAGATAAATTGTTAAGTAACACTTACGACTTTTTGGTATAAAAACTGTATTATTATGTTCGTATGTTCTTGCAAATTAAGTTTGCGTATGTTATTGTGTATGGTGTAAATGAAGTTTGCTAATGATTAGATATCACCAGAAAATAAAAACTTTTGGAATTACTGAATTTCTCAATGTTGTATTAAAAATACATTATACAATAATAAAAATGCAACATCAGTTATTCTAGTTAACTATATTTATCGTTGTTTCGATTCTATTTGTCGTATTATTTAACACAAAAATACATAAACGGTCAGTGTTACAAAGTATTAAAAATATAGATCTGACTTTGCAATAAATTGTGGGGAAAATTTTATCTGGACCTTCAGAGTAGCAACAAAATCAATAAGAAAAAAGAAGCGTTGATTAATGAAAGGAAACTGAATTTGAAAAAACAGTTCAGGAATTTTAGTTAGGATTTTGAAAATTAATATCATTTTTAAATAGGTAAGGAGAAAGAACACTTAGATCTTTTACAATTTATTTCACAAATCTAAGCATAAAATACTAATGTATAAAAATGAATTGTTATCTATAATTTTATCAATATTTATCTTGTACTGCATGAGAAAGGTTTCAAACTGGAACTCAATTTTTATAAATATTTTATTATGTTTCTCTCTCTTTCTCTCTCTTTCTTTATCTATTATATCTTGATTTTATAAACCACATATAATTTCTCCAAGCTTTTTACTATAATTCGCAGTTTACAATAATTTTCTTAGATTTGTTTCTATTTGAAAGATTTTTAAACCGAAAAGAAGAATTAAGAATTTTTTTAAAATATAATTTTACAATAATATTTTTGATATATTTTCAATAAAGCATATGCATAGATGTAATTAATTATATGAACATTCAATGTGAAAACTAAATGAAGTAGAGTAAATGTAATCATGCTTTTGCAAAGTTAGACTTAAAACATTGATTATTAAAGTAATAAAGAGATTTATTTTATGCTTTTTGTATTTGTGACATTCTTTTAAGCTTATAAGATTATATTTGAACTTAAAATGTTATTTACGAATTATAGTTTTTATCAGCTTTAGTCAAATAGTTACATGTATCCAGCATTAGAAGTATGTAGAACACAACCATAATAAAAATAAATATTAAAATATTCAAAAACTTAAATTTCTAAAATTCAGTTTCCAAAGTTAATTAAGAATTGTAAAGCTAATGATGGCATAAATCGTATTTGAGAACAACAGAAAGTTGAAATGTAAGAAAACCACTAAATTTAAATCAACTATATTGAGCTGAATCAACAAAACCACTTTTTCAAAACTATAGTTAAATCAGTTCAATAAAGCCTTAACTGGCCTCTTTCACTTAAATATTACGAAAAAGAAAGCAAATAAATTATTTTATTAAAATAAGTATTATTAAGTAAGAAGTGTTAGAACTCTATTCTAACTTACTTATATATTACCTCTTTTTCTGTTAGGAAAACTTAGAGATGTAGATGGAGCTTGTATCATAGTAATCGGCACCCTTTCTTAATGTGATTAGGTAAATTCGCTTGCAAAAATCACCTATCCTCGAATCCAGCAAATCTACACATCCTCGTTGAGTATACCGTTGATCGGCCATTTGTTAAACGTGTTCTCCAATAATTCACTATGGTCATTTTCTCCGAAATAAAAAAAATAAGCAGCTGTAGAAAAATAAAATTATGTAATAATCATAAAAATATATGTATACAAAAATGTATCAAATTTCCTATGATTTCTTATTTTAATTATCAGCTTTCAAACCATTGGAAATGAATTGTAAATTACTGAAGGCAACAATTCAAGTTGTCATTACTGTGAAAGATGCGAGATACCAGCTCACAAGTGAATAACGCCATACGTGTTTCTAATGTTTCATTGCAATAGGGAGTTCTATGAAACCAAATGGACTTAGTTTTCAAATTCTAAGTTTATTGAATTGCACCGAAATTAAATAAAATAGTTCTTCTTTTATTCACAGAAGATGAATTTTAATATCTCATTGACTCCCAATGAAATATTAAAACATGTCTGAATGCCTTTCGGTAAGTATGTGAGTGATATTTATTATTTAAAAACAATACCTATTTATCGGAAAATATAAATTATAACTAATATTTTTTTTAAAAAAGCAAATAATAACAAATAATATTAAACTGATATAAAATTAATAACAAATATTTTTTAAAGAAAAAAGACATTGTCTTAAATATATATTTTAAAATAAATGCACCATTAATATTGCAGAAAATATAGCTTCAACTTATAAAAATGAAAAAAAAATGGAATAATTTGAAGTGAAGTCGCATTCACATGATAATTGCATGATAACTGCAGCGCATATCTTTTAACATTTCTTACGCTATACTATGATGCAAGTTATTCTTCTTCCAAGTTACGAATCATTTCCAAAATTAAATTAACGTAATGCATTTAATTTGTTACACATAAGTATAAAATGACTTCATTATATTAAAATAATAAATACATTTTCTGCTTAATCCTTTGAGATTTAAATTGTCACTCTTAGAATAACTTTTTTGCAGCCAATGCATATATATTCTTATACAATGTGTATTCTTTTTTTTTTAAATCAAAATTATGTTGTTGTTTTTTTGTAGGTTTTAGAGCACCATTTAATCGAATTCAATTGAAACAAAGTTAAAATATTTTTGGGAAAGTTTTTTTTTTTTTGAATTCCCAAACTATAATTAAATAAATTTGAATTTTACATCCTTGACGAAAAATATTCACATTAAAAATTTCCATGTTTATTGGAGTACTGGTCACAGTTATATTTTAAAAAAGCTTCAGTCAAATTATTACAGTATCGATGTCTTATTTTTATAGCTATATCTTTCAGTAGAAAAAATATATATCTGAAATTTTAATCACCTTCATCTAATTTATGAATAACAGGAAAATGGTTAAAGCTATGTTTGACTATTCAATTGACTTTTCAATTATTAATGGCAATAATTTGTTAGTAAAATTTTTCTTAAAGATATATGTAAGTAATTGTTGTTTTAATAACTAAAAGGGAAAACTTATTTGAAAGATATTTCTAGATACGTAAAACATATACAAGATAGATTTGCAGAATTTCTGGTTACGTAGTGATGGCAAAACAAAATAAATAAATTTTTATGCTTTCTGAAACATTCTAAATATTATGCATTATCCCATATATATTGCATTAAAAAATGCTATAAAATAATTTAAAACAATTTATCACTAATGGTGAGTAAATTGAATTTTTCCAGCTCAGCGCGCCATTTTATATTCCAAAGATATCAAAATCTGAATAGTTCAGAATTTAAGTCCTGTTTATTTCTTTAATTTCATTAAATGAGATTCACGAATGATATGCACAGATATAGTCTACGTAATATGTTTTAATTAATGAAACTTTACCACCTATACAATGGCGACACAGTAAAATCTTTTTCACTGCATGGCTGCGCTATCTAACCAGTAAGTTTATGAAGAAAAGTTTACTCTTAGAATTTGCTTTTTATATAATAGTATGCACATTAAAGAAAAAAAATTAAAAATATATATTCTCACCTGTAAATATTAGAAATATTCCATGACTTTCGAACTATTTTAGATAGTTAAATGGCGCACCGACAGTTTGTTCTCTGACGTCAATGTCGGTTTTGCCCCTTATTTCAGCGCCAGGGGTTGTAGTGGCGAGAAATGGTTCACCGCCAACTTAATACTTCATGGTAAAGCACTGCTTGTTACTATGGCAACGTTACAAAGCATTAAATAAAACTTCAAAAGTATGTAATGTGACTTTATTCAAGCGACAAAATATCGTCCAAAACAAAAAGGCCAATTTAGAGATAATTCTTTAAAGAAAATTACATTTTTTTTTTTGGTCAGCTTTAGCGGTTTCTCTGAAAAGATATTGGAAAATACCTGATATTATTTTCTTTGTACAATATCAATAATTATAAGAGTCATATATTTAAGCAGGAATTCATAACGAAAATTTAGACTTTAAAATGATTTCATTTATTGAAATAGATAATGTAATTTTTTTTTAAATATACAATTCGAAATTCGCTTCCATCTCTCCTTTTTATCTATAAGATGATATGCTGATACACTGAACACTTCTCAAAATAAAAATATACTTTTAATTTATTAATATGCTGACGTAAATAAAAAATATTTATAATTAACAAATAAAACTACAAATTAGTAATCATATTCAATATTCCACTAACAGCCAACATTTCTTATACATTTTAATTTAAATAAACATCAATCAAAATTCACCTTTTTGATTGATGTTAATGCATAGTTAGTAGTTAATGGAATGCCAATGATTAGGTACATATGTAAATGTATTTTTTAAAGGATATTGAAAATATTTTATTATTAAAAAACTTTTATTTAAAACATTTAATACGCAAAAAAAAATCCTCTTATCGCCTGCATTTTTAATTAAAGAGTTTTCACCAAACTATTCTTAAATCTCTTAGTCTCTTGAACATTTATACCTAACGATTTTTAAAAATCCGCAAAATTAATAATTGGATATAATAATCAGAAACTATTCTTAAATCTCTCAGTCTCATACCAAATGATTTTTAAAAATCCGCAGAAACAAATTTTTTCAATGAGATATTAATAATTTTTAAAGAATTAGTATACAAAATTTAATTAATTATTACAATTGCAACTAGGATGAAAATAAAAGATGATTCAAAATTTCTGTAATATTTTTATCAATAGAAAAGCCACACTTAATATAAGATAATTTTCTCAGTTACTTGAAAATAGTTATTAGTTAATAAAAATTGTTTATTTATTTAATTGTCTCGCAACCTTTACTAAAACCTTCATATGCTTCATAATGTTTGCAAAGAAATTTTGAATAAAATTTATTGCATAGTTTGAATTTCTGTAGTCTACAAACCATTTATAAATTCACTTTTATTTATATGAGAATAAAGGCATAAATAAAGTGAAGATAAGAGCAATGTTACTGATTTAAAGGTAGAATCAAATTAAAATTAATCTAATAAACTTTCTATTATCTCGTAAATCTATGGCATGCTAACCACAGAAAATCTATAAAGTGGTCGTAAAAGGATACAAATCAATAAGAAAATACTTAGGATTTAAATATGCAAGTATGAGTTAATAAACTTAGAATCACGCATTCATCCTTAAATTGTACTCATACTCACTTATACTAATTTTATTCACAAAAATATTTTGGCTTACTTTTTTTTCAAACTAAAACTTTTGTGTGAAAACTAAACTAATTGTAACTAAGTCATTTTCTTAGAATTTTGGTTTAAAAAAATAGAATAATTGAAAGATTACTGTAGTTAATATTGAAATACATATACAATACAAACTATGTGTATTAAAGTGATTAAATGAAAATTTTGGTAGGATTGATGTAAGATGTGTTAAATTGTCAATCTAAGAAAAGAAGAAATTCTAAACAATTATAAAAATGCAAGATTTTGTTATCTTTTAAAATTAATTATTATTTTTATAATTACCGATTTTCATGTAGATTTATTAATAAGCATAAAATGGAACAAAAAATTTCTTGCAAGGGAAAAAAATCATGTTTTCTTACTTTATAAAATAATTCCAGATATGAAATTTATGATGAAGTTAAGCAATTAATAATGCATTGCCTGTATGAAATTGAAACCTTTTATACTTTTATACTTTATTTAAAATTGAAATTAGAAAAATATTTAGGGTTTATTTTCAGAATTGAATATAGACATTCTCACTACTTCAGTATTATTGAGATAAAAATATAATAATTTTATTTTATTTATCTAAGGTTTTAGATATGATATTTTGAATTAATAATTTAATTCATCGAAATACATTTTCTTATCTCGAAAAAAACATGAATTTACGTTATATTATTAATGACTCTAAACAACAAAAGAGCAGAAATACACACTATAAAATAACAATATAACGAATCTAAAAAGAGTATAAAAATTATTTAATTTATGCATTTGTCACAGACACCTGACAAGCCTAATTGAGTATCTATCTCATCAAGCATCTGGTTACAAGTTATCTTAAGTTATATTATCATAAGCTATATTATGTTGTTTAAGCTATATTATCATACCATTTTCCCATTTTCAAACATTTAACCATTTCCGAAATTACATTAATTCGACACATTTGAAAGTCATCACATGATCATGAATTAATTCCTTAATTAAAAGAAATAGTACACGATTTTTTCTTGGAAATAAATTGTTCTTCTAAATTTCTTATTAAAGTATAGAAGACAATAAAATAATTTCTATTTTTCCTTTATAAAAATTGGTTAAAATAAGAATAGTTTCTAAAACAGCTGATTTCTAAGTTGGTGCTCTCTAAATTAGTTCTGATACTTCTACTCACGAGAATTTTAGAAATTTTTCTTTAGTTTTGTAATATATTGTTTCAAAATACAGATCCTATTTCCTTTTCTTGAATACTGCTAAGCTAAATATGCACAACAAACTGGTGCAACATTTTTTGAATATTATTTTATGTGCATATCTAAATTATTATTATTAAAGCATGCATATGTAAATTATTATTATTTGAATATGATTATCTAAATAAATGGCAAAATAACTAACCACATATAAAATCTATATGAAAAAGAAATTTTCTTGCGACTGCTTTCGTTTACTATACAGAAATAAAGTTAGCTGTACTTTCTGCATTTTTGTATAGAATGACATGTACATTATTCAAATACTTTATATTCAATCTAAGAAAAGTTCACCATCATCCCAGTTTCGTTATTTCAATATTCTTTTCTAACATTAAGATGTATAAAATTATTGATTGAATTTTTATTGTATTTATTAGAGTTCAAAAGAATAATAAAAAAAACCTTTTTAAAACCTTTTTAACAACAATTAAATCTTTATTTCTTTTCTTTTGCAATTTTTCTTGTAAATATTCATTTCTATTACCTTTTTTCGCATTTCTTATTCTTCAAGAATCATTTCCATTAAGTGCAAAATATTTTTAATTTATTAAAAGAAATTAAATATACTAGAAGGAAAAAAATGTTTGCTTTAACTTTTAATGCCTTTTGAAAATTACATCATTTTCAACAAAACTATTAAGAATTAATTCATAATTTATTTGCATGGCATTGTTTTCTTTTAGAAAATCTGCTTAGAATAAGAGGGAGCCATAAAAAAGCTGCTTGAGTTATTAGAATTAGTATTAGAATTTTCTGTTTAGTATTTCATTGCATTTTATAAAAAGTCTACAAATACATTTTATGTTATGAAAATGTTTATTTAGACAATCTTATAGGCTTTGTTAAACAAAAATGAGCTATTTTGAAGAAAAATTTTCAAATAAGAACATTTTCTCTTTATGAAAATAACTCACGATTGTTCTTAAAACTCAATTTAAATTTTCATCATTTATTCACTTAAATAATTAAATTAATTTTTCGTAACTATCCAATATATTAAGTATCATAATATACTTACCATTTCGACAGCTTTTCACTTTTCTATTTCCTGCCATTAAACTTTTAAATATTTGTTTCCAAATAAAAATATAAAAGACTTTTTTTTTTTTTTTTTTTACAAACTGCTTTTTCAAACGATATTTTTATAGCTAGATAGCATTTAATTACAAAACGAAAAAGTAATTTGTATTCAATGAAGGAGAAAAAGAGATCTAAAATTATCGCTTGCTTCAATTTGATACAAAAATTTGACAAGAAAAAAGAAAAAGAAAGAAAGGAAATGAAAACAATATTTTTGTTTAATTGACAATGGGGAAATATTTTTTTGATTTATTAACACTTTTCTATCATTTATAAATTAAACATTTAAATTATGATGATTAATTATCTACAAAAACAAATAAAATCATTGCATTTTTAATCACATTCTGAAATTATTAGGCATCTAAGGATAAGTAATAAATGAAAGATTTTTTTATGTATACTTCTTAACTGTTTATATATATATATATATACATATTGTTAAAAATTATTTTTGTGTCACGATTATGATCTGAAAAAACAAATTAATAAAGTTAAATAAATCTTTTCCGATTTAAATTCCACCATTGCCAAATAATGATAATGATTGAAATGCAGCAACCATGCCATTTCATTTTCCACGTATAGGGAGGCGAATGAAATTCAGACAAGTTCTATCGATTTTGGTAGTTTGAAGGGATATAGGGGGTTTGGAAGAATAAGAGTCATACTACACGCGTGCGCTAGCTGGAGGGGAGCTTAAACTCATGAATCAGAACTGGCGCATAACTGTTTGTCTTCTATGAGAAAGCGTGACACAGACTCATTAGGACCCCTCCCCTAAAAGTAGTGCTGGGTAAATGCATTGATAACATTGCGTGATAATGATGACAAAAAAAAAGCACTATTCTCTTTCGGGTAAATTCTAAAACTTGAGTTTATTATCGTTTGTAAAGTAGGCATGGGATTTTTATGCCTTCCTATTTCTGTTGCAGCATGAAATTTCAATGAAAAAAAAAACTGTGAAGAGTTCATTCATGAATATAATTCAGAAAATATTGCGTTCACAAAATGTAGTATTCCTCTCCATTGGATATCTCGCGTTAGGATTTATTTTTTTCTGCGCATGCATTTATAGAAAAAGAACGAGCTTCACAAAATGTTTCATGTCCTCATTAGTTCTAAAAATTTCGCAAAAAAAAAAAAAAAAAAAAAAAAAATTCTATGCAGTTATTTGAGTGCATATTTTAAAATCTTAGCATTAATAGCGAATGCTGTACTTTCATCTGGTTTTATGCAGCTCTGAATAAATATGCATACCTCATGGTTTATTTATTCATAGCGATATTAGTATTTTTAAATTCTATCTTTTCTATACTATACAATAACTTATTACACTGTTTTTCGGTTAAATATCGTTGTTAAAAATACATTCTTATGTTCTTTTCACCTTAAAATGCCATCTCTGTCAAAGGAAAAACCACGCATATCAATATATCTTTAATGCACAATATTTGCTGCATATATCGTCACTTACCAAGCAATACAACTTATTTTATCAAATTTTATAATGTGGTCACACATTCATGTTTTATGAGAAAAGAATGTCAGAAATATTCGTTATAAATTACGAAAATTTTAATTTTTTAATCCCATCGCAAAATTTGAAAGAAAAAAAAACATGGCAACTTTTAGCTGTATACAGACCAAACATGCTTTTTAATACCTATTAAAATTAAATATAAATTTCAATCTTTTAACTTCTAAATATTATTAAGATGGTGCGATTTTATTTGTTTAAAAGTCAAGTAAAAATAATTGCGAAATATTCTCTATTTTAGAAATGTTGTTGGTTGTTGAGAAAGAATCAACTTAATATAATTCATATTAGTGCTAATATGAGGAACTAAATGGAAGACTTTCGTTAGATTGCGATTCTATCTTAAAGAATATTCAGATATTAAATACAATAAAACTATAAATGAAAAAGAAACAAAAAATATCGCTTCCGAATCACGCTTAACCTTTATTATATTTCATTCCAATTTCTGTTGGCATCATTTTATTAGCTTCTCATTGCATTATAGATTTTAACAATAATTTACGTTTCGAAGTCATGACTAATCATTCGAATGAAAATGCAAACTTCGTTTTTATTGTCAATAAGAAAATTTCACTAAGGAAATATTTTAAATAGTCAATCTGATTAAAATTATTTACAACAAATAAATAATGCAAAATTCTGAAATTTGGAATAGATTCTTTATTTCAGATTTCAAGCCATATTTGTTTTATTGTTCATGATAATGAGATCAAAAGATCCTCAAAACTGAAAATATATTTTATAATAAATATTATTTTATTTGTTTTATTAAATAAATATTCTCCTTATTATTCTGCGTTTGGTGAAGCATCAGTTTGAATATAAAATTAAAAAGCCGATTAAAATTAATTATTCTTTGTAATTTTATATATCACTTGTAATTGATAAAAATAGCAAATCTTGCTTAAAATATTCTGCAATTATACCGCTCAAATTAAATTGATTAGAATTTTGTATCGTTCAATTTATTATATTTACTATTTTGATATCAAAAATAAAAATATAAATAAATTGTCAAATAATGCATCCTTTTGAGTGTCAAGGAAATGATATTTGATTCTTTTCATGGATTTTAATATTATTTCTTTCGTATATAGTTTAGGAAGAGAATTTTATTTTCAATCGTTTTTTTTTTCCAACAAAAGCCAATCCACTGATAAAATTCCATTTAAGTTCGACATTAAGTTCTTTTCAAGCAGTTTCGGAGGGGAGTGGAGATTCAAACAGCCTACACTTTATCCAATACCAGATAAATTTAAAATTCAAGCTTCGCTTATCCGCGCACATCTGCCGCCTACGCACAGTCACTATTATCTGCAGATATAGCCGAGCAGATGGTCACTTATAATGTAATCATCAATGAAGTTCGTACACAAGGCACGCAAACACACCGGGTTGAACCGTTTCCCATGCGGGCTTCGAACCCGATAGCAGGTGTGTCCGGCTCGAGACTACATATACTGTGATTATAAGTGTTGTGCTGATGTCTAATTAAAATGCATTGCTCTGTTCAGTAGACAATGTCTGTTAGACATATGGTGTGACAAAATTGAAGAACTCAATGACGCCTAAGCAGTATTTGATCCGGTTTTAAAAAAAAGCTGGGCGGCTTAACAATATTCCTTAAAACGTTAAAAAAAAGACATCATAACACAGTTTATTTAAATTTCTTAAAACGATAGTAATAATCAACTTAGTAAAAATCAGTTTTTGAAAAACACGCTTTTCTAAATAAGCTAAAACGTAATTTTTTTTATCTTAATTATTTTCTTCATTTTAACTTTTAATTTGCAATTTATTATTATAGAAGGTATGGAATCGCAGCAACGAAACATTTTAAAGAAAACAAATCGAAAATTTACGAACCAATTTTGGTATTATCTAAAGCTTTTGACAATAACTATCTAATAAAAACCTTTAAAATAACTACCTGATTAATTTACGAGGTAACTTCCGTATTATTACCAGATAAAGCCTTTGACAATAAATATTATATTTGTTATAAACTATACCAGATAGGGTAATATAAATAGGTACAGGATTACAATATCATAAATCTATGCAAAGTTAGAACATTTTTGCTTTGTATTATTTTCTTTCTTATGCGTTTTATTTCCTTTTACTTGGGAAAGACGAAATTTCAAGACAGATTTTCATTCAATTTCCTATGTGTTGGAATTTTGAAATCTTTATTTTCTTTTTATTTAAAACTTTTTTTTCTTTCTTTTTAGAATTTAATAATCAAATAATTAATTAACTGAATGTTGATTCCATACAAGAAGTGCCTTCTTGTAGTCCATTTGAAAAAAATTAATTTTAAGATTCTATGATAGTCATAATAATAAATGCAAATTAAAGATTAAGAAGTTTAAAAAAATGAAGAAAATATTATTATTTATACGTCAATCAAAGTGTATTTTTAAACTGCTTTTATAAAATTTGTAACATGAAAATGATAAATAAATGTGTTCAGTAAACTAGCTTAAATTTTTTTACCTAATCTTGTATTAAGGCGTAAAAATTAATAAATATATAACCTTGTTAAATATCTCCTCGACGTAAATACTACTCAATCTAGAATTAGAAATACAATGTATGAATTTAAAAAATTTTAAATTTGGATTTTTTAAAAATTGTTATTATTTAATAATATTGAAGTTAACTGCTACTGTCAAGTAGCAGTTAAATTAAATTTTTGTCCGAAATATGTCTTAATTGTTTCATTATAATCAATAATATCTTCTCCTTTGAAAGGTTTCATCAGATATCCTTATCTTTATTTGAGAAAAAAAAAGCCAAATAACTCTATTCCTTTGATTTCTGTCTTTCCAACCCATATCAGCTTATCAAAATACTTTTTAAAGCAGCAGATGTTTCTGTATTCTTGAGTGAAATTTCCTTAACTGGCTGATAAGGAGTTTTGATTTAAAAGAAAATTTATTCAAGTAACATGTTAAAAAATTAAATGTGAAGCATTTTTTTTCTCGATAAAGAGTGATAATAGCATTCATCAGACCTCATTGTGGTCATAATGATTAATTATTTTTAATTAGTGCATAAAGAACTATTCAGTTAGAAAATATAAAGATAATTTATTCATCCATAATTTAAAAAAAAAAAGCTTTTCTGGTATGTTGAAACCGAAAATGGCGTCGTTTTGCTACCATTGTACAAATTTTTCTCACAGATTTTGATTTTATTGTTTGTAATTTGATATATGGATGAATACAAAACAATAAGATAGCTTTACAATAATGGAATAAAGCATACAAAAACTTTAACATTACATTTTTAATTACAAATAAACTGGTAACCAGTATTTACTACCTGTGACAAAGGAACTATTTTTTCTCTTTAATATTTCTTGACACATTTTTTCATTTGTGCATCTACCTAGGAATCCCGATTAAAAATCAAGCACTAAAGAAGTATCCTATCTTTCTTAGTAAACATTGTCCTCATTTATTACTGAATTCATGAAAATATTTTATATAAGAATGCTGAGTCTGAACTTTCCAGTTTTGCTCTTTGAATGTCAGCGACGTCGATTTCCTTCTGTTTTTGTTATACAAATCCTTGCTAATTTCTTCATCCTATACATCAAATTATTCAATGAATCCCATGATTTCTTTTCAGCTTCATTTATTAAGTTTTAAATGAAATATAAAGGTCATAAAATATTCCCTGTTTTAATTCAACCTCAGTTTTGAGAACTTAGAATATATGTATTTATCCAAGTTCTGAAAACCGTCTGAGGCAAAGGCTTATTAACTGTTTAATAGATAGATAATAATTTGATATGGATTTATTTGTTAGAAAAAAAATGCATTAATTATTTCTAACAAGTGGAAATTTTGTTCAGAGAGACTTTAATTTAATCTTCGTATCTTTTTTTTTTTCGATTTTTTTATCGTTGAAATATAAATTTCACCAAATGGCACATAGAAATAAGTAACTGCAGAATGTGAGCATTAAGAACTTCCTAACTCCGTTCCTCAAAGCGCACTGAATTCATTGGTATTCACAGGTTGGAGTGGGTTTGCTGTTAATTTCATAGTTGGGCCATTCTTCTTTGAGATGTAACTAATTCTATGATCTGTAAAATCAATGATATGCCTTACACACCCTTGTTAAGAAAATTAGTAGCACTCTACTTTCAACATTCTGATTTATTGAGCACAATGAGTTTTATGCATTTATGAAATAACCTTGTTTCTAGTTTTGTGTGAAACGGTTATTTTAACCTACATTTTACAGGCGACAAAGTTATTGGTAGGAATTTCGCCGTTTCATAATGATAACAATCAATAAACCATAATCTATGAATTTTTTTTGTCTTTGAGGTTATTTCAAAAACTCCCTTTATCGTGATTGTAATCTGACATTTGTTAGAGTTGAAAGAAATCATACCACGACCTATTCACACTATTTTCAGCTATTTTGAGAAAGCGGTTTTATGCGTTCATAAAATAGCATTTTTTGGGGGGGGGGGGGGGGTTGAGATGCGATTTCGCTGGAGATTTGGAAGACCGTATTTAGAAGTATTGAAATATGTCATAAATCATACAAATGCTGTTGTGGTGTGGAAGTTTGGAAAGAGAGTGCCTGCTTTAGCGTATAGTCGATCATCAGACAGCGAATTAAAATTACGATACCCATCCTAAAATAACTCTCATGTAGTGGGGACATAGATAAACACTTCTTTATAACACTTTTTTTCTTCTTTTTTATAAAATATAATTCCTATGCAGCAGATACCGCTCCCGTATGTCTGAGGTTGCCAGATCTTCAGCGCTGCTTCAAATGATTGTTTAGATGAAATCCTATAAAATTCCTTACTCACATATCGATTTCTGTTGATATACAAAGTATTGTTACTGATTTTTCTGATTTTTAATATTTCTTCCCTCTGCAATAAGTCTCCTGATAAGAAAGATAATTTTACGAATTCAGTAATGAGTGATGAATAACACCGAGTCAATGATTTCTGGCCGTGATAATCTGGTTTTTGAGCCTAATAGCACATAAATGAATTAAGCATTTTCTTTAGAATAGTTTTTTTTTTTTTTACTCTTATGTTTTAAATTGCATTGTAGCAAAACAAACAATTATCAGTAAACACGATCCAGATCTCTGCTGTTAGAATAAAATAATTTATTCGAGGTCCTTCGAATTTTGTAGATATAGAAATATCTTATGATTTCTTTAATTCAATTATGAGTCATTATTTCAAGAAATAAAGTTTAGACCCCAAGTCGGGCCCGACAGTTTGCTTTTATAATACCTTTAAAAATAAATGCGCTAAAGATATATATACACCAATGTGAATCCTGTTGCTTCTTTTTATTTCGTCAGTTTTGATCATTTGAAAGAGGGAGATGTTCTTGACTTTCCCAGCACTCTACTTCACTTTTGAAGCCCCTTCTTCTTTATCTCTGATTTCACTCTAGTGAAATACTCGCATGTAGCATTTCGACGTTTATCAATGAATTTTCTTCAGTTTTTAATTCAGAAACGAAATTGCTGCTCAATTTCTGTAAAAAGTCAACATTAGGCCGTGAAGCTAACTCGTTATCATCGTCAAAAATCAATTCATTTTGAATGAATAAGATTTTAAATCCTAATTGGAATCGGTGATTCGTATGTATTCGTTCACATAATTTCTACAACGTATTCGTTCACACAATTTCTGCAACGTATTCGTTCACATAATTTCTACAACGTATTCGTTCACATAAATTCTACAACGTAAAAAAAAAAAAAAAATCGATAGATTTCTTTTAACTAAGATTCTGTCTGACATTTCGAAGGAAAATATATTTCAAATAGAAGAAGAAAGGAGTAAATAAAAACGAAAACCGTCACAAGAAATACGTATTAGTCATCTCAATAAAGCAGATGTTTTCAAATACAAAGCAAACTCTGAATGACCAGCAGGTGTTTTTGACTATCATATATGTTATTTATATCGCTTTCGATCAATTCATATTCTAATGCATGTGAAATGGATGTCTAACAATGTTCAGTTAAAGCTAAAATAAAATAGAAAGTATACCTTAGTCTGCAGTATTTTTTCGCTAGTCAAAACAACCACAGCCTGTCTTTCTTGGTACACACATTCGTAGTATCGATAATAATGACCAAAAACAAATAATTTTAGCTCTACATATTCATTATGAATACTTAGGAAAAGTCAATGAACAAATAAAAGAAATTGAAGTATAAGCTAGAAAAATATGAAAATTTAAAATTCATTTGCGGTATTACAGTATTTCTATTCTCAAATGATTAATTCTTATTTATAATCTTTATTAATATTATTCTATTTCTTGTATTAGAAGTTTAATTGTTTTTCTGTTAATTCTTAAATTTGTCTATCAATAATGATGTTTTATGAATTTATGTAAGCATATTTAACTGATTTTAATCAATTTATTTACTATATTATTTTTCATTTTTATAAATCTCTACTTTAATAGATATGAATGTATGTGTGTGTTTGTACTTTACGGATCTGATAGTTTGATCTAGAACTACCAAATTTGCTCCATATATACCTTGTTGAATGGAAATGTGCACCACGTAGCAATTTTTTGAAATTTTAATTAAAATTATAATTAATTAAATGATAAGCTAGACTTTCTTCGTGGTAACTTTCGAAAATATTCCTACACAAAAATGGTATTTACACCACTTTAAATGCAAAAATTTATCTTTTCAATGACGCCAATTTAATTGCTGAATATTTTTAGTCTAGATTTAATTAGCTTTTAGACATATTTTTAAGTATATTTTAGAACAATATTTTCTTTAATACGAATGAAAATGAAATCGTTTTATCAAAATTCGATCGCGTGATTTTCTTCCATTATGGCTAAAGAAAGATACTGTATAATATCTTTGTAGTTTAAATCTATACTTATATAAAGCTCAATGTGTGTGTGTGTGTGTGTGTGTGTGTGTGTGTTGGCGCTCTAAAGGCCAGATCATTTGACCTACAGCTACCAAATTTGGCACATACATACCTTGGAGGACGGGAATGTGCCCCTGGGGTCCCGTTTTTTGAATTTTTAGTTAGAATTTTAATTATTAATTAAAAACTAACTTTCCCGCCAAAAAAATCTTCATTTCCCCACCAAAGAAAGAGTAAGGCTTCAGTTTTTTTTTTTTTCCCCACGCTAATGAGGATAGGATTAAATTTTCCGACCGATTATTTCGAACGCTTCTGTTTATTTACTGAATGTTTGATGCATTTAAAATTAAACATTGTTAATTAATCTATCTTTCAGATTCATTCTGAAGTACTTTTGAATTAAAATAAAACAGAATAAAGGAAATTAAAAATTTCTAATTCGCATAGCGTTACCATAACTGCGTTGAAAATTCACGCATGCGCGTTGTGTTCTGATTGTTGACAACTATTTTCAACGAAGCGGACTTCATTTAAATTATTTTTAGGTTAGTTTTGTTCTTTTGTAATTAAATTGTATTGACGTTGTATATTTTTATATTTTGTATATAGTTGTATATTTTTTGTATATGCTTATAGTTTTAAGTAGTTTTTTTAACCTGTTTTCGACCGATCATTTTAAACGATTCTGTTTATTTTCTTAATGTTTGATGCATTCAAAATTAAACATTGTTAATTAATCGATTTGCTCATGATGAATCTGAGAAAAAATTTTGACAAATTCTTGAGATTTTACATAAATTAAGAAAGATATTCTTTAGCGCCCATAAGGTTTAAATGCTCAGGTTCTCTGTTTTCAGTAATCATATTATAAAAGAAATGCTTTGTTTCAGTAAAAAATATTATTATATTAATTGCAGATTAATCATTTTCATTTTAATTTAAGGATAAATTCTACGGGAGCTAACAGACAATTAGATAGATACGTTATGACTGAACACCTTTATAATATTATGAGTGAATTATATGACTATCAAAATTTGAAGTTTTAAAATATTTTGATGAAGAAGCAATGTATTTTATGCAAAGTAGGAATTGCATAAAATATTTAATTATTAAAATTTTAACGAGCATTAAGATTGACAAACCGGCTGGTCGCCAAAGACGGCTAGTAAGGAATAAGAAAGTGAATACATTACCGCTAATTTAGAAATTAAATGAACCGGACTTTACAGCCCCATGTCATAGAATTTATCTCCATTACAAAAGTTCATATACGAAATGATCAGAACATTTGCAAGACTATTAAAATAACACGGCTTTAATGTCTGACAATTTGACGGAATCATGGACACAACATTTTATCTAAACTGTTTAACGGAAATGAAATATACCAATATTCAGGAGACTTATAAGTTTATAAATACGTATACTAGCTAGAAAAAAAAGAAATTTCACTTTATTCTGGCATCATTCATCTATACTTATAATAAAGCTCAGTGTGTGCGTGTGTGTGTGTGTGTGTGTGTGTGTTGGCGCTCTAAAGGCCAGACCATTCAACCTACAGCTACCAAATTTGGCACGTGTATACCTTGGAGGTCGGGAATGTGCACCTGGGGGTTATTTTTTCAAATTTTTAATTAGAATTTTATTTATTTAAAAATTAAGCGAAATTTTGGCGTGTTTCTGCTATAGCTTCCGAAAATATTACCGCACAAAAAAGATTTTTACATCAAGTTAAAGATCAAAAATTTATCTTTTAAATGATACCAATGTTTTAACCTTAAAATTAAATTTCTATTTTTAATGAATTTTTAAATAGATATTTTAACTATATTTTTCAACAATTTTTTTCGTACAAAATAAAAATAAAATTTAAGCTGCACGAGCACGTTTCGCATTCATGGGAAAAAATTAGCTTTTTTCAAAGTGTTGCCATCATTGATTAAAGCTCCAATTAAAAATAAATTAAATCTTTTTAGAAATGGAACCTGCAAAAATATAATTTTCGGCACGTGTCTGTAGGAAATGAAACAAATAAGAAATATTATTTTTTCTAAAAAATAAATACGAGAAAAATTATTTTATGATCTTTTACACTCTCTATATTATTAATCCAATAAATCAGTTTTGTTTTAAGGCAAGTTTTGTTTAATATGAACAGGATATCCATTCAAACCAGGGCCACACAGCTAATTTGTAAACCTTTAGTAAGACACAGATCTGCTAAAATGGTCTAAATTGAAAATGATTATATTTTATGTAACTTGATTCAATAAATGCCCTAATGAATAACGAATTTTTGATTTTACATAAAGCTTCTGCTGTGGAAATCACGAATAACAAAACGTTCTTGAAACACTAATATTTTAAATAAAAAGAGTTAATTTCCAATCAACTAAATCAAACTGACTGATTTATGAAAATTTGAATATCACTATTCAATAAAAAAATGATAATTTTAGATTTTCCATCGATCGTTTCAAAGAAAATACGCCAATCAGCGCGCAGGTTTCTCAAGATTAATTGCCCTAAGATTATGAAAATGTTGAGTTTTTCTAAATTTTTAACATTCAAAACTTCATAAATAAGTCTTAGTTGATTGTGGAAAATAGAAACATTCATTCATTTATTTAAAATTTGGTGTGTTCAGAATATTTCTCAGAATATGATACCTTACTGCATTAAATTTAGACTTCATAATTTTTGAAATATATTTATAGGTGGGAACAAAATATTATTATTGATTTCATTTCAATCCTTTTGAAAGAAAGACTAAAAACTGAATTTTATGCTGAATATCAGAAATTTTAGTTGAATTATTGTTTGAGATATTACATAAATGATGAAAAATATTTTGTAGTTAACATAAGACTTAAATACCGAGCGATTCTGTGTGCAATACTCACATTCAATAATAATAATAATTAATAAATAACAATAATGATGATAAATAAAATGAAACGCTTGGTTTTATTAAAAAATATCTTAATATTGATTGCAATTTCATCATTTTCATTTTAAATTGAAGTTGAAGCTTTGCCGGAAATGACAACAAATTAGCAAAATATATATAGTAAATTGAACGAAACGATCTAAACAGTATAAGTTTGGTATGGCTATCAAAATTTGAAGATAAAAAATGTTTTGTTTGAGAATCCTTTAAGAGACCAGTTACTTAAAATATTTAATTGAAAATTGTAGCGAGCGGTAATACTGGCGAACCGGCTGGTCGCCAAAGGCGGCTAGTCATACAAATAAAAAAAAGTGTTCTAAAAGAATTAATATACTCTTGATGAATTTTAAATTGAAAATTTCATAAGGGGCTATATAAGCATTGAAATATGAACTCACTTTAAAATTTTCATTAACAATACCCGGTTTCCTCATCGAATTTCGAAACTAGATCAAAAAAATCCTGGGAACCAAATTTTATTCGTCCAAGTCAGTTCGTTTCGAAACATACTAGTTTTTTTCCTCATCTATTCGTTTTTGAGCAAACAAAAATTTGATCCTGGAATGTTAAAATAATAATTTGAACTTTCATTCATATTTTAAAAATTAACATAGATATTGACTTAAAATTGTTTATTATGGAGATATAAAGTATTCGACATTTTTTTCACATATATTTAGCTTTAAAAAAGTAATATAACTTTTCAAAATTAGAGCGATTCAATTTTTGTAACATATAACATAAATTTTCAAAATTAGAGTCTAAAAATTTATTTTAATGGCTGCACATTTAAATTTGGATGTAAATCAATGAACAAGGCTATTTCATTAGGGGATGAAAAATTTCAGCTCATTCCAAATAATAGTTTTACCGTTACATTAACTTTTCTGTATTGCATTCTAATTACACATGCTTCCCAATTGAAGAACTGAAAGTACGCATTTCCAATGCGCTTACTTCGGTGACTGCAGACATGCTTCAGAATGTATGGCGTGAAATGGACTACCGCCTAGATATTGTCCATATGACCAAGGGAAGTCACATAGAACATCTATGACGTATGCATACAAAATTACGAAGTTCCGACTTCATTATGTGTTAATCTTATCGATAAATACTTTTTCATTAAGTAGTTATAGCCGTTTGTAACCACTATATTCATTTTGAATTTTAAAATCCTTACATCCATTCTATTTACTAAATAAAACAGTCTTCCTAGTAAAGAAAAGATCCGTGGAATCATATTAACATTAAAACATTAAGTATTCGAGTAATTTATTAACAAATTGCATATTGTCATTCGGGGAACTGTAACTTCACTTTCTTATTCCACATGCAAATTACGTAGATAGTAAGCAGAATTATTTTCTTAGATTTGAACCACAAGAGAATAATCAAATGATTGAATATTTAATGAAACAATAAAAACTGATTTAATAGTATCATTTCAACACTGAAAACTATTATTAAGAATTACACTCAAAATATGTTCAAAAATTTGTCAATTGAAAATTTTGTGCAATTAAATTGATAGCTTTGAAAAATACAATTTTTGAGTTTTAAATTTATGTAAAAATGGTGATGTTTTTTCCTATAATATTTTCTGGAAATATCGGGAACAAATGCAAAAATTTCGCTTCATTTTTAATTTATTATTTTATTTAAAATTCCAAGTAAAATGCCTTCAATCCTAGCATTTAAGGTGTATTTAAATCAAATGTGATAGCTCTACTTCAAACAGTATGGCCAGTAGGAAATCCAGAAACTCACATTCGCATTAATCATCAATAGAGAATAGAACTTCAAGAGCATCAAACCTTATAGGCAACGTGATCTTTTTTTTTCTTTCAGTTTTTATACTCTTCTAAAGCGTTGTATAAAATGACTTACCTTCGTCTGGTTCTGAGGTAAAGAATTACAAGATTGTTTTCTTCCAAAATAAAGATATATATATATATATATATATGTGTGTGTGTGTGTGTGTGTGTGTGTGTGTGTGTGTGTGTGTGTGTGT
>JAPMOR010086553.1:130421-342594 GCA_026543865.1 Argiope aurantia
TGTGTGTGTGTGTGTGTGTGTGTGTGTGTGTGTGTGTGTGTGTGTGTTTACGGCTGGAGTTATTGGTATTATCAGATAAAACCTTACGGGTGCATTTAAGATGGACAAAGTTACTAAACTTTTCCACTTCAAATAGAACTATAACCTTAAAAAAAGAAGGGGAAAAAAAACACGAAATTTTAGCATACTTTAAGACTGAACTTAGCCAAGTTTTTTTTTAAAAAAATTAAGCCATTACCGTAATCAGTTTCGGTTATTTCGAAGTTAAATTAATCAAATAAAATTATAGATTTCATTATTCTGAACATTGAGAATCGTATCGACAAACTTTTAGAACTTCATTTGCCATTTATAAAACGTAAAAATGCAAGCATGTAAGCTATTTTGATACCCGATGATTTATTTGTTTAATAAGTTTGAATTCATAGATTGCTTGATTTATCACATTTTAAAGAAATATAGGAACTAATGTGGATATTCATAATTTTGGCCAGTTGTCAAATAATGAGGACAACTGTAGTCAAATTCGGCGGTGGGTAACTTTTGAAAATTCCATTACATGTGAGCTATTTTGATACCCGATGATTTATTTGTTTAGTAATTTTGAATTCATAGATTGCTTGCTTTATCACATTTTAAAGAAATATAGGAACTAATGTGGATATTCATAATTTTGGACAGTTGTCAAATAATGAGAACAACTGTAGTCAAATTCGGCGGTGGGTAACTTTTGAAAATTCCATTACATTGAAGTATTATAGGTCTTCCCAATTAAATAAGTTTTTTCATTGATGGTATCTTTATATCTGCCATTTTCCCATCATAAATCTAGAACTTTACCAGCAGATTTCTGCATCTTTAATGCTGTACAATAAATAATATTAAATAAATTTTTTATATTGTTACGTATCACCAGGTTCGCTTGTAGTGGATGTATGGTGTGAAAAGACAATCAGCAGGCCTAGGTAGAAAACAACAAAAACGTTTAAACACAAAGACACAGACGACGAATACAAAGATGACAACTACATACAGACAAGACGTACACACAGAGGACAGCACACTACACCAAGCAGTAGCTCACAAGTAGTAATCGATCACCGCACACAAAGTGGCCAGACAGAATCCAGCAGGAGAGAGGATGATCGGAGCTTCACTCTACGGTCACTCCAAATGGCTGAAGTTCTCACTGTCTCCTCACATTAGATGTATCCAACTGCCGACTCACTACCACACGACTGGCTAATTCACAGAGTATTCGATGCTGCTTCCACAATAGACACCCGGCAGACAGCCCAGTTCAGCAATAGCTTGGGCTCCACACACGCCGGCACTCCACCATTGCTTCGCTATCCTCTCGAAGACTCATTACTCGTCTATGATTCCGATCTGGTTCACTGCAGCTTGAGACTGCCCGCCTTTTGTAGATCCGGGGAGGCGGACCGAGAATTTTCTAGGCCAATCAGGCGTATCTCAGTTCCTAATAGACGGATCATAAAAATTCTCGAAGTTTCCAGCACTATCCATTTTGTCGCGAAAATCTCCAAATTCGTCGCCAGATCGCCAAATGGTCGCCAAGCTTTGGGAACGCTGGCTCGGCACCCGAGCAGCATCCAATACTGATTATTGTAAATCAGGGCTTTCTGGTGATAGAACTAACCGTGCTGGGAAGCAACTTTACAAGCTTGTAACAATATTGAACATTTACAATTAACTCCAGGTAAATATCGAGATGCATCTTACCAAGCGTAACGAGTGGAGGGGAGGGCGAAAACAATGAAGGCAGTTTAAACTCCAAGGCAATAATTTAATCTATTGTTGGAAATCAAGCAATAAAATATATTTTAAAAATTGATGTAAGTGTGCAAAAAATCGTATGACTGTCAATTGGTAAAATGAAACAGATAATTTTTAAGTTTGGAACGGTGTAAAATTTACTTTTTTCAATTATATTTTCGAAAGTTATAGAAAGAAATCATCAAAATTCATCATAAATTTTGATTAATTAAAATTTTAAAAATTTCGCTCTGAGGTCCACATTCTCGATCTCCAAGTATCAAATTTGATAGTTACAGGTCATATGCTCTGGCCTGTAGAGCGATAACACAAACACACAAAATTATCTTTTTCATGATACTAATTTAAAATCGTGCGAATTTTTGCAGAATTTTGGCAATAAAAATATTATTTTTGCTTGATTTCCAACTATAGATTACATTGTTTCCGTGAAATTCAAATCTTTTCATTTTTTATCAACTATCCTATGGCATGATTAGATAGTGCTATCAACTATGTGATCAATGTGTGCATGGCTGTGTTGGCGTTTCAGAGACAGGATCGTTTGACTTAGAACTATTAAACTTAACACATAGGTATATACTTTGGAATAAGGAAATGTGCAACTCGAAGCGATTTTTTTTTTGGAATTTTAATTATAATTTCAATTAAAAACTAAGAGAAATGCTGGAGCTTTTCCACGATAACTTCCGAACATTTTATAGCACAAAAAATGATACTTACATTATCTCAACGATCAAATACTTATCTTAACAATGATTCCAATTTTTTAACTTATAAATTTTCTATTTTTTATCCATTAAAAATATTTTAAGTATATATTGCAACAATTTATTTCGCACAAAATTAAAATAAAACTTAATCTGCACGAGCACATCGTTCGTACATGGGAAAAATTATTTTTTTTAACGTATTGCCATTACTTTGACAAAATCTCAATATAAACAACTATTATTGCCAATTAAATCTAGAAAAGAGTAATTTTCAGCACGTATCTGTATAAAATGAAATAAATATGAAATAAGATCTTTTCTAAAAAAGTCAATGCCAGAACATATTTTCTGTTATCTTTTACAATATCTATAAAATTAAGTCAATAAATCAGTTTTATGTAAGGCAAATATCTAACATATACAGGATATTCATTCTAATTAGAACACCTACAGCTAATTTCTAAACCTTTAGTAACAGACATATCTAAAAAAATGGCTTAAATGAAGTAAATGATCATATTTTATGTAGTTTAAGTCAATAAATGTTCGGATGAATTGCTAATCTTAGGTTTTTATATAGTCTCTATCATGTGAGTCATATTTAATAAAACAGTTTGACACACTAATATTTCAAATAAAATAGATTCCACCCTTTTAGGACTAAACTGATTGGGTTATAAATGATTGGGTAATAAATATTTGAATATTTTCATTCTGTAAAAAAGCGTGATTTTAAACCTCCCCATCAACCGTCTTGAAGAAAATATAGTAATCAGTGTCTGGAATTTCTCCAAGGGCTGACTGACCTAAAATAATGAAATTATTGATTGTCCTAAAATAAGGATATTCAAGGTTTTATAAGACGGGCAAATTTGTTTGCAGAAGATTGAAACGTTAGATGCCGAGATTACTTTATTGAATATGATTCACAGGATCGAAGGAACTTATTAAAATTTAGACATCATAATTTTTTCCAAGAGGAAATTTATTTATTAAAATAAAAAATATATTAGCTACGACTTTTATATCCATTTAAAAATAAAATTAAAAACTGAACTTTATGATGAATCAGAGAAATTATTATTGATCAATTTCTTTGAGATAAATTAGAAAATAAAATATAAAAAGCATTCTGTAGTTGATATAAGATTTCAGTGCTGAATGATTCTGTTTCTGTACCCATATGTAAAAAGAAAAAATAATCAATATTTGAATTAAAAAAATAGTTGAAGAAGCAACTAAAAGACCAAGTTACTTAAAATATCGAATTGCACATTTTAGCAAGCATTAATTTTGATGAATCAGCTGATAAAGATATTCGTGTGTGCATTTTTACTCCACAGACCAGACCATTTAACCTATATCTATCAAATATGTCATATGTATACCTTGGTAGATGGGAATGTTTCGATTTAAATTTGTTTGAAATTTTAATTAAGTAAAAATTAATCTGAATTCAGGGTTTTTTTCTCTGTAAATATATTTAATATTCAATTTTTGTACTGAAAATATTATAGTAAAAAATAAATTTTACGTCGTTTTAAAATTGTCTTTTTAGTTATACCAATTTAAAAAAGCAGGCTTATTTTTACTAAATTTTGAAATTTTTTAAGATTTTTTTTGTCTAATTACCAATAAAACATTACATTGTTGCCATGAAATTCAAATATAATTCCTTGTTCCCTGATATACATAATAGCATGATATTCTTCCATTGTTGAAAGCTAAAGTAGAAGGTCCCTTTTTAATATATTTAATGTTTACGACAAGTGAAAAAGGGAAATTATGATATTGTGAAATTTAGAAAATAAGTTAACCAGATTTTTATTTTTATAATAGCGCTGTATATTGAGGGATCGTCTCCGTTAGGTTCATATACGCGATAAACTAAGACAATTAAAATAAACCGGTTTTAATATCAGACAGTTTTGCGAATTCCCGAATATGAAGTTATGAAAAACGTTTTATTTTGAATCAAATATAACTTATATTTTTGGTAAACCACCTGGCTGCCTGAGCAGAGGTGGCGGTAGAGATTTACCGATGGGGGGGAGGGGGGAAGACAAATCCGACAAGGGGGCAAGCACAATATCTCTAATTTGGCTTCAAAATAACTCATAACAATTAATTTTACATTTAATTAAAGAAAATCAAGTATTATTTAATTCTTTTTTATTCTGATGCTGATCCTTTTTTTTTTCAATGTTAAAACTTTATAAAGGTATTTGTAAAAAAACAGGTTCTCAGTTTCTTTTACTAACCGTCAAAAAATTGTCAAAATTTGAGTCTATTTTTTTATGAGACTCTGAAGATTTAATTTCTCTGCGATCTAATTTTAGAAAAAATATAGTCATATTTCATTCTAGATTGTAGTATATAGATAGAAACACAGATTGTACTAGAATGACGTGTCATGTTAAATGGGCAAATGCATACTCTTACTATTTTATATGAGAAGCAATATAAAATGAATGTTGAAACAAAAACTTATATAAAAGTAACTGTTTTAGAAATCCAGAATAATAAATTAAAAATATTCGATGTTTTGTTAAAAACCGATTTTTCTGCTTAGTCCCCTACCTAAAATATTTGTTAAGTAAGGATTGCAACAACGAGCAAGAATTAAGATGTGTTTCGAATCCGAGGAAAATAAGTGCGCATAGTCAAGAAAAATTTATTATAGTTCGGACACGAACAATCTAGAATGCAGAAAAGATACAATATGTTGTTTTTTAAGAAGGCCGGAGAAAATATTTTGAAATATATGTACAAACTTACTATTTTATAAAAGATATGAAAAATATTCTTATGAAAAATGGACTGCTTAAACGTTAGATCCCCCTTTTATTTATTTTTCTATATATATTTAGGTTTAAAAAAACAATGCATTTTATTTTTAAAAAATTAGATCTTGAACATGAATTTATATATCTTCATTTTTATTTAAGTACTTTCTGACTATTCTATGTACTATTAAGTACTTTCTTAATTCGAAGTTATTACAAGCTAATATTCCTACCAAAAGGTGAGTTTTATCCCCTCAGTTGCATGCATAGGCTTTTTTTAACCCCTTCATATGCAATAGCGAGTCTAACTCGCATAAGGAATTATTTGATTTTTAATTTTAAATCTGCAATTAAGTGAAAGTATTAAGTAATTTAAAACGCTAAAATCACTTGAAAACGCATCATTACCTCAAATGCTCATATATTTTTCTGGGGATTAAGATAACGATAATTGTCCCAAATAAGATCTGCCATCTAATTAGGAAATTAAGTAAGTTTGTATATCAAGGGGTTAATGTGTTATTTATGAATATTATAAGAATAACTATTTTAATCATCTTTTTATCAAGATATCTTTATTCAAAGTCTATTAAAAATTTAGGAGCATCTGAAATTATATACTTTTTGCTGATAATAGTAATTGAAAGAATAGTATATATAAATGAAACGTTCTGCGATTACATAGTCATAATATTGAATGCAGAGTCTTAAGTATTTAGGTAGTAATTTATTAAAAAAAAATTAGTGCATACTTGAATAAACTCTTTTAGTGTAGCTAAAAAGCTACCATACCAAAAAATATTTTTCTTTGTCGTCAACTGCAGTCGCTAATATTTCTTTATTGCAATAATTGTAGCCTGATAAATTATATTGCAAAAGAAAACTGATATTTTATTGTTAAATGGATTTAATTTACAATTATACAATTTACTTACTCCGGTGATTTATAAGAATTCACATAATTTGGTTACAGCCAAATAACTCTTCTTAGCATGCATACTCACAAAAGTGTCAAAAGAAAACAGTTTTTTTAAAATTTAGTTTAACCATTAACTAGATTTTAGTTAGGCAATTCTCATAGTGAAATGAATAAAATAAATTTATCAATTCATTACCGAGGAAGTAACAATTATATGAATAAGATAATGATTAATTTTAGAACTTGGATTCGAATTATAGAAAAGAACTTTATGGTCCTATTCATGAATAATATAAAAGCTTCAATTTCTTTAATAATTCCACTGGCAGATAATCGAAGTGCCCGATGAAAACATTTTTTTTATATATAATCTATGATAAAATCTTAGCCAAAGGATAAAGATTAGTCGGAAAAAATGTGATGCCGTATTCATTTGCCTGACTCGTCAACATCCCTTCGCATTGAATTCTTAGTCAACTGATCAAAATTTTTTGACAAAATGCAACGTGTCTTATGTTTTATACACATGTCGTCTTGTCGGTTATATTGCCAAAAGTAGTGCAAATTAAAACCTTGATGAACGACATTTGAATCAAATGTCTGAAAATCTGTGGACATATTCTTCGACATTCATCAAAGTAGTTCATAGTCGGCAGCCTAGAAGTTATCGGCAGAATGCGGTATCTTATTCACAAAAGTAGTGCAAATTAAAAGCTTGATGAACAACATTTGAATCAAATGTCTGAAAATCTGTGGATATATTCTTCGACATTCATCAAAGTAGTTCATAGTCGGCAGCCCAGAAGTTATCGGCAGAATGCGGTATCTTATTCACTTGTCGGATATATTGCCAAATCTAATGCAAATTATAAGCTAAGTGAACGACATTTCAATCAAAAGTCTTAAAATCTGCAGATTTAACATCTCCGGCACTCACCGCATTCAGTTTAGTCGACCGACCAAAAACTGCTAGCAAAATGAGAATACCACCTTGTCATTATTTTATTCACGTGTTACCTTGTCGGTTATATTGCCAAAAGTAGTACAAATTATAGCTTAATGAAAGACATTTGAAATCAGCGAACTTAAAAGACATTTGAAAATCTGCGAACTTAACGTCTTCGACATCCATTGCATGCAGTTCTTAGTTTGGTCTATCAAAAATTGTCCGCAAAATACGGCATATTATTGACCTATCACCGTATCGATAATTGACCTACCCCCAAGCGATTTTACCAAGTATAGCCAAAGCACTTGAATCATTACTTGAATATTTCGATTGTTTGCAATATATTAACTTTAAGATGGATTTTAAATAATCATATTCGATAATGCTCAACTCTCTACAACCATTATGAAATGGTGAACACTTTTGCCGACGAAACTCTGCATTTCTCGCCGACGAGGGAGCAAGAGGCTGCCGACAGGGGGGCAATTATCTCCCCTTTGCCCCCCTGCTACCGCCGCCTCTGTGCCTGAGGTGACTAATCTTTATTATTAGGTGAGAAGAATACTTTATTTATAACTATTACTTTTTAAACATATATACCAAATTATTTTTGTTTATAATTAATGCAAAACGAATTCCACATTTTGTAAGAAGGAAAAGGCCACTTCTGTTTATCTACTGTTGTTCTTTTATTTGTTGTTATTTTTTATAGTCTTATTTGTTGAATTTTTTAATTTTTTATTGTTGTTTGTTTAATACGTTCAAGATTACTTAAAATAGTTTAAAGTTTCATAAAACTGAACAGCCGTAACTGTAATCATTTTAATATTATACATAATCATAAACGAATTAAAATTCCCGTAACAAAGCGTTATTAAATAAAACATTAAGTGTTTTGAATGTAAAACAATTAATGTTATACTATGCACATATAACAATTTTAAATTATAATTTTAATTTACTTCTAATAATTTTAAAGATTCACGAAATATTGACTAATATTTTTTATATTACCCCCATTTTTGAAAACATAAAATTATGCTTTTCTTGTTTTACATTTATAAGAAAGATCGACATTGATAACCAATGTAATCATTTTGTATGATTCTGAAATGCTTTTTCTTAACTTTTCTAATTTTTTTTCCCCTAGTATAAAATTTCCTGATATTTTGTAAGATATTTCCGAGTTTGGTATTATTCAACCCTAAAATTTTTATCGTTGAATCATAACTAATGTATGTTATAATCAAACTAATGTAGTAACTTGTTCTTGTTACTTTCTTGTATTCGTATTTGAAGTATAGTAATCATCAAAGAATTCAAACTCGAGATTTTGACGGATCTCCAAGCTCGAAAAAAGCTTTTGACTTCCCTGAGCTCGAAAAAATATTTTTTAAAAATTACTGTCTGAGAGAAAGACAATTCAAAAACGTTTTGATCTAGACGCATGAAATTTCGTACACAGTTTTTACACCAATTTTTTTAAAGATTTCTATCACATTTTGGAGACAATATGCTCATAGATTTATCACAAGGATTACAAAATGAAAAGAGCAAGATGAATAAAATACGACTCACAGAATTAATCTATAGTTTAGTCATCTAGACGCCTATCAAATTTTGAACCTACAAGGGGTTGACCGTTTCTCGGTCTGTACTTTTAGAATTATGTAAACGCAATAATTCAAGGTCTCAATGACTTAAATTCATCGAATTTGGTATGCAATTTCGTGATTACAAATGTAGTTTTATGTAAAAAATTTTATTTCAGTGGGTTGGGAAAAAAGCGTTTAAAACACAAATTCGATTTTCAGATACTATTAATCGCATGCCAAGGATAAATCATCAAATAAATCGACAAGGATGAAACTCTTGATTTAGTAAAAATGATAAATTCCTTTTCGAGGTTAATATTTCAAAACTGCTATATGCCAATGCTATGCAAAGTATTTTCTGGGATAAAACCTTTATTAGAGAATATACGAGTAAGTTTTTGGGAGACCAGTTCCTCTGGTTATTTTAAGTTTTAGTTCAATTTAATTTTAGTTATATTAATATCCCATTTCAAAGTTACACTAGGGCTATTTGGGGAATTGTTTTAAAACCATATTTTTAGCAATATTTTATAGTAAAAGTCTTGGATAATTGAGAATTTATTATGCTTTTCCTTACTATATGTCTAAGGAATCTTATAGTATTTAACTATGCCGCATAAATTCTTTATCCACTGTCCCAGATTAAAATTCTTAAATGTGTAATTTTCTTAAATTAAACAGTGCTTTTCCATTAAATATTGCAATTCATTTGCCGCCTGCAGTATTATATCTGTTTGTAATATTAATATAATATAATACTTTAATTTCTGAACTGCTTTTGATTAAAATTAAAGCATTAATTAAAACAGATTAATTTAAAACCGCCGATAGCCGTCTTCTCCACAAATTTGATTTTTTTTTTTTTTAATTAGTCCTGTAAATTTTGTTCTCAAATGCTGAAATTTAAGAAAGATATAACGATCATTTTGAGAGACATTTAATTAAGTAGTTAATTATTAAACAATAAAAAATGTAAAAATTCATTCATAGCTTCCCTCCCCCTATAAATTTAAATCGTTAATCTTCTTTGCTTCAAAAAGAGGGAAAAGATTTTTCGCCCAAAAATTTTTTGATGAAAAGTATTTTATAGTTGATTAGTGAGAGTGGCAACGTATGTTTAAATGTTGTTAGCGGGCGCGTGTATAAATATCTGAAGTTTATTAGGTATGTATTTTTATAATTTATGAAAATATTTTCATTTAAAGTTGTTATATTTTATTGTCCCATGCAGTTTTCTTTATTTTAATGAATTTTAAGTTTCAGTATTTTGAAAATATTAAGCCTTCTTAACTAAGCCATGAGCAGCATTTCTTGAACTTTCTGAAATATCGATAAATACTATATATGCTTATTATTAAGATTTTCTTTGTTTATCGTTTGTTGCTCTGATATTTTTGATTAAAAGAGATAATGTTAAGAAAAGATTATACTGATACAACTTGATTTTTTTATTCTGATGTTATTTATCTAGTTCCACAGAAAAATTATATTAAAATGTAATTAAATGGGTTGTACTAGTACTTTATTGTATTTCTTTAAAATAAAACAAGGGTAATTTTTTAACTATGTAATTATATAAAATCGCATAGTTTTCAACATCTGATTTATAATAAATAAAATAATGACTTATTTTTTGTAATCATTGAATTTAGGTGACATATTCAGGATGTAGTATTCACAATATTGATAGAATTTTAAATCTTTGATATTGATGATACAGTTTCATCATTAGTCCAAAATTTACTTTAGATATTACTGATTAAACCTATACTTTCATATTATCTTTCTGGTAGATATTTTTTATTTGCCTCCTTAATAGCATACATTTTCTTTTATTACATAGCCTTCTGAATGGAATACGTGATAATTGGGTACATGACCTCGAAGGGTGTAAAGCACTAAAAATCATAAAATATCAACTCTTTATAATTTCTCTTTTTTATTATTTTTCTCTCTGCTTTTACACTTCAATCCATCATATTTATATTTTTATAGATATGGTTTGTCACTTTTTTTTTTCTTTTTTTCCCTGGGCAGTCTAATTTCTGGGAATCTCTATTGAAAAAGATGTGCCTGTTTGATGTGTCTACAGTGCTTAAATCTCTACAAGGGGATTGCTTCTTTTTTTTAGTGTTCACTGTTGAACCTTTTTATTCATAGGGTTACATATACTAGATTGGCCATTTTCTACCTTGTAATTCATTTTTTAGTGATCCGGTAGCAAGCATTTACATTTAAAAAAAAGTTTAAAAAATCATTTTGGAAAATAAACAAGGACTAAAGAAAATAGCTGCTGCTAAAAAAATGTTGTTGACTGTTGCTGCCTTTTTGGGGAAAAAAAGGTAAACAAAAAATATATAAAGGAATCGTAAATAATGATGTTGATATTTAGAGGTGTTGTAAATAATGATGTTGTTAGTTGTACTAAGGTGGCTGTATAACATGAGAAAACAAAAATTGTCCATTAGAAAATTAATAATAATTTCTGAAAAATTAAGGAAATTTACAATTTTAAGAAAACAATGAATCACCTTTTTATCTCCTTTGTAAAAGTCATGAAATTTAAAAAAAAAAAAAGACTATTGTCAGTAAACTAAATTTAGCTCCAGTTGATGATTTTGCAATTTGTAAGCAGCAGGAAAAGTCAAGATAAAAGAGAAAAAAAAAATGTATCCTTTGGATTATGCATAACAGTGATGAAACTAATTTATTCTATCATCTGATGCTAGACAGAAGAATGCGCATTAAAAAAGAAAATTCTAAAGGAATAAATAAATTGATGTTGAGGCTAACAGATCTGCTGTGTTCAAAGGTATTAGAACTGATAAATTGAGGCTATTATTCTTTGGAAAATATGGAAGACGTACTTTAAAATGGCAAAAGTTTATCAGTTCTTCAAGGCAAATAAGAAGGCTTGGATAATGGAGAAGACCATCAACAACTGGTTTCTTTATGCTGAAAGCGAAATCAAGAAGAAAAAGAATGTTGCTTTCATAGTTAATAAGCATATACTTCATAATACTCGGCAGGTTTGAAAAGCATTAAAGTGCATTACTTTCCGCTAAGCTACAAGTTCCTGCAGTTTTTCCTTTGTGTATTGTTTTATGTTGCATTTTTGGATTTCATCTTTTGTACTTTTTGGTCAGTCAAATTTCTGACATAGTGAGCTAGGTAAATGAAATTTGCCATGTGATCTTAATCCTTAACTGGGGAGGTGCAGTCTATGAGACCGCATTTCATTTGCACTCAAATTAAATTTTCTAATAAATGTATTAGTATGAAAAACTGCCAATATATTTTGCAGATATTTTTCTTAATATATAGATATGTTTTAGAAATTTTTCAAAATATATTATCATTGATAATAGTAAATACGTTGGAACATACATTTTCTTTTCAATTACAATAAATAATATTTTTGATAAACATTTTACTTTTTAAATCATATTTATTTTTACAGTATATGAAGGTATATAGAAGACAATATAATGTAAAATTCAACAATTATATGAAAAATAAAAAAATTGACAATGGGTAAAATTGACCCTCTTTTTTATCAGCTTATTAATTACTGATATAATTTATTTAAATATTTTTCTGCAAGAACAGTTTTAGAACAGTGTTGCAGAAATGTCTATTTAATTCTTTTGAATTCCAAAAATGCATACATCATATAGTGCAAGTCTTCCAAAAATAACAGTAAAGTAGAATTGTCATTGTACTCTAAAAGTCATTTCCTACCTTTACCCAAGACATCAAAAATAAAGTAATGCCATTGAAATTTTTTTTAAACTCTCTTATATGAAATATTTCATGAGAAAGAATTCCAATCATCAAAAAGTTCTAATTCCAAATTTTTTCTTGTCTTTACAATTCAGACCTCTAAAAAATAGTTTTGAAATTATGTTACTTTCTGCAAAAAACTTTTTTTCCAAAATGCTATTAAAGGGATGAAATTTGATATGTTTTAACACCTAATTAATAGATTTTTCTTAAATTTTGAATAAAATCCATTCACAAGAAGTTTTTGTCTGTCTGTTAGCAAATCAACACAGTAACCTCTAAATGCAAAGATTTATATTAAAAGGATTTGGAGCACAGTTTTAGCCTTTAAAGATCAGTATGAACTTTTGAAAATCCATCAATCAGTTAGTCTCTGTCTGTCTGTCCATTTGCATGCATATAAATGCAATAATTTAATTTTGTGACTAAAATTGTAACTGTGTCAAATTTTGGTTTCAATTGGCCTTCCTAAAAGCTTCCAACTGCCTACTTTGTTTACTTTACTATGCTGTGAAGCACAAAAAGTTCATTTGTGGGCTTCTGAAAATAAAAATCTGAATATGCATGGTTTTAATGATTTCACCTGATGTTCCTAATTTTTATTCAATATGAAGGAACAATAGCATTTTTATCAAGGAATATGCGAGAATGTTTGGAAGGAAACTACTATGAATGCTTTTACATATGTTGCAGAGCATATTAAGTGATTTTTCAAGTGTATTCAAATATCCTCTCATTTCTTTTTATGCATCTGATATTCATGCAATTGCAGTAATGCATAATGATTAGATATTCAATAAATTATGCATCACTAAAATATCTTGGCAGAGAAAATTAGTAAATGTGGAAAAATGAAATATGTTCTGTATGGTTTTTATATCAGAAAAGGATGTAAAGATGATGATCAGCGTGATGCTGTTCTTATGAAGTGCATTGAATTATTTATACAGATTATGGTGATCCCGCTTTCATCAAGATGACGTCGTGATTTAAGCTGCATGCTCATGCCAGTGGATTAATCAAGTATTGCATGAGTCAACTGTATTTTTTTCTGTATTCACAAGGTTTGTATATATATTTGCTATATATTCCATTGACAAGCAAAAAAAAAAAAAAAAAAAAAAAACCACCATTAAGAAAAAGTTTTAATTTTTTTTTGCAGTAGTTAATGGAACATGTAGCAATTATAGGTATATACAAAGCTTTTGATCACAGAAAAAAATACAGTTGGCTCAGGCATCACATGATTAATCCACTGGCATGTACATGTAGCTTTAACTGCAATGCCATCTTGATGAAAACAGGATTGAATGTTTTAATGTTATTGAGAATTTTAATGTTAGGAAAATGAGATTGCATGAATTGACAGTCCTTTATTCGAAGACACTAAATTTATAAAACTGTGGGGAGCATAAGCATAAAGCAGTCTGGGGGTATCATTGATAAATATTACTAAAGAATTGAGATTATCATCAGCATTAGTCTATTTAAAATACTGTATATTTTTGGAGGAATAGATTGCTAAAGGAGTAGCTATCAATGGCATGAAGAAAATTAGAATTCACAATGAAATTTCAATTAGTATTAGAATTCTACACTAATATGTAGTTTGTTTTTTATAGAAATATTTTGCATAAGAATCTCTTATTTTATAATGTAGGAAATTGTACGAAGTTAATATATTAAATGAAAATGTTTTTAAAGTGATGAGTGAAATACATTTTGATTAAATAAAACTTAATATGTAAATTTTTATTTCACAGACTAATTGGCCAACATTTTGTTGAATTTAATCTCTTAAAGGTAAGCATTACTTCTCTTTCTAGTCATATCAAATTGATATTTAAAAAAGTTTTTTTTAATGTGTGGTAATAAGTGTCTAACCTCTAATTTAGTTTTGCTGCTTATCATTACTACTTATAGTTTTTAATACATATTACAAATTTTGCTTGTTGTGTGTAATAAATTGGATATTTTAATTTTGTAATCTTCATGTGTTCTTCAGAAATGTTTATAAAAGCTTTAATCTTAATTTGCTAAGATAGTTTGTTTTGTTTTTGGAGTTTTATACTCTTTTATTTATTTCTGTGTGTATTCTGAATCCATGTCTATTAATTTTACTCACATCTAAATTATAATAGTTATTTTTCAAATATTCAATTTTATTTGACTTCATTAACAGCAAAATAGCAATTTTGAAAAGTAAAATGTTATGCTTAAACTACAAATGGCCTATTTGTTTTTACACTGACTTTTCCGACAATGAAAGTGAATGTATTGGCTGTATTGGTATTATACAAAATTAATAATTCCAATTTTAGACCCTGAACTACCAAATTGGAAGCAATTCCAAAGCTCAAGAATTATGGCTATTAATCTTTTTTTTTTTCTCGCATGTTTTAATTTAGCTAACATGTTGATTTATGCAGATGTATAATACTGTTTTAATATTATTATGTGTTTAGCGGCATACATGAAGACAATGAATGGGATATTTACAATACTACTTAAAATTAAATATCTCATTTTTTAGAATAAAATCATTTTTTGATGAGAACCCTGAATATTAAATTGTTCATAATATTCAATTGAAATGAAGCAAAATCGCTATTCTCAAGGGACAAGCTTGTCTAAGGTAGCTTGCTAATAATATAGAAAGAATTTCAATTACAGACATACATTCCGACTTCTAAGGATTCTCCGTTGTTACTATTAATTTAACTCTTGGAAATTAAATGTTGATAGTACTAGAATTCATTTCTAATAAATTTAATAATTTTACTGTTTTACATTACATCTAGTAAATAGTAAATAAATTTCAAAAGATATTTACCAAATCCTTTATTTATATTAAATATTAAAAAGTATTTTATGTAATGCTAGCATTTTTAGTGCATAAGTTTCTTGGATTATAAGTAATTTTTCAGATTTTTTTCCATATATTTCCTGTCTTTTAAAAATGTTATATAATTATTTGTATTTTTAAAAAAAATAATAGTTGATATGTATTTCTTGAAATTAAGTATTTTTTTCTTAAAAATAGAAGTTTATAATTACATAAAATAAGATGAAATATATTAAGTGTTATAAATTCAAATCTGTATACTAGTTTTTCATGCTTACATGCACACGTCTACCACTTTTAATAACCTATTGCTGCAAACAACTACTTTTCCAACATGCACATAAATAGAGTATTTCTGGCATGTATGTATGCTGAGTAGTTTTTAAAGTTTAATTGCTTTAACTGGCTGTCCTTCTAGTGTCTTAAAAGTTAGACACTAGGAAGGGAATCATTGAAAATACTATTACATAACTGTATTGAATGTACTATCATATGAATGTTAAAAATCAGAATGTATAGAGTCTGGCCTATTTCAAATACATGCTTATTGTGCAATGATGCTCTTGATAGTTTAATCATCTTTATCATTCCAATAATGATGTTTTATTTGTTGTTATCCTTTAAAATGAATTTATTATAATTATTATGAGGATTTCTAGCCGGTTTAAATCTTCTTACTAAATTAGTTTCAATGTATCTGCATCTTTTAAGCTTGATCACTTCTTTTGTGAATAAACTTAAAAGAAGCAAATGCATTAACATATCATTTGTTCATATTCCTCTATTGTTGCTTATTTTGCATGAAATTTTTGAATGAAAAGCTTATTCTAGCGGAATTTATGCTTAAGTTTTAAGATTAGAAGGAATTATTTTATATTAAGAATGATTGAAATGAAATTTTGTTAGCTTTGTATAGAATATATAGTTGAAAAAAGCAACAGGGATAAATTTGATTTGTTAATCTTAATTATTTTAATCATATATTTTACTAAATTTTACTTAAATAATAAATATAAGATTTATTAATCTTATATTTTACTAAATTTTACTTTGTAATTTTCTATTTTTATTTTTTAAAAATTGAATACAGAAAAACTGTATTTAGGTGTAAAATTTTTTAAGCTTTATGTGACCTAAATTTTTATTTAAAAAGTTCTTGTTGTATTAAAAAATGATTATTATTAATGAGATAATAAAAATGGCTTCCATTGTAATATTGCTTAGCTATGTTCAGATGTTTGTCAAGATTGTTTATGAACTTGATATAAAAAGCATTAAAAGCCCTTGATCTTCCGTCTGATTTAACTATGTTATAAAAAGCTGTAAATAATATTTGGCATGGAAAATGTTTACTTTCTTTTATTATCGATAAAAAGATATTTTTAGAAGATGAAATATTAGTATCATGATCTAAAAAATTTTTAATCTATTCAAATTTTTGAAAGAAATATCTAAATTATCATGTAGAATGTAAAATACGATTAAAAATATGGTAATTTTTAAGCATCTTTATCTTATTGTTTTGCTTTTAAAATTGATGAAATAAATATTAATCTGTGAATTTTTCAATTTTAATTAATTAATTGAGAGTAAATGATATCTTTGATTTTTGAGGAAATGTAGGTATACTCCCCCTCTTCCCCTGTAAGTTAAAAAAAAATTCCAAAATGTTTTTGAATCTTGTTGAAAGTTATTGTTAAAATTCTTGACTGTTGTTGGTAGATTTAAAATTAAGAGATTTTTTCCTTCTTTTTGTCTGTTTTATATATCTTCTACTAGAATTAATTTCAATTTTTTCATTCCTATTTATTTGATGAAGTTTATTTCTCATTTGTATTTGAATGTTTGTATCTTAAATTATTCAAGGTTATTTTCCTTTTTTGCTGTCTTTTTATGACTCAGGAACAATTATCTAGCATGAGAAGGTGGGAGATCTATGATCTTGTACAGACAAGTACATGGAGAAATATATTTAGAAAGATGACTGAACTAGACAATTTTTTCTTTACTTCTTATTACTGATGTATCTTTAATCACTTACAGTTTTTTGAATTTTATAACACACATTTAGTAGGAATTTCTTATCAAAATAATTTATATTCTGTTGTGTTTATTAAAAAAATTGTAAAAGGAAATTAAGACATCTATATGTTTGAAATATTATTTACCTCTATTTTAATATTTAAAAAATATGAATCAGAAGATTTTAAACCTTTTTTAAAATAATATTGGCTTAATATGAAATTATGTACATAAAAGGGTAGGCTCTCATTATAGTGGCAAAAAATTATAATTTTTTGAGCATATATTTCTTAATTTTTTTTCGTTTATGAGTATATGGTATTAAGCTTCATGTCTCTCTAATGTATATTTTTTACTCAAAATATATTAAAAGGTAAATAGAACAACAAATTTATTTTTTAATGATACATTTAAATAACTTTTCATTTAAGCTTAGCCTTCTTTCCAGTTACTGTTTTCTGTGATGTTTGACTCTTTGAATCAGAAATTGCTCCTTCTCTTCAACCATTGTTAAACCTGTAAAATCTTGTATTAATTTTGCTCCTCTTTTAACTGTACCATTAACAACACAAAAATAGTGGAATATTTATTGTAACTATAAATAAAAATCATTTCTGGCTCAAAGATATGGATTGAGATTCAGATATCAATATTCCTGTTTTAATGTTAGCATCCAATTTCTTTAATTAAACATTTTTGTGAAATGAATTTTTGTTTTTTTTAAATAAATTATTACTTTATTAATTATTTGATAGTTAAATTCTGAATACTTTAATTTATAAATATTCATTAAAAATAATTTAAAATTTTTATAAATGATAAAAAATTGGCTATCATTGTAAAATTAAATAATGTGTATTAAAAGTATTCTCAGTGAATAAAATGTTAACATTTGAATAACATTCTTAAGAGAAGAGAAGAGAAATTTCATTTGGAAGAATAAGCATGAGTTGTTTCAAATTTTCTGTGATGCTCTTAGATGCCATATTAACCTTTTTATTAAAAATTTCTGAAATGCTTAATTTTTTATTTAAATTCCACTGGCGATTGTAAAATTCATTCAAAGCAACTGACAAAAAGTCCTTATTTATATCTTTATATTTCTTTAAATGTTTTAGAAATCTTAAAACTTGGTATGAAGTACTGACTTCAGGTGAACTTTTCAATCATGTTACATTACTGTGTCTTAAGAAAGAAATAAATGTTTTGCTGATCAGTTTCATTGAAATCAAATGAAATCCATTAAAATCATTAAAAAGATTTAGTTACTCTTTGCTATCATAATGCAAGACCCCTAGTTATTAATTTTATTAATAGTTGAGTTCCCATTAATAAAAAACTAATTCAATGAGCTCTTGATAATCATACTTCAGTCTTTCATTTTTTAATAATTTAACATTAAAATTAATATGTAATTCATATTACTCAGCATCGCACTCTCACTGCACATATTATATTTAATAAGTTATATCTATCCATATTATTTTCTATTCCTAAGTATTTCACTTTAAAAAAAATCTGTTAAAGAAACCAGTATCTATTCTACTAATTTCTTGAGGTAGGTCATATTCATAACTATTTTATAGTTCTGATTCATTCATGTAATTTTGGTATGTGAAACATGTTATTTTTTGATCTGCATACTGCTTTAGAAATGTAAGCGCATCATTGATATGACCAATCTTGAAAGCGGTTTTGTCTGAGGAAAGAATTTGAGCCTTATTTTCTATTCCTCAATATTTAAAAACATTCCTGGTAGTCAAAGTTTGTTCCTTTTGTCTAGAATTTTCTAAGTTGGCAATCGGGGGGGGGGATTATTCTTTATATTTAACAATGTAGTCTTTGTCCTATGAAAATTTTCTCAATATATTTGGATTATATTTTTATTGATGTTCAATTTCCTTAAGATTCAGCTGCTGCTTTGAAAATCAAATTAGATTTCTCAAATTATCCATTGAGTAGAGCCGTTTTTTGATTTAAGAATCATGCCTCCCTCATGCATACATTTTTCATTTATAAACTTGTTTACACATCTTCAGATGATTTAACTGTCAATCGGGCTCTAATTCTAACTTAATTACTACCTACATTTGAAAGAATGTCACTAATGTATTTGCAGGGGCTTCAGAGGACGACTTGAAGGAATATTCAGTATGTTAATAACAAAATTTTTATTGTACGAATATAATCTCAATAAATAATTTAAAACTTTAAAATATTTTATTGTAATATGTGGATTAATACCTTGTTAATCTTGGAAAGAAAAGTACTTCTAGTGAATGATGGAGCATGATTAAGAGACAGAAAGATCCTCCAGTTATTTCAGCTCTTTATACTATTTTCTTTATCCACAAGCACAAATGTATACAGCTAGTACTATGTTTTCCTTGGATGACATCTTGTGTTTGATTACGAA
Source organism: Argiope aurantia (assembly GCA_026543865.1). NCBI lineage: Eukaryota > Metazoa > Arthropoda > Arachnida > Araneae > Araneidae > Argiope > Argiope aurantia. The sequence goes on from JAPMOR010086553.1 coordinate 150,247, forward strand.
TCAGTTGATCAAAAAATGCCTATAATCCTCGAAACCCAATGATTTTTTTTCGTGAATCCATATAGTTGTTAACAATTTTGTATACTACAGTAAATATTAATCGATCTGTTTTCATGTTTCCTATTTTCAATGATGCCCTTTCTTAACATTTTGCTAACTTCATTTTAACTTTCTCAAGAAATCCCCTTCAGCCTGTGTCTCTTTTTTCAATAAACATTGTCTGTCTTCAGATTTTATAATTTCCCAAACATTAGTAAGAATGATAGTAAATGAATTATTTAAACCCGATATAAACTTATATTCATATTCTTTTTTTTTTTTTCTCCCTCGAGTCCAACGTATGAGAAAGAATTTTTAAGCTTGTGCCATAGTTACATTTTTTATATACAACAAGGTGTCCATGCATGTAGGAATTTTTGTTTATCCAAAAAAATGAAGCATTTAGACATTATTGATTAGTTGCTTTTATTTAATCAAATTTCAGATAATTTATAAAATAGCATTGATAGTAGTTTTTGATTATATGGAATTTTAGGAAATTTGATGTCAATCATTACCAATTTAATAAATATTTCAATCCCCACTTCTCAAATTAGAAATCTTAATTGCAAATGTATTTAGCTTAGACCACAACTAGACAAGACTAAGGGCAAGAAACTAGTGTATGATGCTGCAGGACATAAGCACAGGTACCCAAAGGTTTCTACTTTTATTGCGATGAGCACATGATCCTAATCTCTATTTTGAACAAATGAAATCTCTGATTGTTTCTTGGAACGAAAGAAAAATGAATGACATATGAAATGAATTTGAAAAATAAAATTTAAAAAACAAGGAAATCTTAATATATATAAATACATTCTAACTATCTCAAATATTTTTCATACCTAATCATTACGATTAACACGAAAAAGGTACATGCAGGTGGCAAATTAAACTTTACAGAAATAGGATTTTCCTAGTTTCCATTAATAATAGAAAAGAATAGTATGTAATAAAACTCCATTGATTAATTAGATTATGGTAAGGAACGAAATTCAGCTTGTCATTTTTCTTCATGTCTGTTTCTTAACCTATTAAAATGGCCTTGCCTCATATCATTTGATGCTTACTTCTCAGCCACCTTCTTGTATTTAAACTGTATCTTTGATGGGCTTTTGCTCTTATTTATCATGGACCACATAGTATTTAATTACTTCCTTTAGTTTGGAGATCTGAATTTTTCTTGGAATTCATTTTTTGAGAATTATTTTCTTCATATATATTTCGAATTAATTCTTGTCTGCATTTCATGCATATGAATGTTATTGATTAATCAGTTATTAGAAATAAAGCAGACTTTTCTAGTTATGAGAATTATGATCCATAACTTTTATCCCTTTTAAAGTTTATTTTTGCTTACAAAACTATTAAAATTTCTATGTTCATGTTATACATTTTGTGTTAACATGTACTGAATGCAATTTAGTTTTACCTTTCCATAAAGGTTGTTATTTTTGCTCTAGCTAATGAAGATATTTTTAGTTTCAGCTTCATTTTTAAAAGTTAGAGCAGAATGGTCCAAAACAGCAAGTCAAAAAAAGCAAAGCAGGCTGAAAAAGTATCTCCAGTTAGTAATGATTCTGAACAGTCCCAAACTGTCAAAAATGCATCTTCAAAAAATCATATCAAAAATCAGAGTGAAACAAACTCAGTTCCAAATGTAGAATCAGAAATAAATGGTGAACAGAATAAAGTGGCTGAACCTGAAACTTCTAATGGTGCTAGGGTTGCCATTAAATCTCGGACAAAAAAGGCAGTTGAATCTGCTGCTGAAACTGAAAGCACTAAAACAACTGTATCTGAAAGGGACGAAGAAAAACCAACTGTACCACAAAGTAAAACTAAAGGAAGGCCAAAAAAAGGTAATTTTGAGTTTTTGCTTTGAAGGGAAAATGCATATATTGGACACTAAATGGCATAAATATTTTCAATTGTTTATCCAAAGTGCATTACTTCTTGCAACTTTTTGTATCTTTAAATTATTGAATTCTCTTTATATAACATGACTGCTTAAGAATTACCGAATATATTAATCTTTAATATATAGTTAAATAAAATTCTTTAAATTATTAGTTCAGTAGAAAGTAATGAAGTCAATGAAAATTATTTTTCTTTTGAAATTAGCAGATTTAAGATAAATTTTAATGTTCCTGAAATATTAATTATATTTAATGTAATTATCTCTTAAAGATTAATTATTCATTAGTAAAAAAAATAATTCTCTTTTTTAATTAATGAAAACTTATATCTTTATATAAGTTTTTAAAAAACTTATAATTAAATGAAGAAATCTATGAATAGATCTAAATATAAATCAGTAGTTTCTTTATCAGGATTTTGCTGACATTTGACTCAAAAGGAGGCTTAACTTTTTAAAAAAAGAATGACAATGAATATTAAATGTAATTCCTTCCCCTCCTTATAAAACTGAAGCAAAATTATAATTTTTTTAAAAATAAATTTATGATTTTAAAATTTTAGTAAATTTATGACATTTTTAATTCTAAATGTGTTAATGTAGAATTAAATTGATGACATTGAAACACTTTCTTCACATTTTGTTTAACTTATATGTAGTTATTATAATTTTTAACTTACGCAGTTTTTAATTTAAAGACCTTTTAAATGATACTTCACATGTTAAAAAAAGTTTTTACTTGTCTTCATTTTTATAGAAATTAAAATGTTCATTGTATTTTAAACATTTTCACATTTAAAAAAATATTGTGCTTTTTTTAAAATTAAACTTATAGTCGATAGGGAGAAAAAAAAATTAAAAATTGTTTTTCTGACTAATTATCGTAACTGTATTATGTTGGTGGTGGGATTTCAATTGTATTACTAAAAAAATTATTAGAAATAAATTATTGATTTTAAAGGTATGGTTTATAAATAATGGATTAAATATAACAGTCAATGATCCTTTTAAAAAGAAAAGAATCAAACTAGTCATTGAAAACAGTTAGCCATTCCAAAATTTCATTTATTATCTTTCCTATTATTTCTGATAATGCACCTGCAATGCTGTGAATTTATACAATCAGTATTGGTGCATTTTTAGAAATTCATATGTTTTGTCTGATTGTAGTATTATCATTATTAGCATGAAAGCATCATTTACCTGCTTTTTCTGCGATTGCTCTGTTTGTGATAAAATTCCAATATGGGTTTTTAAGGAGAATTTCAGTTTACTTAAATAGGTAATATCAATAAATTTTGTAAATGTTATAGTGAATTAGTATTATTAGCATCTAAAGATATTTTTTTTTCAAAATGGTAGGTAGGGGTTTTGCTATCCCCCACCCTTTTTCTTCCACAAAGAAGAAGAGCATGGGAATAATATATATATATATATATATATATATATCCTTCCATGTATAATTATTCAGAGAAATAAGACTTAATAGTCAAAGATATCAGAAACAAGTAATTATTAATCGAAAGAGATTAATAAGATAATGAGCATTTTGCATATTATTGAAGTGCTTTTGAATTTGCATCAGTATTGATATTTATTGTCAAAACGTTTTGACACAAAACGGAGAGAAATTACATATATTGTAAGATTCTCTCTTGCATGTTCTTTCAAATACCATTAATGGTAAAAGTCAATTCGAATGATATATTTTTCTGTTATGTTAGTGAATTCAAAATAATCAAAATTCTAGTGGTAATATGACAGTGAAAAGAAGAAACAAACAAGAGAACTTTGATTAATAAGTTCTTAGTGTAGATTTGAAAATTTAATAATTATTTTCATAATAAAATTATGAAGTTAATGTATTTAAAATGACACATTCCACAGATATACAAGCAATTATATTTTCATTTCTCAAGTTCCCTAAACCATTTTTTCCCCTTGTTTTTCAATTTCAAAGTAAATAAATCAAAATTTTTATTAGCATACTTTCTTCAAAATTTCTGGATAAAATATCTTTCAGATTATATTATTACCATGTATACAGTAAAGTTTTCCATTATACATTGGAAGCATTTTGAGCTGTTTTAATTGGAACTTCTCTATCATTCAGATATTTGTGCTCCCTTGAATTTCCTATTCACTATAAATGTTTAACAGGGCTTCCCCTCCCTTTCGGGTAGTTTTGAATTAACCAAGTTATACTGTATATTAATTAAAATATTAAAATAAGAACTTTAAAAGCTTATATCTGCATAATATTAAGACATCACCAAAATAACTGGCCACTTGGAGGAAAATAATATTTTGATTTTTATCTTCTTGTTTAGTTTCTGTTGTTGTAATTGATACTGTTGATTGTTTTTCAGGTTTTCCTATATCTTTATATAATCTTTTCATGCCATTTTCTCTCTTTGTGGGAAACAACATAGAAGAGATTTACTTTAAATTAAATGCCCTTTTTTTATTAAAGAAAAATATGCTTTTCCTTTTTCAAATTTCAGATGGATTCTTCCCTATAGCTTTAACATTTTCAGCTTGGAAAAGAACTTTCTTTCATGCTTCAGTGTTTTAATATGTGCCTAGAATTTGCATTAATTTTTTTTATTATTGCTTTCTGTTTTATTATGCTTGTTTTATTGTTGGATGGTAACACATTAATTTTGTTTCCTCTTGCAATGATTAAAATGTTTGTATTTATGTTGTGTTCTTGATTAATTTCAAAACCATCTAGAATTTGGTAGATATTGGTAGTGGTATTCAGTTGTAAAAAAATTGAGTATGTCCTTGTTTTTAACAGGGATTAACATATATACTCTCCAGTATTATTTACCCAGTCTTGAGTAGCACTTCTTACTAGCATATTACATATAATGCAAAATCAACAAATTGACGAATTGATATTTCCAAAGAATTTTAATCAATTTAAACAAATATTATTCAAAATTATTTTATAGACATTTAGTATTGAGTTAATATATAAGTAAAACAATTTTATTTAAAAAATCACATGATTTTGTTGATCAAACAAACACTTATTTGTTAGACATTTACATTTTTTCCCCCATTAAACAGCAAATCCTTTTGCTTTCTTTTTAAAGTTATTATTGCTCAGTTTAACATCATAACAAACTCACATATAAATTTTTGTTATTAGTAGCAACTCCAATGTTTTTGTATTCATACTAGAATAAAATTCTTTTTTTTTCCTACCCCCCCCCCCTATCATGCTAAAAAATTTCTCATTACCTGCATTCTGTGAGCAAGGATTTTGAAAAAGGTTATTTTGGGCATTTTTAGTTTTCCATATATATGGTTAGTAGTTTTTTCATTATGTGTATGTAACTCTGTAGTTTTCAAGCAATTTACGTAGCAAAGGAAATTCTATAGATGTTGGAGGATGTGCTTATAATTAAGTTGAAATATTTTTTTATTTGTAACGATAATTTCAAAATAGTTTTAATTTGAAAGAATACCTGAGTCTACATTATGCTTATGTTTATTTTTAATCCATCTAAGAAATGTCACTTTATCAATGTAAGAATGTTTATTTTAACATATTTTTGTCTAAACTATAATTTATTCATATATCAATATTGTGCATAATTGTATAGATAAAAATATTGAAATGGACACCGTTGAAGCAATAGAAGATGAACCTTGTGCTTCAGGGGATGCTCAAACAAACGAAAATGAAGAACCCATAGAAGATTCTGGAACATCACGCAAAAGAAAAGCTGCTTCTCCTGTTGTAGAAGGTGAAGAAAAAGTTCATGAAACAGTTGGTGAAACAGAATCTGTGGAAACTACAGGACCTGCAAAAAAATCTCGTAAAAAAGAAGCTACAGCAGAAGACAAGATAGATGAAGCTGAAGAAGATTCTACAGAAACTACTGAACCCACAAAACGATCTCGCAGAAAAGTAGCAACTGCAAAAGGCAAGTCAGAGGAAGTTATTGAAAAAACAGATGAGATTGAACAACAATCAGTTGAAACTTCTAAACCGGAGAAAACATCTCGTAAACGAAAAGTAGCAGAACCAGTCAAGGTAGAAACAAAGTCCAAAAAAAGAGATGTTAAGAAAGCAGTTCCAGTTACTAAATCTAAAAAACAAAAGGGTAATTTTTATACTTATTTCATTTCTGTTTTTAAAATTTAATTTTCATAAGGTATAGTTAAATTAAAAGTAATATGTTCAATAATTTAACAAATTATGATGCATGACAGTATCTTTGATATGATTATGCTGCATAGAATCAGCATATTTTAAATAATTTTAAAGCGTGAATTTGCAAGCCTTTATATATTTTATTATTGCATAGGTGTAAAAATTTCTTTATTGTATTGAATTTTGTAGTGCTATTGAGCATTCCATCTGTTGAGTCAATATCTGGCAAAGTATTTGTTATCGGGGAAAATGATGTTGGACAGCTAGGTTTCGATGAAGAAGTTGAAGTAAAAAAAAGACCAGCCATGCTTGAACTGCCATATTCTATCACCAATATAGTTGCAGGTGGAATGCATTCTGTGTGCTTAACTGAAAGTGGAGAGGTAATTCTGATGTAGAACTTTTTTAACATTCTGATATAAAATTTTTGTGCTGTACCATTTGAATGGAATTATGAGTTTTGAACAAAATCTGATATTTGTAAATATTTGATGTAAATTTTAATTGGCTTATATTGAAATTTTTACTTTATTTTTAATCAGATTTAATAGGGTAAAACGTTGGGTTAGATCAACTAATATGAAGCATCTTTAATTGATTTGTTTGAAACCTCCATGCCATTTATTTATTTAGATTTAAATGATAAATGAATATGAATAATCAGTTAACTGTAAATTAAATTTTATCCATCTTTTAAAACTATATGCTTTGCTTCAGTGATAAAAGAAAAATAGTTTATTGTAATAAAAGTAATTTTAAGAAGAAAATGAATAACATTGAGAAAGAAATTCCATATGGAAACTATAAATATGTGATGTATATGAAGAAAATAAATTCTTAATTAATGAAATGTTGCCCTTGAAATCTTGTTCTTTGAACATGATCTTTTAATAATTATATTTTATTTAATTAAACAACAGTAATTTTTTCTTCTTAATATAACATCTCTGCCATCTGAAATTAAAAATGTTCACAGATGTATTGTAATGTTTGAAAAACTATCAGAAAAATTATCTAATTTTGATTATCTAACTTATCAAATTGCCTGTATAATAATTAGCATTTATCTCTACCTTTTAAAATGTTTCGAATGGCAGTGCTACTTCATAATAATGTATAATAGGAATAGAGAGAAATTTATAATTTTTTAAAGATTTCAGAATTTTCTTCTTTGAAGGGGGAAAAAAAATTGCATACATTAACAACAATTTCTTTTATTGATAATGATTTATTACACAGGTTATAACATTTGGCTGCAATGATGAAGGAGCTTTAGGCCGAATAACTTCAAATGGAGCTGAAGAAGCTACTCCTGGAAAAGTTGAAATTCCTGAGAGAGTAATCCAAATTTCTGCAGGAGATTCGCATACAGCTGCTTTAACAGAATCTGGACAAGTTTATTTATGGGGAAATTTCCGTGTGAGTTTCCTTTTCAAGTTTTAAGGCCTTCTTTTTTAATTATAAGTGAGAAAAAATACCACCTCTTAAGGTGAAAATTTTGTTTATACATGAAAGTATATTTCAGTTAAGTAGGATTGGTTGTTTTAAACAAAATGTTTATTAGTATTTTAGTAATTGAGGTTTCAGTTTTAAAATTAAAAAATTTTGATATTTGTAATTTTTTTACATTTTAAGTATAATAGATTAGCAATTGTTCATTGTTTCTGGAGTTATTTTCTATAATTAGTATCTTATGCCTGTCATTATTTGTAATAAGTAGTGAAATTTTAAACAAAAAAAACTTATATTAACTTACAAAAACATAAGTTTATGGTTAGAATACATATATTATTTTCATATTTATGCTCAGAAACTTTAAGTGCCTTTAAAAAATTATGCAAAAACCAAAATTTTATACTACTGTTAACGTAATTTGTCTTATAAAATCTTAAAAACAAAATATTTTGTTGAAATTTGCTATATTTATTATGTACAAGAAATTTAATTTTTTTAAATAAAATTTCATAAAAATGTATTATTTTTACATTTACAGAATAACCTAGAATTATAAAGAAGGTTATAGGAAGTTCTAGAACATTAATTCAAATTAAAGTTCAACCTTTAAATTAATACGACTTGGCTGGAGTTTGAATCCCCGACCTTGTGCTTTCCAAGCGCGTATTTTAACCTCTGAGCCATACTGACTATGTGCAGATCTTCCTTTTGCTCCTCTTGTTAAAGAACAGCGACTTGCTGGGGAAAAAAAAATCAAACTGTGTCAAGTTTTGTGTGTAATTTTTTATTTGTCTGTTTTTCGGTAAATATTCCAGAAAACTGTTTCGGAAATTTCACAAGTTCGTCTTTTTGTTTACCATTTAAACCAGGTGCTACCCTAAATGAGTAGTCAATAAGAGGTTCCGATGTCTTTTTTAAGGGACTGCGATTATTTTGTTCATCCGTTATTGCGCATAAATTATTTTTATCTAGATGCTCAACATGACCGATGCACATTCCTTTAGGGATAATCTGTTTTTCAAGATGTGTATTAGCAACCCAGATTTCTCTTCTAGCATTATGGTAAAACATAATTTTGGTAGGTACGGCGATATTATTCGCAAATAGTAAATTTCTATTGCCTTCTACAAGTATGTTGGAGTCCTTACCAATATGTGCTCCCCATACTGATACTCTAGTTAAAGACCGTAGATCCAGAGTGCAGTCTTTTATGGTTTACAACTTTCAGGTGTCCAGCACTGAGCATTCTTGACAGACGTCTTCAAAAAGCAGCTCACTTCGATCATAGTCTATGTTGGCTTGAGAGGCTTCTAGGAAGTCTGATCCAAGTATAACGTCATGGCTGCAATGCTAATAAACTACAAATTCGAACGACAATTCCAGGTTGTTTGTGGCAATTCGTAGGTTGCATTTTCCCATTGGTCGTACAAAACTTCCATTGGCGGCTTTAAGAATGACATTTTTATCATCAGAGAACATCAATTTCCTTAAATCGTGGCGATACTTAATTGAAATGACTGAGAAAGATGCACCAGAATCCACAAGAGCACGTATCGGCTTGTTATCTCTCATTACGTCCATGTGGTTTCCAGACATCTTGGTGGTAGATGGAAGATTTTCATCGTATGCGGCCTCACCTCCCAGGAAGATCGTCTTGCTTAGTTTTCCCCGTTTCTACGTCTAGGAGATTGACTGAATCGGCAATAGGGCGACGGTGATCTTGGGCAACTTGTTGGAGATGGACTAGGTGAGGATTGATGTCGGCAACTTTCTTCATTGTTCGGGGGAAATTCTGTGGTGTTCTGTCGGTGGGCTCCATAGTCATTGAATGCTGTGAGATTTTGTCGGCGGGCTCTATAGTCATTGAAAATAGCTCTTTTTTCCCTGCAATAACGTACAACATGTCCTGGACGTCCACAATGGAAGCAAAATGGTCTGTTGTCAGTTCTTCTCCATAAGTCTGTTTTTCTAAGTTAAGTCGATGGAATGGACCAAGGACTGTGCTATCATATACTATCAAGTTCGGCGTTGACTAATCCGTTGGTTTTTCAGAAACAGGCGCCAAAACTTTTTCAACTTTCTCTTGTATATCTTCCAATGACCATGGATATACATACGACAGTTCCTCTATTGGTCTAATCATCTGCTGGACTTCTTCCTGCACAATCTTGCGTATTAGAGATACTAGGTCAGGTTCTTCGTCCATAACGGTCATTGGTACCACATTGGGAAGTCTTTCGAATTTTTGTCTTCCAACCCTCTTTTGCTTCATATCCTCAATGTAGTTGCACCATTTTATAAAATTGGCTGTGGTGGCGATCTCTCTTGCTAATAGTGCCTGATAGATATCTTCAGTCACTTCTTTCATCAGGTATGAAAGGGGGTTAACCTCTTGGTAAAGTCCTAAGATGCCTTGGATGTATGTCTGTGCACTCACACCCACGCATTGAGCTCAATATTTCAATTGTTCCTTGGCTTTCTTTCTATATTTCTGCTGATCGTTGAAAAGTTGAGCCAGTCCAGTTTTAAAGGCTTCCGAAGAATTCAAGGCATCCTCATGATTAACAAACCACAGCTTTGCTGTGCTGTCTAGGAAAAAGTAAGCATTTGCTAAACACATCATGTCATCCCATTTTTTAAATTTAGCCACTCTATTGTATTCTTTGAGCCATTTGTTAGTATCTTAACCAGATTCTTCCAAAAGTATTGATGAGCTCCTTAGTTGTTGGTATGTCGGCATAACTGCTTTTGGTTTCATTTCTTTTGGAATTTTTGCTTGTTTTGATTCTGGAAAATACAGTCTAAATTCAGGAGGTAATCCTCTTAAACGATAGCTTGAACGAGTACCGTCACCGGAATCTACAATTAAATGGTTTTTACTAGACGCCTCCACCAAACTTGTCACAAAGATGCAAAGAATAACAAGTCACAAAGTAATACAATATCACGTTTATTAGCTTTAAGCAACTCGTAACATGCAGGTGAAGAATTGATTCCACTTCTTGTGGATCTCAGAATTTATATCCTTACAGAATAATCTAAAATTATAAAGAAGATTATAGAAAGTTCTAGAAGCTTCTAGAACATTAGCAAATGAATAATAAGAAATCCAAATTAAAGTTCAAATTTTAAATTAATATGACTTGGCTGTGATTGAAATTCCCGACCTTCTGTTTTCCAAACACACACTTTACCTCGGAGTCATACTGACTATATGCAGATCTTCCTTTTGCAACAATACTAAATAACTCATAAGAGTGTTTTTAATAATGTATATAGTATAAATAGAATGATTCTGATTAAGGTGAAACCTTGGACATTAATACAATTAGTAGCTTTAAGTCAGGTAAATGTTTTTGATAGTTTCTGTAGCCACCAACCCATCAAGTGGCCAGTTATATTGTTGAACAACTTTTAACTTTGAGAAATTAGCTTTTAAAATTGATGAAGCATTATTTTAGTAAAACATTGCAATGAATGCTCATTGTATATATGTGAATATATGAATAAATGTATGAATAAATGTGAATATATTATAATTTTAAAATCAGTTTCAGAATCATGCATGTATATCATATTTTGAAAATTGTAGTTTCTAACTTCCCATGTGGTCAGTTATTTTGGTTTAATAACTTGCAGTTGAGGAAATAAATTTACGAAGTATTCTTTGTAAATTTACTCATCTTTGTACTTTACCTAAATCATATTTTTGGTTTGTAATTGAATCTTCTTAATTTGAAGAATGCTTTGCACTCTTTGGCTTAGGAAAATATTCATGTAAAAATGAATTGGCTATTTTCAAAGTAAACAATTAAAATTGATGAAGTTGGTTTAACCTCAAATAAGGTTAAAATTAAAGAAAGAAAGAAGCAGCAAATATGTTTGATTCAGTGACTTTTAAGATTCTACACTGTTACATTTGATTAAATAATCTAACATTGTTTAAATAATGAATTTTTCCGTTTCTGAGCTAATATAAGTCATAACATACAAAGTATTGATGTTTTTGTTTTATTTAATGCATTAATTTTTTATTAGAGTGGAGATGGACCAATGGGTTTGACAGCTGATGGTGCAAAACAAGTGAAGCCAATAAAAATATTAACTAACATCAAGATAGTTAAAATATCATCAGGAACTGAACATTTAGCTTGTTTGTCCAGTGAAGGCATTGTTTACACTTGTGGTTGTGGACAGAATGGACAATTAGGTAGATTGACAGAACGAGCGTGCCGTGATGGCGGACGTAAAGGATTAGGTATATATAGATTTTTCATATAATGGAAATATTATTATAATTGGCTGATACACCTATTGTTTCTCATTAGGAAATTATTTTCATGTTTTTTAGCCAAAAAGCATTATTTAAATATTTATTATTTTTAGTAACATTATTTCTTGTTAAGTCTAGCTGACATGCCTGTTGCTATGCAAGATTAAAACACTTTCGTGTGTAATTTTTTTATCATCTTGCAATATTAATATAATGAAATTCTGTTATTCTCAGAAATGCTTTTAATTAAATTATCAATTAAAGCAGATAATTTTTAAAAATGCTGATAATTGGTTGTTTTTTTCTGAAAATTTAAAATTTTGTTTTGTTAATCCTGCAAATTTTGTCATCAAATGCTGATATACAAGAAAGATTTAAAGATCAATTTAAGAGACTGTTGATTAGATAGTTCATTTTTCATTTATAAAAAAACTTAAGGATAAATTGTATCAATAGTTTTCCAGATACATGTTGTTGATCCTCTCTGCTTTTAAAGTTTTCTCTTTCAGAATTTTGCTCATGTGTTTTAGAAACAGCTCTTTGTATGTATTCTATTCTTGTTCATCAATTGTTCCTGAAATATTTATTTTCCAATCCTTCATTTGAATTCAAGTGGTACACTTACTTTTTTTTGTTATTACTAAATCACCACTTTAAAACAAACAAAAAAAAAATTATCAACTGACATGTATTAACATAAAAGAGGAATTTTTAAAAAAGTGGTAGAATAGCAAAAGAGTACCTTATTTCAGAATCATCTACTTTATAAAAAAATGTTTTTAATGAAAAAAAAACAGCACAGAAATGAAATTTGTATCGTAGAAAAGATAACAGTTTTGAATTTTAAGTTGATGCAGAAATAAAGCTTCTGGGATTATTTCCTCCAAAGTTATGATATCCCCCTCCACCACCACTCCTTTTCTCTGAAACCGCTGCTGTCGATGAAAATCTGTTACATTTGCTCACAAAAGCTTTATCTTTGTTCTCTCCGTCTGAGCGATTGATTTATGTTTGCATTTAAGCAATGCTAACTATTTGATTGCCATTAAAAATTATGTCAAAAGATATTAGTAAAATAAAAAGAATTTTTAAAAGATTATAGCATACAAAATTTAAGCTTTTCCCCGGAAGGAGCAGCTACAAATCTCCATATTTCAAGATCATTTGCATTAAATTAAAAAAAATTAATAACAGTTGGAAGAAAAATTGCACGCTTATTAACCTAAAGTGGTTGCTGTTGGCATACATTGGTTTCATTTCCTCGCAAAGGTTTTATTTTATTTTATTTATTTTTTTGCCTCTGTTTCAGCAATTGACTTATGCCTGCTTTCAGACATTGCTAAGTCACTAAACTGAAGAAAGTGGAAACCTAGTTTTGAAAAGATATGTACTAAAATAAACTGAAATTAAAAACATGGAGATTTATAATGTTACTTTAATAAGAGTTATAAAATGTTTATGGAGATTATAAAATTATGATATAATTTTAAATGATATTGTTAAAATTATTTAAAATTAGTTTTGATTTTAATACTTTTAAATTAATTGGTTTAAATTCATTTTTTGGGTGAGGAAGAATGAAAGGTTTTAAAAAATTCAATGACTGCTTCTTCAGTTCAAACTTTACATATATTTATATATGTAACTTTCATAATAAATTCTGTTCAAAAGAAGAAAAACTTATGTTAAAATATTTGAAGTAATAATGAAAGCAATTTGAGCTTCATTGCAACAACAAAAAAGTATTATAGAATATGCCTTATTTTTTTTTAAGTGGCAAGAGAGGGCAGGACTAGATAATTATAAAAAATGTTTCCTAAGATTTTCAGTTAGTGCAAAAATAATTTTTGTTTTATAAATTTCCAAAATTATCATGGAAAAAAGCCAAAAATTTGGTTGATTTAATTAAATTAAAAAAAAATAGTTTTGGGATATACATTCCCACCCATTAAACACTGTTTGTGCCACATTCTGCTACTGGTCAATGATTATCTAATCTGTAGTGTCCCAATATGTACACAAATTCTCCTTTATTATTAAATAGAAACATTTTAATGAAAATATCTGTTATGGAGAGTAGCCTTAAAAGGTAATTATTCTGTGAAAATTTGTTGCTTTTGAAATTTACATTTACATCAATTTTAAGTTTTATAGCAATATTTCAAATAAAAGGCGCTTGTTTAAAAAATGTTTTTGTTGACATAATAACCAATGAACTTCACATTTTATAGTATATTTTGATTTCAATAATGTTTTAATTGTAAATGTTTCTTTCAGCTGCTTTACTTGAACCTGCTGCAGTTCCAGTAACAGGTCACCCTAACTCAAAAACCAGAACAGTTCTGATTGAAGATATTTGGGCTTGTTCTTACTCTACATTTTTGAAAGCTCAAGAAACTGGTCATATATATGCTTTTGGATTGAATAATTATAATCAATTAGGTACAAAATTTTCATTTTTATATTGTAAAATAATCTCAAATTATTATGATTATTTGTACAAGCATATATTTTAATTTTGTCTGTTTTGTTTTTTATACTAGGTCCATTAGGCTGACCATACTGTGTATATCATTATACATTTTATTTTAATTTCAATTCTTATTTCTTATTAGTTAAGAAAATATAATAAATGTTAAAAAAGGATTTTTTTTAAAATTTGAATATACGCTATTTATTCAAATTGTAAAACTGTATTTCCATATGTTTTTGAAACAAGAATAATTTTAAACATAATTGGTTTTAGTAATTTATTTCATTTTAAAGTATCTTACTTTGAAATCTAATACATTAACTTTTAAAAATAGAAATTTTTTAAACCCAAATTTGATCTTTTTTCTGAATCTCTAAATCTAAAAAATGATTATTGCGAAAAAAGAAGAACAAGAAAGAAACTGCAGTTGTTACTGATTTACTCTTAATTACTTTGACTTTATTTTTCACTGTATTCTTTTTGCAGGTTATGAAAATGAACGAGTTACATATTCCCCAAAACGAGTTACTTCATTTGATAGTAAAACATGGAAGCAAATAGCTGGAGGTCAACATCATACATTAAGTTTAGATAGTGATGGTATGTCATATATATATTTGCCACTTATTTTGATACAATGATTTATACTTTTTTAAAGTTTCAAATCTGAAGTATTTTATGTTAAACATTTTCATTAAATCCAATTTTCTTTATTTCACTTGCAATATAATTGACTCTAATATTTTTATTTTCATCATTTAAGAATTGATTTTATTTTCTGTAGTATTTGTTATTAAACACCTTTATTTGAATTAATTTATAAAGATGGAATTTTTTGTTATCAAATTTCCTTTCATTTGCTCGTGCATTATATCAGTGCACAGGTTTCCGTTTTGATCTTCTGGAATGAAATTAAATTTAGCTTGAAGTTACTGAAGTTAATTTAGCTTGGAATGAAGCTTGCTGGCTCCACTCTTTCGATCATAGTAAAATTATCTAGTAACATTTATTATGTTTTTTTATACATATCATTCATTTAAAGCTTATATGAAATCTGAGTTACTCTGCAAGTATTGTTCTGAAGTTCAAACATACATTATTGATTAAATTGTTTTAAATTAAGCAATTATTCCAATTTTAAGTGGAAAAATGAGGAATAATTAAGATAGCTACTTACGTTCTTTGCATCTTTTGCTGTTGTTAGTTAGCTTGTATTTATCAAAAAGAGTAACAACTTTCAACTTATCGTCAATGGTTAGGGGGGGGGAATAGTAGTTTTGTATAAAAAGAAAAACAAAGCTCATTTTGCTCATACTAAATACATTCAATATTTAATGGGTTTTTTTTAAATTCTACACTATATTATAAAATAATTGCACAAGTGAAGTGGTATTCTAGATCATTAAGATGCCAAGGTGTTTTTTACTTTCTCAAATTTCAAATTATTTGATGTGTTTAGATATTCCATAGCTATGTATTTGTTTGTTTTGTTTTAGAATAAATAATTGTAAAAATGTAAAACTTTCAGCTTCTATCAAGTTTAATGAACTGTTCAAAAAATTCTTATTTGAGATTAATAAAAGTCCAATAATTATGTTGAACCATTCATGTATATCATATTATTCTAAATTATTTGAAATTTTATCTCATTTTTACACCATGATAGTTGTTTTCAGGATTTTTGAGATGGAGTTGCAATTGCCACAATTTTGTATACTTGTATAATTTTGATGCAATACATTATTTTAAGATTTTCTGAATTCAATTATCAGTTCACTAATTTAATTTTGCTTCAGCTCTAATAGCACCATTTAGTAAACTTCAAAAAAATGTTTTACTAGATTCCATAATGTATATAATAATTAATTGTAAATTAAATTTTTTAAAATCCAGTTGTTAATACACTAGTAAAAGATTTTATTAAAATATTTTTCTTGTACAAATTCCATATGTACTTAATTGGAGGCTAAACAAAATATATATTTACATCCCAAAATATAAAATGTATTACTGTACCATATGTATTTTTATAGGTCTAGTCTATTCGATGGGACGTAAAGATTATGGAAGGTTAGGTCTTGGTGAAAACTGTGAAGAAAAGTCATCCCCTACATCTATTACGTCGTTAGAAAATGAAACATGTATTAATATTTCTTGTGGAAATTGTGTGTCATTTGCAATTACAGAAGAAGGTATCTATTGCATTTTCTAAAAATTATGTATGTGGTATCATTTTATTCAATGGTTTTTTTTAATTGTGTAATCTAGTGGCTGATACATAAATGTTATATTGTCTGTGAAAGAAATCTGCTAAAGGTTTGTGAAAGGATCCTATCTAAATTCATGAAATTATATTCTTTTTGATGATAGTCTGTGTTGAATAACAAATTTATATATTAAAATTTTGCTCACTCCAGCCTTACTTGACTTGTTTCATGCTTAGAAAAATACAATTTTTACATAATTATTGATTTGACAGCTTTGAAATTTTATGCAATTGTGTGTTTTAGAATATTAAACTTGCTATTACTCTTTTACGCACTTTCTTTTATATTTTGCTAAATGTATTATTTTCTTAAAAATAGGGAAATAGCTATGAGTGTTTCTATTTTGAAAACAGATTATGACTTGATTTTACCTCATTCCATTTTATTTTGCTATTTAATTTCCTGATTAATCATTTTAAATTTAGGTTCTTTGTATTCCTGGGGAATGGGTACCAACCACCAGCTTGGACATGGCAATGATGATGATTGCCACATACCTTGTCTTGTAGAAGGAAATTTCATAAATTCCTGGAAAGCTCTAAAAGTATCAGGTGGTGGACAGCACACCCTTATATTAGCAATTCCGAAAGAAAGTGTCAAAAGTGACAACAAGAAATAGCACTATTTTGCCAGATTATTTTCAGCTCTTAAATATTTTTTTTAAACTGCATACTTGTACAAAATATGTGGACTAAACTTCAACCATGTAATTATCTTCATCTTTATCATGCATCTAATTCAAGTTGCCATTCACAGTTTTCATCCAAAACTGTGGCAAATATTTTAATATTTATGTGTAAAGTTCTACCTGAAATTTTATTCTCTAAAATTGATTTTTGTTTATTGAAATCACACTGTTCTTCTGTTTAGAAGATTCTGGAAAAAACATAAAATATTTTTTATATTATTCATTGAAGTGATTTGTTTATTCATTTAAATTTAAAATCATTTACTTTTCAAATTAGGTACATTTAGTCATGTAACTGCAGTTCTATAAAGTAATGGAACATAGACTTCAAGAGAGGGGAGATTAAATTTATGCAACATTATTTCTGTATTCATACTATATACTTTTAGAATGAAAGTATTGCAATATGAAATTTTCATTTTCAGCTTGAGAGACATACTTAGATATATTAACCCTTTATAGGGTATAATTCTAGGATATCTTCCAAAAGAATAACTTGGGAGAAAGGATTATGTTATGACAATCTAATTTTGTTATTTAAAAGAAACAAAATTTTGCAAGTAATCCAAATAATTCATGAAATTATGGTTGGTAAATATACTTATTAGTGATCATTCGGACCAAATTAGAAGTAGTAAACTTCATTTAATGGTTAGTTATATAGATGATTAGATTACCAAAAAGGGAATCTGTAATCTTGTATAATTTTATTAATAACATGTTATCTATTTCTTTTGTTGAGCTAAAAAATAAAAAGCTACAGTATTTAAATATTCAATAAACCTTAAATATGTATTTATTAAATGGAAGATCTCAAATTTGAAGGAAAATTTATGTTTATTCTTACTTGATTAACTGTATTTCTGAGTTTCAGAAATTGGAATGCAATTAATTTTATTCATATACACTGACAATTAGAGGTAACTGTATTTTAGACATTATGGACACATAAATTTTTTTTAAAGTAGAGTAAATCTATTTTATACAAAATTCAAAGGCAAATACATGGAACTTGACATCTTAATTTTAAAAAATGCATTCAGTATTCACTTTTAAATTATGATTAAATAATAGAATTAATCTTTATGTGGTTGGTTCTCAAAATTCATTTAAACAGTAATTGTTTAGCTTTAATAGTCATGCTTTGAATGCTTTGCTTATAAAGTTGTAGAGGAATTTTCTTGTGATGCTATGGCCTTTTTTTTCTCTTGTGAATAGTATATCTATTCAGTAAATATCAAGAAATACTATTTAGAGTACTCAGTGGCTTTTAACTTGCCAAACATTATTGAATTAAAAAGTACAGACATAATCTTATGGTAGTTTATATTGTAGGCAGTGGTAGGTTTAGTATTTTACAAACTTAGTTAATAAATATTGTAAAGCCCCTCCATTGATAAGATGATCAATTTAGTTTCACATTTCAGCATATTTTACTTAATTTAATGGTTTAATTTAGGTTAAAGAAATTATTTTATTAAATTTGTAAATATGTATTTTTTAAGCCTTTTATGACTCCAGACTGTCCAGAATCAGTTTTTTTACACAACATTATAAAAGCAAATGTTTGGCTTAATAAATATTTTAGTACCTATGTAGAAACATTTTGGAACCTGACCAGATATATTTAAGAAAGTGTTAATATATTCTTAATATTTTATAATTCATAGATTTTTTTTGTAAAAATTTATTTATTTGGCAATTAAGGAATTAAAATTTTGAAATTAATCTCCTCGCAGAACATCTCAGCCTAGTGACCATAGGCAATTGCGTAATTGGACCTTCCCCAATTAACATGAGAATTATTTTAATGTTAATTTTTCTGTCATTACTCTCATTTTTTTTCATCTGTCAATAATTACTATAAATCACTTTCTTAGCTTCGTCCTCTGTTCTCAACGAGTTTTGTGAACTTCTTCAAAGTGCTGGATCATACATCGAAATTTACTCTGTCCTGCAAAACATTGATATCAATGCAATCAATGAATGTAAAATAAATATAAGTAACATATACAATGCAATATAAATAATACAATATACCCTGTAAATAAAATGTATATAGTATCACAAATGTTTATATATGCAATAAATCCATTTGTAAATTTAGTTAAATATTCGTTATAAGTTTCCAAAAAGCATTAAAATATCATATTGTTGTCCCAGCATCATTTGCTTGAGATTGCTAAAAGGCCAGTTCACCAATTTATTACTCTGTGTATTCCTATTTACAGATATTTCCTTTATAGGCTAGAAGAATTTTTATGCTTCATTACTGTTTTCCTGTATATATTTCTTTAATTTATAATGTTGTCAGAAAATAACCTAGAAGAAAACTGAAACAGCTTTTGTATTTTTCCAGGTTTCAACAATCTAGGTAATGTCATTATCATTTATTAAATTGTAATTGAAAGTTATTTCTCTTGTATCAACAATTCTAATATTGTTAATGCATCATCTAAAATTGAGAAAAAAATTTAAATGCATGGTGATTGTGGAGTACAATTTGATAATGACGTGTTTTAATAGAAGGGATGAAACATAAAAATAGAAAGAATTCTTTTATTTTAAATTTACTTTTGCATTAAAATTCTATATGCTGCATCAAAATGTGATGAGAAATATTCACATTAGCTATTTAAAATTGGTATTGTTGACTACATAATAGAAGCAACATGCTACTGTAATCTGCTATTCATCATTGAATTTAATGGAAAGACACTTTTTAGAAGTGATTTCACCATCAGACAAGAAAATGCAATCTGCATGACAATATTTCTTGCACTGTCTTAGATTGAATGGTTTAAATAGAGGAAATGGGGAATTATTTTTTCAAAATGTAGTATTGGCTTTATTTCAACTTACTTAAATTTATGCCTTAAAAAAATTGTTTTATTTTTAGACGAAAATGAATATGTTTCAAATTGGTGATTTCAAAATGTTCTTGCTATCTTATATAAAGGTCTAAATTTTCAAACTCGCTTGACCAGAAACCAATCAAATAATAGTATTCCGTACTTGCTAAGTTAACACTATATTGTCACCAATTTACAATGTAAATTGAAAGCTTTTTTATACCATGCTATCAAAACTTCATAGTTGTATTATTATACATATACTTGGGCTACCGTTTATTAATATGTTAAAAGAACAACTCAAAACAATTTTCATTTTTGAACAACATTTTGTCACACTCCCGACTTAATTCACCTGAGAATTGTATTCGTCGTTAATTTATTTTAAAAGCAGTATATTTTTAAATCTATTGAGTTTTGCTAGTCTTCTATCTTAGTAAAATATGAAATCGTTTTTAATATTTGTAATTAAAACTTTTCAGTGTAGGGAAAGTGTTCATCTCATTATTTACAAAATATCCCAGTAGTTTTGCAGATTAATTCTTCCAAATATATTAGAATGTTATTTTGGCATTTTGAGAAAATGCAACATTTATTTAACATATGATGTTTAAATAATCAATAAATATTAATAATTTAACAATGTTTACTGCTAATAGATATATCCATACTGCAATTGATGTTGGAATTGAAATCTGAACCTAAAATGCATATTCCAGATGTTTGATTTATGGAACATGTTCTCTTAGATCTTTTAAGGGAACAATGGGCTCTTATTATGCCTTTTTGAAAATTTGATTTAGAGTCATATAATAAGTATATGGAAAATTGTATTAATATGTGTGTGAGACATAAACTTGTACAACAACAAAAAAATCTTTGTAAAATAACTTTATTTTAAAATATTTCAAGTGCTCTAATTTTTAATTTTTTTTACAATAACAAAAAAATGCTGTAGAAAAATGCATTTGGAAAAATCTGAATATATTTGCAATTCTATTTAGAAATTAATTTTCTGGAAATACATGTACAAATTGAATTTTCATTAAAACTGTTTATTTTTAATTAAATTTGATTTGCCAAAAAAAGTTGAAACTTAAAACGCTAACTAGAATATAGTTATATAGATTTAATATATAATAGGAATCCTTAATATAAATTTTATATATTGAGATGTGTAAAATATTTAAATTTTATATAAATAAAATTGAAATGTTCCAAGTTTTTAAATCTGGAAAAGGTAATTGAAAAAATCTTTAAAATTATTCTTGCATCTCTGAATCTATTAACTGTTTCATTTAACAATGCATGTGTAAATGCCATTTTATTGTTAAATAGATAAAAAAATTTGAAAATTAGCTATCAAACAAGTGTTTTTGATAATTTGAAAGTTTACCGTACTTTAAAATTTTTAAGATACAATTATGAAAGTTTCAGAATGTTTATATATAGTAATGTATATATAGGGTTCAATAGAAAGTGTATTCTTGTATGGCATTTACTATACTATGAAACATCAATTATCGTATATTTCAGAATATATGTGATGGGCTCAGAGTTTTTGTTTTCCCTCTCACAAATTTAACCCATGTTCAAAACAAATATATAAACCAAAATGAAATTTAAAAAAAAGTCTTGTGACTTTTAAACGTGTCACCTTGAGGGCGAAACATTTCCCAACCACGTTACCTTAAGTAAACCATCAAATGCCAATAACGATAATTTTAATTCTATCTGAAGCTTGTACTTTTTTTTTTCTCATTCATTTGTTGTCTTCTGTACAGTCTGATGCATTGATGCTAATCTTATTTTCTGTGCCATTTTATTTATTTATTCCATTGTGTCAAATTTCAAACTACAGGTTTTTGCATTTGCAAAAAATTCTAACAGCATGGCTCCGCGATATATCTCCGTTCAACGCAACAATAAACAATTTCAAAAATTTAAAAAAAATCATATTCACAAAAAAATAATAATTTATTTCATTTTTTCCCCCTCTTCTTAAACCTAAGAAATGAAAAGGCTGCATTTGATAATATTTAGCGACATATCTCTTGCTATCAACTAACAAAAATGCACTTTTTACGAGAATAGCATACAAGTTAAGTTCATGGGTGAGCTTTAAAAAAAATTCGAAAAATATACTGGAACTACGCAAGGAAATATACTGTGCAATAAAAAAAAATGTTCATGATCATTGAAAATCTCATTCTGTTTTCTATAATTTTCAATAAAGATACTTAAGCTTTCAGTGATATATAACTAAGATTTGCTAAACATTAAATGACTAATAATATGAATATATAAGATTTTGAGTTGATTAGGAATTGCGTTAAAAATTAAGCAATAGCAAATTTATAGTATTGCAATTTATATCCTAAAAGAAAATGTGAAGGCAATTCATTTTTAATTTAGAATCTCAATCTTTGTTGTTGACTCCCCATCTGGTAGTAAATTGTGCTTCCTTGAAGTTCATTAGCCTGACCGGTGCACGGCGCCCTCAGTTGATCGCCTTTTCAAAAGCAACTACTGGCTTCTTTTGAAAACAAAAAGTAATATGAATTTTACATAATTGCTTATTCAAATATTAGATGAGATGTTATTCTAAAGGCAGTTTCCTTTTTGTAAACCAGACTTTATATTCTAATCCAATGCCTAAAGAGTATTTGAGGAATTCTATTTTCCAATCATTACTTTTAATTCAAAACAGGGCTAGGTTGAGTATTAATATATACATTAAAACCTTTTTCTCACTTTCGAAATATCCCGAGTAGTTAAGATGAACTCAAATTTTGTGCCCTTCATGTGCTATTTTAGGGTATTAAAAAAAAAGCATATTTTTACACAATTTAGGAAGAAGATATAAAATACAGAAAGATATTTATGCAATAAAATTTAGCGAAAGGGGGATTTATCTAAATGTTATCTTATATAAACTGAAATGAAAGAAATTGAACAAAGGTGCGAAAATAAGCCTAACATTATATTTCTCTGATAAATTTTGCAGAATGATTTTTAAAAGTTCAATAATGAAGCGAATTATAATTCCTATTTTATATGCAGTGTGAGATTTATTCTTTCTATTCGGCTAGTTCGACGAAAACAATGAATATTTGCTTTGACTTTCTTTAGATGCCTCAGTCCGCATAAAACATCTATTTTCAACACTGCACTCTTTATAAATATAAGTAATATTTACTTGCATAATTAAAAAATTAGATGAATTTCAGAATGAAATTGATTTTATTTCAAGCCATAACTTATCCATTTTATTCTCTAAGCAATTGAAGAAAATTAATAAAATAAAATATGTACGACGAATCTGGCAACAGTGAAACGATATTTAGAATCGTAATCTTTGTTGTGACGTCATACTACAGCATGCGCTCGATGTTGTTAAACAACCGAACCACTACACATATGTTTTGTGACGTCATTACCGTCAACAACATCAACAAACTGGCTGAAATCAAAGCATAAAAGAGAACGTTTTCTGCGTAGTGTGTCATAACATATCGCTACAGATCGATTATTGGAAATATTACTTATGCCATTTTTAGGAAAAGATTGGCGCTCCCCTGGTGAAGCCTGGGTAAAAACTTCAGAAGGCTGGGAGAGAAAGAAAATTTTGGAATATAAGAGCAATCATGGTCAACAAAGGTAAACAAAGCATTTGTGTAACGAAGACATTTAAATGTGTTATATATTATTTTTGTGTTAAGATTAAAAAATGGGATATTTCATTATTTTCGAATTATTCATATGTGTTACTTTTAGCAAAGATATTGCAAGCAAATTTTAATAATTTAAACATTTATTTTAAAGTAGATAAAATTTTTATTCTTAAAGAATTATTGCGATTTAAAGAAAAAATAATATTCTAACAAATTAAAAAAATTTTATAAATTACGTCTAGAAAATAAAAAAAAATTTAGAGGCTTTTTTAATTTTTTTTATTTAATAAATATACATATTTTAATTGACAATGATTGAACTCAAAGATATTGTAGATCTAGATAAAATTAATAAGATGCATTGTATTTTACTCTAAAGTCATATTTCAGATAAAAGTTTAATGAAAGATAGAATGCATTGCAAATTATATCTTACATTTTTTTTTAATGCTCTAGCAGTTATTATAATGCTTTTGTTCATTGACATTTTGAGGTATTTTGTTATTCCTTTTATTCTTTGTGAGGAACAGAATTTATTCGTGAAATTTTGTAAAGGAACTAAGAAAAAAATATTCATTGAAAGACTTGCACTGAAAGTTACCATGTTACTGTAGCAGAGGGTAGTTTTAAAAATGTATATATACGTATCAAGTTCATTCATAGCTTGAAATCAAAATTTATGCAGTTATATATTCACAACTTATAAGTCTAATTAAATAAAATAAATGAAAGATAAAAATTATTTTGAAAAATTGGAATTGTTAATGTTTGTAAGCAGGTGGTGAGTACAAATATTAGCAATTTTTAAAATTGATATTTGTTGGTTTTATAGATATTCAGTTTCTGAAAATATTTAATAGCTTAAATGTTAAAAAAGTAATTAATTTCTTTGCACTGTTTTCTTACAGATTGTCATTTACAATTACACATATTAATATGTGAATTACTTAGATTCCACCTCAATATATATATATATAGAGAGAGAGAGAGAGAGAGACTTTAAGATGAATTAATATTTAAGAATTAAAATAAACATAAGAAAAATTAATAGTTGGATAAATTTCATTTTCATATATCTTGTTGTTTTTGATTGAAAGTATCTTGAATTTTTATTTATTCTAGATGGTTCTTGAAAAATAAACAACTATTTAAAATTTAAGAAAAAAATTTAACACTTTTGTAAAAATTTATATATATAAATATATATATTTCCTTTTTTACTTTTATTGAAAGAAGGAATAGCCCAAGTAAATCAAAACTCTGTTAATCAAATCTCATTTACTTCAGCTTTTTAATTTCTGTCTTATGTATTTCTTATTTTCTTAACTAATATGAGACATTGTTCTTTGTAAGTAAAATGTAATCATATCATGCATTTTTACTTATTACTTTTATTTTTGAAAATATTGTCCAAGATTAAAAAATAAAAAAATTAGTGTTTTTTAGATAGAAGTCTTTTTTTTTTAAATTTTTAAAGCATTTGGAAATCATTTTCTTAAAACTTATATGAAAATACTTTAAAACTTTAATTTAAAAATTAATGATTACCAATTTTTCTTCTTAACTGAGACATTTTGCTCTTAATGAGACTAAAACTTTTTTTACTTAGATTTTTTTCCACTTTTGAAAAAGATTTATGGGGATTTGTGGTTTAGATCATATATAATTTTAGTAAATAATTTATTCCTTGTTGGTAAATTAGGAAAAAACCAACAAAAGTATGCAATTCTAAGTCTGTTGATTCTGTGACTTTATTATAAGTTTTTAACTTCTTTGAAATGAAATTTCTGTACTCAGACAGCTAGAGTTGGAACTTTAGGTGTTTGAATGCCATCCTGTTTAACTTAAGTTACAGTTCATTCTTTGTGATACTCTTCATAATATACATAAACAAGATAGTTTATGGTCCACTTCGTTTAAAGTGGTTTTTATCATTGAGAGGAGAAAGGCTATCTGCTTCTGTTTCTTTTGTTCCAGAATAAGACAGAATTCAAATTAGTTTTCCAACCCAATTTAAATTCCTTTTCCTTCTAATTTCTGACGTAGCATATGGAATTTTATAAATCCATCGAGTTTTGTTTATTTCAATACTCGTAAGAAAGGAAAGAAGGAAAAAAGATTTCAAAATTCTCTTTTTAACGAAGAGGGAGAATTATCGTCCTTTGCTGTCATAAAGAGGAACTTCGTAATTCATTGTTGCGATGTTTTTTTTTACAACTTTTTTTTATCATTTTAGAGAAATATTTATATTATACAGCACATAATATTAATATAAAAGTCTTTCGGAGTGTAGGTGTATTTTTCGCATTTCCTAAACTACTCCTTAAAAATTCTGATTAAGTAAGAATTTTGTTATTTTTTCTACGTCCAAGTGTTGATCAAATATTCATTTAATTGAAAAATTAATCTAAATTTTGATATTTTCCGGCAGTAACTACTTAAAGTTTAATACATATATCATTTTCATGCAATTTCCTTTAATTTTTATTCATTTTTAAGTATAATTTGTAAAGGTGCCATTCATCATTGTAATGAGGTTCAAATTTATTCTATCGTTTTTATTTCACATGCATTGATTTGGTATATTATAAGCTTTTAACATTCTATTTTTCGACCTTTATTTTTCATTACTAATTTGTATTGCATGCCCCATTGAAATGGCGTCGTTTTAAGCTTGATAAGCCATTTTATGCATCATTTTGATATTAATTAATGTGGATTGATAAGCCATTAATTATGTGGCTATGAATGAGTTGTGGAGTTATAAGCCATTTTATGTATCTTTCTGATATGAATTAATGTGGATTTACTTCATTTAAAAATGCATGAAAGTAACAACACGTCTTTAATTTTATTGCGTATTAGGTTTCTTTCGAAGCAGGCTGTAATATGCAACTTAATATAGTTGACATTTTATACACCGTTATTTCAAACGTTTTGAAAGAAACTATATTTAGAAAGAAATAATAATTCTTAACAAATGTAAATGTCGTAGGCAATAAATAAATAAAAATAAATCATTTTATTATAAGTCAAATTTTAATTTGCTAATGTGATATTTACAATAAATCATTATTAAACCGAATTTTCTTAAAGAGAAATATTGTTTTATATCAAGTTAAAGTCAGATTTCTTCAAATGAGTAAAAAATCGTATTAAATTATGAGTTCAGCTTGAATTACTGCGAGTGAAAGTCATCCAATCTCGCAGAATTAGTATTACACCAGGAAAGAAAAATTTACAGCAGAAAGAAATGATTATAAGACGATAATTTAATAGGGATTAAGTTTCGATTGTGATAGTTATAAGTTTTCCAATGCAAATATATTCCAGTTGTTGGAGACAGGTTTGGATATCAAATTCAAATCTTTTAAGGAAAAGAGTAATGCAAAATAAAGCTTTAAGGCCGTATATAATATGTTGGCCATCGAATTGCCAAAAAGAAAAGAAAAAAGACCCACGCCTTTATAATTTTACTGTAATTATAAATTGTTTGCTGTTAGTTAATGTAAATTAATTAAAAACCATCCTTTATTACAATGTCAATTTCTAGAATTTTATTTTACATGCCATGTTAATTTTTATACTCTCAGCTATCAACAAATGATTCATAATTGATAATAAATTATTAACGCTCATTAAGCATAGAATAAAACTAAATTACTTTTTACACTGTTTACCATGACACCAAATTTGAATACTCTGAGCAGAATTAAAAAAAAATGCGAAAATTTTCTGTACAAATTTTTTTGACATTCGAATTTACTCTCCTATATCAAATTATTTAAAATTATAAAATTTATATAGTCAAAAAATATGGTTTAATTTTTTTATAAAAATTACATATGCGTGTTCTTCATCTTAGCCATAATAAGATCGAATTCAGCCAAATTTTTTAAGACAAAAGAAAGAATACTGTCGATTTCTCAAAGTACAAAAATTTACAATACTCTTTCACTTGTTGGAATTAGATATCCATTTAATTAGAAATTAACTGAAATTTTGCAATTTTTCCACAGTATCTGAAAAAAAATTATCTAAGGTATTTTTTACAGTTTTAAAATTCTAAATTTTGTCTTTTCAACGATGCCATTTTTGTTACAAGAATTTTTTTTCAATTTTTATTAATTTAATAAATATATGAAAGAAGACAAACAATTTTTAAATAACGAAATTTATAGATACTTCGGGGGTTTTAAAAATCGTTTGGTTCAATTGATATTCTCATTTTGATTTTTTTTAAATGCTTCAGGCGATAAAGTGTTTTTATAATATTTTATACAGAAGTAGTTTTTACATTAAAAATATTAAATAGGAAAATATTTCAATCCCATCGAAAGTTGAGATTATAATTGTTAATATAAAAGCAGATGAATCAAATCTACAATACAATCTTGTTATGATTTTCGGATTTTAGAATCTCTTTTTAATTTTTTTTAATTAGAAGTGAGGAAGTAAGGATTTAATATGTTTATTTTCTGCTCTGCTTTCCTTTAAAACTCCATTTCCTCTATTTAGTGGGGAAAATGCCACGGTCTAGATTCAGATGCCCCAGTGAGTTAAAAAGTGTGCGAAAAACGAATGTCAGCATACGAGGCACGTATGGATTTGCATGTTCCTCAAGTTTATTTTCATTTTATGACTTCCTTGCTCACATTTATCTTTTGATATAAAAGATGGTACTTCCGTTACCTTATGAAACCTTTTCCAAGGCATGTGTTCTGAATTCTTGACAATGTTCTTCATTCACCATATGATGTATATAGAATATTTCTTCCTCGTATAATTTTTGTTTTTGAAACTAAATATATTTTTGCGGAAAGAAAAGTTTTATTTGTAACTTTTGTGATTTTTTTTTTTAGTCTTTATTTTAAACCAGCCGCCTTCGACCATCTGGTGGCTTGCTGAGAGTCTTTATTGTGTTTAATTTTAATTAAAGCTTAACTTGTGTATGATTAGTTTTACAAAGTATTTTTATGCATATGTTTGTGAGGGATATGAAACCATATTATTTTAATTGTATATTATGTACTAATATAGAGCATATAAATCTTCTTTATGGAATTAAGTCCCTTGACGTCATGCGCCTTTAAAAGCGTGCTGATAATGTAATTGCATGTTGTAATGTAATTTCATTTTTTTATTTTTCGTATGAACTGCGCAGATAATAAAAAGCAGAATATTTATCTGTAATTTCAACAATGGGCGAAAGTCATACGATTAAGTATATCTATCTATATCTATACTTATAATAAAGCTCAATGTGTGTGTGTGTGTTGGCGTTCTACAGGCCAGACCATTCAACCTACAGCTACCAAATTTGGCACGTGTATACCTTGGAGGTCGGGAATGTGCAGCTGGGGGTTATTTTTTCGAATTTTTAATTAGAATTTTATTTATTTAAAAATTAAGCGAAATTTTGACGTGTTTCTGCTATAACTTCCGAAAATATTACTACACAAAAAAGATTTTTACATGAAGTTAAGGATCAAAAATTTATCCTTTAATTGATACCAATGTTTTAACCTTAAAATTAAATTTCTATTTTTAATGAATTTTCAAATAAATATTTTAACTGTATTTTTCAACAATTTTTTTCGTACAAAATAAAAATAAAATGTAAGCTGCACGAGCACGCTTCGCATTCATGGGAAAAAATTAGCTTTTTTCAAAGTGTGGCTATCACATTGATTTAAGCTCCAATTAAAAATAAATTAAATCTTTTTGGAAATGAAATCTGCAAAAATATAATTTTCGACACGTGTCTGTAGGAAATGAAACAAATATGAAATATTTTTTCTAAAAAATAAATTCAAGAAAAATTATTTTATGCTCTTTTATATTCTCAATATTATTAATCCAATATATCAGTTTTATTTTAAGGTTGATCGTGGACAATAGAAACATTCATTCATTTATTTAAAATTTGGTGTGTCCAGAATATTTCTCAGAATATGATACCTTACTGCATTAAATTTAGACTTCATGATTTTTGAAATATAGTTATAGGCGGGAACAAAATATTATTATTGATTTCATTTCAATCCTTTTGAAAGCAAAACTAAAAACTGAATTTTATGCTGAATCTGAGAAGTTTTTGATGAATTATTCTTGGAGATATTACATAAATTAGAAAAAATATTTTGTAGTTCACATAAGACTTAAATACCGAGCGATTCTGTTTGCAATACTCATATTAAATAATAATAATAATAAATAAATAACAATAAAGATGATAAATAAAATAAAACGCTTGGTTTTATTAAAAAATATATTTATATTAATTGCAATTTCATGATTTCCACTTTAAATTAAAGTTGAAGTTTTACCGGAAATGGCAACAAATTAGCAAAATATATATTGTAAATTGAACGAAACGATCTAAACAACAGTATAAGTTTGGTATGACTATCAACATTTGAAGATTAAAAATGTTTTGTTTGAGAATCTATTAAGAGACCAGTTACTTAAAATATTTAATTGAAAATTGTAGCGAGCCGCAATACTGGCGAACCGGCTGGTCGCCAAAGGCGGCTAGTTATGAAATAATGCAATTGACATGAATTATATCGATAAAAATAAAAACTTGCTTGTCACCGTCTTTGTCTATCCATCTGTGAAAGATTAACTCAAAAACGTTTTCAGCCAGACAAGTGAAATTTAGTTAACATCAAATTAGTTTTCTATCAAATTTTGAATGAAATTTATTTAGAGGAATTCGGTCTGCCGGGCTGTCTGAGTGCAAATGAACACAATAATTAGAAACTATAAAGAGTGAGATATAAAAAATTTGGTACACATATTAAGGATCCAAAATGTAAATCCGGATCGAATTTGGAACCAAATCTATAAAGAGATTGACTGTCTGTCGGTCTGTACTTTTGATTATTCGCGAATACGATGATTCAAAAACGTAACAACTTTGGAAAAGAAATTTGATTTACAGTTTTAATGTTTAAAGTAATATATTTTCAAACAAATCCCAAAGAGTTGACCGTCTGTCGGTCGAGACTTTCACGTGCATGTAAATGCAGCAATTCAGTGACCTAAATAAATTAAATTTGGTTTGTGATCTTGTGATTACAATTATAATTTTGTAGCAAATTTCTGATTCAATCGGCTGGAGAAAAAAAATGTCTCCAAAATACATGTTTAATTTTCTGATACTTGTGTACTAACCGCATACAGTAATTAATCGCCTTCCCGAAAAATATCAAAGATCACACACTAGATTCAGTAAAGACTCCAGGTTCACACCAAATATCGATGTTTCGTAAGTATTGTTGCACAAGTTTTCTTCACAATGCTATTAAGCACTCAGCTGTCATGTATGGGACTCTGAAAATAAAAATCTGAGCACTCGTGGCCTCAAAAACCGACCTTGCCCAAGGTACATAATTGTTTTATGCGGTGGGTGAAATGAAGGAGAACACCTTTATTAGAGAGAATGTGAGAAAGTTCTGGAAAGATATCTTTCGTTGGTTTATACACGAGATAATAAAAGCAATTTTCATGACGGTGATCCACAGTAAAAATTTTATTCTTTCTGTTTGTCATAATATTTATTGATAAAATGTTGTTAAAATAAAGATTAAATTAAAATCAAGCAAAAATTTATAAGAAGAAAAGGGGACCCGAAAACTGGTGGTGCTTCAGAGAGGAGAGTTAAATCCGGCCTAGTTTAGGTCCTCAGAAGAAATTTATCAAAATTCTCTGGGAAATCAGTATGGCTTACGAACATAGTATTTGAGTGGATTATATTCGTTAACCTGTCTCTTTCTGCATTATACTTTCTCCCAAAAGAAAAACAAAATTGAACATTATTTGCATAACGACTAATAATATATCATTCCCTCGAGCAAACATTTCACTTCCTTGTCAATGCTTGCTTCTCCAAAGAAATTCTCGCGTTATTCTGACCCTCATTATATTCGGTGGTAGTGTTTCTTTAAGATAATAAATCCCTTTCTGTGACACATTTCGCCTGATGGCTCGTTATCTTCCAGCCACAAAAATGGTTTATTGCTTTTTATGGTATTCCTTATAGTTAAGGTGCTCCGCGACTTGAAAAGAATGAGTAGTGTAACTTAACCTGTTTTGTTTTCTTACTTTCTACATTACCTTGCAATTCGAGGTTGTATATTGCGTTCGAAATTATATATGAGCTAAAGAAGAAACTCATTTTGAATCTTTTATTGGTATAAAGTATAAGCTTTAAATATTTATCGATAGCTATAAAATTCGACTGTGCTCAACTTTCTAATATGAAGAAAGCATTACAATCGTCAAAAATTTATATGGTTTGGACCTTCCGAGTCTTAAAAAGCAATTATTGGATTGATTTGTTAGAGAATACAATAACTCAAAAAAAAGTTTGAGCTAGATGCAGGAAATTTGGTATGTAGTAGTAATAATTTTAATATATCCGCGTTCTAAAAATAATTATTTCCTTATCACTCGAACTCTTGGCTTACTTTAAATTCTGAGTTGTACGTGCTCTTATTTTTCCACGATGATTCTAATTTGCCAAACTCAAAATGCCATATCAGCGAATTCCCTTCTAAATTTATACAAGTTCAAAATATTTTCTCATGCATTTTACACTGCTTTCTACCTTCCTATTCGGGTCATTAGATTAGATTCGTGAAATTACCAAAACCAAATTAGCGAGTGCAATATTCCTCGAATTCTTCATATGCGATAAAATGAAATAAAAAAGATAGTGAAGTTGGAGGAGTGAATATTTTTTAAAATTTTTGTGTTATTATTTACTTAAATAATGAATAGTTCCTATGTAAAATCTTTATCTGTATTTAACAAATTTATACTTTGCTCTTCAATAAAAAAAAATGCATTTAAAGTTGAGAAAATGCCGAATATGTTTTGTTATTTTCCACTTTTTAAATCAAATTCGAAAAAAGTTTGTAATCTCATCCTACCAAGGGTTGTATATATTTCTGTCATAAATACGAATGTTTCTAAACTTTTAGAGTTCGTAAGAACAATAACATTAAAAAAAAATATTTTTGTTTTATTCCATCTGCCAGAAGAACAAAGCCAGAAAATGATGACTAATTTTGATTTAAACTTGATTTTACTCATTTCGCATTGTTATATACATTTATTTCCGAAGTTTGACCTTATCTACTATTTATTTTTATCAGTCAATAACTCCTAGTTGAACATCTAGAGGTATAGGTCATTTAATTTGCCGTTAATTGCCTCATATCTCCTGTTGGCAATTGACATGCTTTTTGTGTCTACCTGAAGCTAAACACTGTTTGTATTTACCATAGGAATGACCTATTTCTTGTCAGAATTCTAAACGAGTCCTTCATACGTGTGTGTATATATATATATATTTCTCCACGTTTCTCGCACGCTTCAACTTCCTGCGTCCTAAATTTCAAGGTGAAAACTTGGGTATCCCTGGTATTATCGATCGGGTTTTAACAAGGTCTTACCTGTCATCATTTCAAATGCTTGTGTTTGTTGGTATTATAGCGCTTGATTGAGTGTGTTTATGTCATATGAAAACAGGTGGTCTAGGAGTTGATGATTTTGAATTCTTTATGTTGTTGTGCTGTCAGTATGCGTGTGATTATTCTGCGCTGAAGTGGATAAGATATATTTTAATTTTTTGAAGCGCAATCTTAGATAGATATTTTTAGAAATGTTTTATTTGACTTTGAATTTTTTTTATTTGACTTTTTTCATTTAGTTTTATTTTTTTGCATATTAGCTTTGCTTATAAAAAAAAAACTCTCAGAGCTTGAAATGCAACTCTTTTATATTTTTTTAAATGTACATAAAATAGTTTTTTAAAAGATAATTAAACAACTGGCTCACTCAGATTATTGACTTTTTAGACTATTAAACGAATAATATGGAATGCACTTTAAAAAAAAGTTTGGTTTATTTGCTATAAAAATGAATTTAATTGAATCAATATGCAATAAATTACTGAGCCGGCGTCCTGGCCTCCGTTATCTGGGCATCCCGGGTTCTGGATGTCCTGATTCGGCCATAATTGTTCTCAACCCTGTGAGGTGTGTCAGAGACCCTCTTGTAAAAAAGGGGTTGTGCAAGCTTGTGTGTGAGTGTCATCTTCATATGAGCTAAAGTCAGACTTCTGCCCTCGGTTGCTCAGGGGTCCTTACCCTAAGAAGCTACTGCATCCTTTTTTCCCCAATCTCTTACTTGGTTTGAATTGGAATTCAATCCGAGGTGGATAAACAACAACAAATTACTGAAAGTGCAAATTAAAAAATGCATATTCTGCAAAATAAAAGCGGAAGTGAAAATCCTATTTCGGAATTAATGTCCAAAAAAAAAATTTTTAATCTTAATTTCAACATTGGCAAAAAGCACGTGTTTGAATATTTTGATGGGTGAATTTTAATTTCATAACATTAAAAGCATCATAACATTGTAAATTAAACTTGCAGAATTTATTAAAAGTTAAAATAAAATTATACAGAAATGAAATCGATATCATAAAAGAGGCAATTTTTGGAGTTTTAAGATAATGCAAAAACTTCTTTTGTGAGATTAATAGTTTTGATAATTAAGGTCATCTGTTTCCAATCTTATCCATATCTAGTGGCAGATAAGCCTATTTTCGTCTAAGATAAATTTTCTGTTTAACGCATATTTCTGGGTTGTTTTTACATCTTCTGTCTGAAGGAAGTATTTGAAATGTGTGCTTTTTTAATATAATAATTTCATTTAACTAGCGAAGTATCGAATTAAGTGCAACTGTTAAAACGCCGAGTAAAGCAGTATGAAGCGTTCATATATCGATATGTTTACATTTGACTGTTGCCATTCTGTAATAAGTAATACGAACGATTTCTGTGCCACGTACGTAAGCGTTTATTAAATATATATAGATTTTAAAGACTAAAATACTTGCTTGTCATGTGACATGCAAATATTATTAAGAACGGTCAATGCAACAGATAGAGCTACAGATAGTTCAGTTGTAGATACTCACTGAAAAGGGTTTTTTAAAGTTTTAACTGTATTTTTAACTAAAATAAATCGAACTGTTAATATTTTTTTTCTCCGTAATTTCGAAATATATTTTTGCTTAACAGTTATTTTTATGCTGCCTCCAAATTAAAAAACTAAATAAATGAATAAAAATAAGCTTTTTATTTCATTGCGATTTATTTTTTCCTAATTGCAATGAATTTTAAAAATATTTTTAAGTATATTTTGCAACAATAGTTTTTATTGCTTTATTTACTGGATTCGTTATCACATGCGTTGCAAGAATATTATTGTTTTGTGTGCATGTTATTGCTGCTATATATTAAAACTAAATTTTAAAGATAGCCTCAAACATTATCCCGTTACCATGTTTCGAACTAAAGATAGGACTTCCTTTAATTTTGCTTTTTGGCGTAAAAAAATCTTATACTTAAATTCAACTTCTTGCTGCATCTAACACACGCCTTTATAAACCGATAGATTATCAAATCTAATGATATAGTCGTGTGCCAAATTTCATCATTGAGATTGTTACGTTTTTACTTTCTCGTATATCAAATATAGAGAAAGTATAGTTATCGTCAACGAATTCGAACTCGAGATTTCCACGTTTTAGACCACCCTGAGTTCGAAAAACACATTTTTTGAAAATGCCCGTCTGTCTGTGACAGGAATAACTCAAAAACGCTTTGAGCTAGAAGGTTGAAATTTGGCACAAGCCGAATTTGTATATTTCTATCAAATTTTGAATAAAATCTGTTGAGAGAAAGTCCGGCTGTTTGAAAATGAGTTAACACGGTACTTACAAAACGAAGATAGCTAAATAGATAAAATTTGGTGCACAGATTTAATATCTACAGTGTATACATCTGTCTAATTTCGAGCCAAATCCACTTACAGGTTGACTATCTGTCTTTCTGTATTTTCAGAAATATGTAAGCACGTTAATTGAAAAACGCAATGACTTAACTATTTCAAATTTGGTATGGGATTTTGTGACTACAAGCGCAGTTTTGTGCCAAATTTTTGTTTCAATCAATTGAAAGAAATGTGTTTAAACAAAGATTCGACTTTTGAATATTATTAATGCATGCCAAGGATTGATCGCCGAATAATTTCTTGCCGAGGATGACACAATAGATTCAATAAAAATGTTAAATTCAGGACAAAAGTTAATATTTCGAAAGTATTGTACGCCAATGCTATGTAAGACGTTCTCTGGTATGAAAAGTTCATTAGAGAGTATGCGAGAAAGTTTTGGGGAGACCACTCCCACTGATTTAAGCAATCATTTTGATAAATAGGCAAACCGAGAGAGTTTTCAGAAATATGGAACCCTCATTTACGTTCTCTCTCATTTTTCGTTCTTAAAAATGAAGGTTCCTCAAAATTCCGAGATCGAGCTTTGATGCATAAACTATTCATTCGTATCTAACAAGTAAAGAAGGCGTACCTTTTCCTTCAAAATGAAATGTGATTATAATTATTTTAGAGAAATACTCAAAATATTCACAAAAATATAGCCTGCTTCAGCTTTTTAAAATTTCCTTTTGAGCCTCTGTGAGTTTGTATCTTCCAATTATTTCCTAAGCTATATTTTCGATACGTATCTGCTGAAAATATCTGCAATTTTTTTCCTACAGACAAAATGAACATGATTTCAGCTTAGTGTATTTCGTCTAATACACGATCAATTGGCAACACCTAGCTTCGAGTTGCAACTAGTCATGGAACGGTGCATTCGTGTTAAACAATAGTTTTTTTAAAAAGAAGCATTGTTGGTAATTGGAGCATTGCTAAAAGGAGGTTAAATAAATGTTTTCTTGAAAAATGAGTCATCAGGAGATTCATTACGGTATTTCCAAACCTCTTTTTTTGGACCCAAAAGAACGTAATAGGAGATTGAAGAAGAATGGAGATTTAAATAAATATGGCGTTCGCTTCATTTCGATAATGGAAAGAAAAAAAAACATGCAACACTTTGAACGAAGATAAAAATTCGGCCGTGAGAATTTGATAAAGAATAATGTTCTGTTTTAACAGAATGTATATATTCTTGAATGTATTCCTCTCTCCTTTTTTTTCATTGAGAAATAAATGTTATAGATTTAAGGTGATCCACTATGTTCTATATAACTTTTGCAATTTGATTTTTTAGAATTCCATAACATATTATTAAATTATTCGTTTGTATTTTGGCTTTTTCTACTCAGATATTTACATAGTAGGTAATTGTAGATTGGACAATTTATTAAACGCAAGTCTTATTATGTATATTATGTGTTGTGGGATTCCTACCAGCATGGCTTTGAAAGTCTTTGCTTGTTGAAACTTGCACCAACCATCAACACCTTTCAGGCTTTGAAAATATAGAAGTAAAGAAACACTGCGCTAATAGCCCTTTGCATATCTTGTAAGTTAGCCCTTTACACTCGAATGGCGCCTCTCACTCACCATTCAAGACAGTGCATCATTTTGACGTTTTATTTATATATTTTTCAAATTTTGATTTTTAAAAAATACCTAAAGAATGGTGATGCAAGTTAATTTTTAGATAAAATTCAATTTAAAAATAAAAATAATTTTTTTGCATACCAATAACCAATCTTATTGTGTTAGCTGTATAATTTTGCATCGAATTATTTTTCCGACTGCAAAGGGTTAAATGTGTTGTTACGAATTATAATTCCGTTATAGTTTTGCAATTTATAATTGCAATATAGGTCGGTTTTCCTTTTCCATTTAACTCTTTTGTACATTTTTTTTTAAATTTTTGAATAAGCGTTCCAACTCTTTGCTATATATACTCAATGCATTCTAATTTTTTCAAAATTCACATCATAAATGTCTTTTACTGCATAATATATATAAAAAAAACAGCGAAATAACAAAATTTTACAATTTTAAGACCAATTTCTATTTCGGAATACTACTTCAGGTTTGTATTTGTTTCAGATTAAGTATGTTTTAATCACTGTAGCTTTTCTTTTTCTAATGCACCTCTGAAAAAATGGTAAGCTTTTTTGTAAAAAGAAAAATCGTACACACGCATGCAAAAGTCCTTAGTTGTTGGAAGTCGGTGTTTTCAAAGTAATCGGATACTTTAATTTATAATTTAAGAATCAAAATTTAATTTGGAGGTTCAAACATGCAGTTTATTTGAAAGTATAAATAATGGTGATTATATATTATACTTATAAAGTTGCTAGATTTTATGCCTTGGAAATAAATTTAAATGAAAGTTACTATGTTGAAGAAGTTTAAAGGACGAGCTTATACTAATGTAGTGTGAGCCACAAAGACACCTGAACTGTACTGGCGGAAGTTTTTCCAAAAATAGACTGCTTATTGTCCTGTTGACAATTTTTGCTGACAATACTTATCTTAAAACTGAAATAATGGTACTGTAGCATCCTCATCGAAAGCTTAATATATGACAGTCTCAAAATGAAAAGTAGAATCATTTTAAAAATATCACCAAACAATGAAAATAATATTGTTTAAAAATTGAAAAATCTTAAATATTTTTTTTCTTTGGTTGCTTAAAATCTAATAAAATACCTATGTCGATTATTCAGATTCTGGCTATTTTCTTGCTCAAAAAATCGTTTGAGTGAACATGAAAATTGAAATCGTTTGGTTAAGCACATGAGAGAATCCATTATCATTCTCCTTTCCTCTTTTACTTACAAATTAAGGAATAATTTGAATTAATAAGACTCGGTATGTTTCCGTATTGATATTGGATCCAGTTTCAGTTGCTTTGTGTCTAGACAGGAGTTCCTTTTTTTGCTGGCTTTCTAACTGTATAAACTCTGCTGTCCACAAAAAACGGAAACCAGCAACGGGACATTGCTTCAAGGGTGTAACGCATGGACTGTTTTATCACCATTTGTTCAAGCGCGTGATTAATGCATTAAATGGGGATGACAGTTTTAAGTCACGCACTTTGTAGAATGACAAATAGCGTCGAATCAGTTTTCTAACGAGTGTCATGGGAATGGGGGAATTTTCGAAATTTCAGTCACGAAAGATACTTTTTTGTTGTTCTTGTGTTATCAGTTGGTTTCACTCTGCTGTATATGAAGTTTGCTTTTTAAAAATTGCTGGATTATCAGCCATTTTTGTAGTTCTCTTATGAATACTGTATTTCTCATGTCGCTAGGGATCTTTTATGGAATCAAAATGTAGCAGTCTCTTGCTTTTAAACTGAATCGATATAACAATCGTTTATTGAATATAATATGTAAAACCGATGAGATTGGTCTCTCAAAACTTTCTCGCATACTCTGTAATAAAGATGTTATTCCAGAAGACACTCTGCATGCCATTGGCTTATGACGGATACAAAATATGACATCAATATAGCATTTCTAACTGAATCTATCGTGTGACGAGCGTTTTGGTGATTACTCTTTGGCATGCGTTAAAAGTACCTGAAAATCGAATTTGTGCTTTAGACATGTTTTTCTCAATCGATTGAAACAAAAATTTTACACAAAACTGCGCTTGTAGTCACAAAATCCTATACCAAATTTGAAATAGTTAAGTCATTCCGTTTTTGAATGATCGCACTTACAAACATCTGAAAGTACAGACCAACAGACAGTCAACCCGCAGTTGGATTTGGCGCAAAATTTTCTTTGGTGTCTATATTATCGATGTTAAATCTGGGAACCGAATTTTGTCTGTATAGCTCTCTTCATTTTATTATCATGCTAACTTATATTCGAAAGAGACGGACTTCCTTTTGATGGAAATCTGAATATTTTGTGTAAAGACCACATACCATATTTCAGTTGTTCAGCGTTTTTGAGTTATTTTTGTCACAAACGGATGGACATTTTTTAAAAAAAAAGTGTTTTTCGAACTCAGGGAGATCTATAACGTAGAGATTTGTCAAAATTTTTAGTTCGAATTTTTTAACAATCATTATACTCTTTCTGTACTACATATACGAGGAAGTAAAAACTTCTTTTTTTATCATTTATAGGTAGATTTGTGAATCTCCACTGTACATATATGCAAAATATTTCAGTCATAAGGGGTAAAAAAATAGATTTTTTTTCTTTTTTTTTACAGAAGAGATGGCTGATTTTATTTTTGCTTACGAGACTGTTGGTATGCCGATATATGGAAGACTTATCCCCCAAACAAATGTGTATTGATCTTTCTAAAAAACAATGTATTAGGATCGCTTTTTGCAAACATTTTATTTCTTAAATATTTTTTAGAATTTTTTTTTTTTTTACTTCTGCTGGAAACCTCAGTAGATACATATAAGCATCAGATTGAAAAATAAATTGTGTAAGAAGCTAAGTTTAACCATATGTTTCGGTGGATTTTGGAGGAGGCATGTTGTTTGAGTCTATACTTATGATTCATGAGCGGTGCATACAAAGTACGAACTGCCTAATCATAGGTGAAAAGATATGTATGTTTATACATCTCGGAGCTATAAGATCAATTCTATGAAGTTAAGCATTAATTTCGCATGTAGAGCTACGATAAATAAAATATTGATGTTGTTAACTGATACGGTGACTGTCAATTATGTCATAATTGGTGACATTTGTTATTGACGTAATGTTAGATTTACTCAAAATAGACTGAGAATCAATGTGTTGCAACTTTCAAATAATCATCAGTTTATTTTAATTGCATTAAAGTCACATTTAGAATTATTTAATTAAATTTAATGATATATCCGAAAGCTTCTGATCTCAACTTCAAATGTCACTTTGAACAGTAAGATTTTTTTTCCCATTTAAAAGACAAAACAATAAGTATTGAATTCTCTAAAAAATATATAACTGGTCTTTCATTCTCTTCTTTCAAGGACCAACTTATTAGTTTAGTCATTGAAGGTCAGAAGCCTAATTAATGAGTTAATTACCAGAAATAAATGTCAGTGTAATAGAATTTATGTCAAATAAAGCTGTTTTTCTTAATGGATTGCGTCTGTGTGTGAATTCAATGGATCAATCATTACGTTGATGAAATTACACTGTTTTTATTGGTTAAAGAATATGGTTTCGCGACATCGGTATTTTGAAATACGCCAGACTAGTTATTTATCACTGGCAGTTGTATTTGTCCATTTTATGTTTTTTAAAAAATTTATTACGAAATTATTAATGCATATGGTATTTTTATTTGTTGATGCAAAAATTGAATTATTCTGGTTTCCCCCCCTATAAGAGTTAGGGGGAAAAATCCTACCCTACCGAAATATGATATTGTATTCTTGAATTTGAGATGGCAAAAATGATCGTATTTATTTCTTTGTCAGTTTTGGATTCTTCAGCGATTTTTGGTTAAGAATACTCTTTCTTTTAAAATGGAGATAAAAACCTTCGTTATTCGCGATTCATTTTTGTTTACAGAATAAAAATAATAATAAAAAAATCTGACCTCAATCGTTTATTTAAATAGAAAGTTGAGATAAGATTAATACTTTTTAGACTGTGGGTTGAAACCCCAAATAGGGTCGCATAGCAAATGTAAGAGTCGCGAAATTTCTCATTGTATATTTTCTTATAGACAATATTCGTAAGTAAAAAATAGTTTTTTAAATAAAAAGCTTTGGCATTTCATTAAAATTTTCTAAATTATTTTTAAATAATTCTTTAATATAAATATATATTAAAGAATGATTTAGAAATATTCAATATAAGAATTATTTAATATATTCTTATAAATTAATATTATCTATAAGAATTTCTTAACAATATTCAATTATCAATAAAATTATTGAAAATATTCTAAATTTATAAAAATAATTAATTTCTAATTATTATTATAAATTTCTTTTTAAATTTCATTAATTAAAAATTAGTTATTTTCTAACTTTGAAATTATAACCAGATTTTCTGACTCGACGTGGAAAATGTATTAAGAAAACTAAGATAGACCAATGCAATTTTATAAAATTATGAACAAATTGCTCGGTAAAATGAATAGTTCGGTTAGTTGAATAGTTCTTATAAAATATTTCAATTCAAGAAAGCTTTTTGAATAATTTTTGCATTCCTACGTCGATATTTTAACAGAAGTTTGCAATGGTGTAACGATTGATGGAGAAATTTAATATTTCCGACATCAAAATGAAGATTAATTATTATTCAGTTATAATTCACATTTTAAAGAACAAATACGACACAAGTGCATAAAAAAATGTCCTAGCTCTGTTTAAATTGTATTATACTACAAAAACATGAACTGTTATTGTTTTCACTGCTTCGAAATCTATTTTTCTGATTCAGCTTGGTATCAGGATCTGTCGTTCAATAAACTTATTCTAATCACTTTTGTAATTATTGTATTGTAAATCGTGTCACTTGTGTATTTGCGAATCGCAATAATCATAATCTTAATTATTTTGATTTATTATTTTATGCCGGAAACTGCTGGGAGATTCGTATGAATTTTTTTAAACAATGATTATGTATTCCTAAACACGATATTAGAACAAAATATGGCTATAAAAAAAAGACATCGTAAGTTAGGTGACTACGTTGAAAAGTCGATTTTTTTATTTAATATTCTTAATGCTTGAACAGGTTTCTTTATAAAAACGTTAAACTATTTTATTTCTAACATACTTTTTTGGGAAATTACACTGATTTTTATATTTGCATTATCTTGCATTTTAATGCTATTTTACATCTTTAAATACTATTTTCTCAAATCCTATTCTTTAATAGAATTTAATGAAATAACTCTTAAATTAAAATCTATTGCATATCTTTTATTCAAATTTGAAAAACTGATTTTTGAATAATTTCTGCAGTTTCTGAACTAGAGAATAAGTAATTATTTATTTAGAAATATTTTATAGTTTTCATGCTTCACAATGTGAAAAAAAAAATGAAAATTTCTTGTTATTTATCAGTTGAGCCCCAATATTTAAAGCTTAGATAGCAACACAACTTATTTTTTAGTTTAGGAACTAGATAATATATTTCTTAAGCTATCTCCAAAATTTTAAACAAATCTTTTCATAAATGCTCTTTTTAGCCAACAATAAATAAATAAATAAACTTTTTTTCTTAATTTTTAAAAACTTTTGCATTTAAGTGATATATTTTGGTCTCATAATTTTTTTTTCAATTTTTTTAATGCAAATATTCAAAAATGTAACTATTTTCAAATGGTTTTGAAAAAATTCATCCCGAACATAGTCACATGTCAAATATAAACAGGAATAAAAAAATTAAATTATTTATAAACTACTAGAATTCTTTTATACAATATGCATTTCTGTTGCAATAAGTTCTAGTTTCTTTGTTTTTGTTGTTGTTTTCATAATTTACCTTAATATGTATTGGTAAGAATGTTGTGATTGAATTTAATAGTTTAATTAATTTTTTTTATCCAAATGGGCTTATCGAATTTGAACATTTCTTTTAAACGTGTAGCTTTTTGAATGAACCATAAATTCAATTCAATGCGCAAATTGTTACAAGGCTAACGGCTTTCTGTTTCTCGTTTTTAGCACTTGGTTGTCAGTTTTATTCTTTTTGACAGTGACATGATTTCATTTATATTGCATTGTTGAAAAAGATTGTAAAACTTGATGCGTGAAGCATGCTTAGTGTTAAGTGTACTTAAGCGTCAGTTAAGGATTGAATTTCATTTGAAATATTTTATATTGCCGAATTTGGAAAATTTCATATCTAGAGAACTTTTTGGATGGTTCCCTTTGTATTATAAAGTTTCTCCAAATATGTT
Organism: Argiope aurantia; assembly: GCA_026543865.1. Taxonomy (NCBI): domain Eukaryota; kingdom Metazoa; phylum Arthropoda; class Arachnida; order Araneae; family Araneidae; genus Argiope; species Argiope aurantia. The sequence goes on from JAPMOR010086553.1 coordinate 193,785, forward strand.
CTGCCATTTACCAATTTAATACTTATTCTTTTCTTACATCATTTGAATGATTCAATGAATGAAAATTTTATTAAATCAAGTTAACCTAAAAATAAAGAGGATAGAATTAAAAAGTCGCAACACTTTTTTGATATTCAACATTAATTGGACGCATTTATACAGTATAGGACCAACTATCTTTCAATTGATGTTGAATTTACTATTGAAAACTGTTCCGAAAATTGAGTAGGTGCAAAATTGAAACAACCATAGTCTTCTGTGCAAGAAATTATTTGAATGCAGTGACTGAAAAAAAAAAGAAGTACAGTTTAACTAAGAACAACATAAAAATAAACAACTTTTATTGGATAATTTTTTTATCTTATCTATAATGCTTAATTTCTTCCAAAAATAATTAAATTCATCATTTTATAATTTTTAAACGTAAATTATTTTTTTAAATCTGTAAGCTGTAACAGAACCCTGAATATGACATTTCTTTTTAATAAATTTCTTATTTGATTAAAGCTTATAACTATTCAATAAAATACTTTTTTATTTCTGTGAATATATTCTACTCGATGTTTAAACATTCTATTTTTCTCAAAAAAATTGTAAGCAAGGTAATTCTAATTTTACATTTTCATTAAAGTTTGATGTCAAGTTTCAATAAAAAGAATTCCATTTTCGAAACAAAAATCTCAAATTCAAACGAAGTTTATTATTTGAAATCTTGCAATTTCAGAACAACACAGATACAAAAAGTGAGGAAAAGTTGATGGTTTATGTAGGGCAGCTGAAACAAAGAGAATTGAAATCAGTCGTTTTATGACATCAAATCCGTTCATTCTGATTCTTTCCTGAAATGTTTGAGTTGTTAGATTCAAGTAATGTAAACTCACTGTTCCTCTGTTTCCTTTTAAAACATCTTGACAAAAATAATAAAAACAAGAAATTTCAGATTATAGAACTCAAATGTTTATCGAATTATTTCAGAAGTCCGCTTTTATTTCCTTATTTTTGATATTCGTTTATATAAAATGTTGTAATTATGGAAAAAAAAGTATGTAAAGAATTTTTTTTTCTTTTTAAAGTTTTTTATATGTGTTCACCCATCCTGATCTTCATATGTAAAGGGTGTCCCAAAATTAACACAAGATTAGAATTTGCCACCATTCGAGCACTAAAGTGTTGGTAGCCTTATTAAAAAAAGAAACAATTGACAGCTGATAGTTTAGGGTTAGTAAAAATGGAGCGTTACATGATAGAACAATATACTAACGCAAAATTTGAGTTAAATAAAAAACACAGCTTGTTTCTTTAAATTTTTATATTTTTATTAAATAGTAAAGAACACAGGATAGGGTTATTATGGAATAACACAAAGGGCAAGTGGCCTTCATGGCTTTGCTAGCATATACGTTTTTTTTAAATCGCATTTTGCATAAATGTGGCTGAATTTCGTTGATGCAGCGTTGAATTTCCTCCTTCAATGCACGCGTGCTTGTGGGTTTGTTGGCATAAACCTTTGACTTCGAATAACCCCATAAAAAGAAATTCAACAGTGACAAATCGCACGATCTAGGGGGCCAATTCTCAAATTTTCGAACTGCGGCTGCTAGACTTTCATTATTTTTGAAATATTGTTCAGCAATAAAAAATGTTGTTCTATTGAGTAATGCTTCCTTTTTACAAACCCTAAACTATCAGCTATCAAATGGTGTTTAGGGTTGCTAAAATTTACTGCAAAGTACAAAGGTGGGAAATACAGATTTTGCGTTAATTTTGGGACACCCTTTATAAGAACACGATAACTAAAAAACCCCGATATACAGGTGAATGAAATTCAGTTATTGATTTTAGCATCAAAATTAACAGTAGATCTGTACCAAATTTGGGGCAAATCCATTAGTGGAAAGACGGAAACCAAGATATGTACCATATTTTCTTCACTACTATGAGGCTAAATGAAAAAAAAATTCAGATTTTCAAAGATGTTCTTAACGTTCGTGTTGCTATTTTCACTGCAGTTTGATATTTTATGCATTTTTAGTTCTTATATTTATTTACTCGTGCAATGCCACTCTGTTTGGTGAAAATATTAAATATATTTATGTAATGATATCTCTTAATATAATTTAAAACCTAATTAATTTCCTAATTTTTATCTTAATTTAACTCATATTAACTTCATTCTAAAATGTTCTCTTATTTCCTGATTCAATTCCACTTTTTTATTTCATTAATTCTACACGCGTTCTATAAAACTGATCACTTCAGTGTTTTCTCACGCTGCAAATGAAGGGATAAAAATTCCTAATGCTTATCACATTCTTTTAAAGGTACCTAAAATTCTTTTCCCTAAATCGACACGTGTTAAAGAGATCCCTACCAAAATCTCATAGTAAAATCACTGAAAATGTTTTGTCTCTTCTCTTGTGTCGCGATGTAGATTGACGTATTTCTTAACAGTTATTTTTTGTACTTAAATCATGTCTTCCGTGATGAAATAAATCAAAGTTTTACATTTTCAAAAGTTTCTTCTATTCGGCCACGCAACTGTTAAATTATGTTTACATTTATTTCCTTGCTAGTTATGTAGCTATGGATAAAAAACTTTGGCAATCAAACTGATAGATACCATTACGGAATTTTTTTACATTTTAAAATGACTTTTAAAAATAAAATTTTTTTTAATGTATTTTGGAGTTATACACGGAAGACTACAAATTTGTAAAATAAAACTGCAAAAATAACATATTTTCGCAGAAATTGATACTTTCAGAGAATTTTTGTTGATGTTATTGAAAATGTTTGTTTATACAGAATAAAGGCAGAATCAATTTTTGATCTTGTTTTGTAAACGTTTTCTTTATTTACATAGTATATAAAAATGTTGAGAGGAGAACATTCCAGTTTATTTTGTTCCTTTTTAAATTTCGACGCACATGGAGCCTTTAAGAAGCCCGTCATATTATTAGAGAACAGCAACGATTTATTAGAAATAAATTTTTATTTGGTATAATGTCCGTATTTTAAATGTTTATCAAATATACACTATAATTCGTGCGAGATAAATTGTGGAGGTTTATTACTTGCTTACAATCATTTCATTTGATAATTATCGAGTATCTTATCACACAGCTGTCTTTGTTTCCGTAATTCTTTTCGCAACATTGACTTTTGCAAGATTAGGAAAGGACATTTTTACCATTTTCTTAACTCTTAGTTTTCCACGATCGACCTACATTTAGTGGGGATTTAAATTCCGTCTCTGCACGCTATCAGATAAAACTTTGAAGAGAGAGAGAAAAAAAATGAAAGTTGAAATCTTTTCATCAGAAACTGTGTCGAATTCCGGCAGCGGCGGCCGAGTTTTTGTTCCAACCTTTGTTTTCAATAAGATAACCGATCAAGCATTGTTACAAATCGAATTTTTTTATTGCCATTTTCCTTTCACTAATTCTGCCTCCAGCATAATGAGCATTCATTCAGAACGCTTTGGAAATAAAAGCGGAACTTAGAAAACATTTTTTAATTTGTCAGTTTTCGCTTTCGTTATCACTGGCCGTGAAATAGATGCTAATACCTTATTTCTTCCTATTTTTTTCTTTACATAATTGTTCAGATATTATACACGCGCATGATACAGAACAGCTGTTGAGTTTTTTCTCCGTGTTCTCTAAAATGCTAAGCCGATTAAATTGGATTGAAATTCGTTAATAATAGTCCATTTCTACAGATTAATCACTTATGTTTTGAAGGAAAACAGGAAAATCTTTCTGATAAATGCAGATTTTAAATTAATAATCTAATCGCATTTTGATCTTTTTTTCCGACTACGTTTTAAAAAGAGTTTTGAAATGTAAAAAACATTGCTATCAAAATATTTCTTTTTTTATTTTGAATATGTTGATTAATGATTAAACGTTTCAAAATTTCTACTTAGAGCATTCAAAATATTGACTCCTTTCATGAATCATTCTTGTGTAAAAAAAAAAAAAATAAAGTAACAGGAAATACTTGAAAATGAATTACAGGATTATTTCTTGTTTTTGAAATTGGTTCCACGATTAAAAGTACCGTTCACTATTCGAAAAATTAATAAAATTTTATGTAATTATTCTGGAAAATGTTATGTAGCTAACAAAATATTTTTATTTTTTTTAAAAAATATTTAAATTAACTAAAGAAATTTGTAAGGAAATATGTTTTTTGTTCTTAAAATAGCACATTTCAGTGTAGGAACAATTATAAATAAATCATTCGTTTTCTTTTCTGTAAAGTTTTATTTATTTATTTTGTTTAAGCTGATATTTCTTCCTTCATTTATGATGCCGTTTATTTTGAGAAAGAGTATTTTCATCCATAAAGTTTTTTTAATCGTTTTCATATTTCGACGATTCAATTCATGTTTTTCTTCTAATTTATATATTTTGTTTTTTAATCAGTTAAACTTCCGTCTGCCATTTTCTGTTGTCCATCTGTACTCGTATATGAACATAATCCGTTGTTAGAACATCAAATAGTGTAAATTATAAAAATATATTCGATGGCATATCTCTTAATTGAGATAAATCACCGTGATAACTTTTGTAAAATTACTATTTATTTCAAAGATTGGACATTTTGGGAGTACTGTATAATGTAAATTTTATTCGAATAAATTGTAGTCGTAATTTATAAATATCCCTTCGAAACCTCTTAGAATTTTACATTAATGATGTTATCGATGAAGCTGGAGAGAAGAATAGTTATCAGGGGCGTGAACTAATTAAATTATTTAGCTGCAAAACAACAATTACTTCTTTGTTTTTATTCAAATTTTTCAGCGAGATAATCGTTTTGAATGAACTCGTTTGGTTTCGTAATCAACTTGGTCGTTTTATCAGGGTCATTTGTGTTTTCTATTTTTGTCATGTATCCATCAAACACCAGCTAATCTGTGAAGTTCGTTCATCTTTGTAATTCTAACATGCGGTGATTTCACTCTTTAGGTTGGCAGAAAGATTTTTCTGTTCGAAATTGTGATTTTAAAATTGGCAATTGTGTCTTTAAAAAAAAATCCTTTTCATTTTCCCTTGTTTCCCTTGAATGTAAGCAATACTTTAACAAGGGTTAATTACAATATTGTCTTGAAATTCAAGATAAAATTGTATGCACTTGAGTTTATACATATGTGTGAAAATGACATTTGTACATTTTTAATACATTCAAGACTAATATCACTAATAATAATTCAATAATAATAAGATCAAGAATAATAATACAATAAAATTTTATGTTCATTTGCCGTGTTCGAGATGGCAGATACTCGATCATATAATACTTTTAATGATTATTTTTAAATAATATTTTAATTCTTTTTTAGTATTATTGGCCTGCAACTGATATTCTTGTCGTTTCTTTGATTATTTTTCGGTAAATCCTTTTTTAAAGAATTTTATGTATTCAGTTACTTATCAAAATTTTTTCAGATACAGTGGCTCCCAAAAGTGTTCGTACACCAACAAGAATCAATTAAAAACCTCATTATTTACCATTATATATTCTTATTTTTACATGAAAATTTTTTCATAGCAAATTTTTACAGTTCTTAATAAAGCAGTGCAGAATAAATTTTAATTACGATGCAAATTATTTTTTAAAAAATGACAATAAATAAAATTGCACAAAAATAGGACACAAAAGTGATCATACACTTTAAAAAAACATCACTAAATATGAAATTTTCTAAATTTTTATAAATGTTTAGTATTTAGTAGGATATCCTTTATTCTTTATAACAGCTTTTAAACGTTTGGGCATAGATTTAACTAAACGGTCGGTTACTTCTGCACCGATCTTGTTCCATTCTTCGATCATTACTGCTTTCAGTTGAATTTTCGATTTAATGTCGTGACTTCTTATTCGCACCTCTAATTTTTTCCAAGTATGTTCTATAGAGTTTAAATCCGGTGATTGAGCTAGTGTTTTAAGGGTTTGAGGGCAATGATAGACGCAAAAAAGACGAACATTCATGGCCGTGTGCTTAGGATCGTTGTCTTGGTAATACACAAAGTTGTTTAAAATGCCCAATTTTTGTGTTGACACTTTTAAATTATTATTGAGAATATTTATATAAACTCTATGATCCATTATACCATCACTGAATACTAAATTACCTATTCCAGCAGCTGACATAACACCCCCAAACCATGACACCTCCACAGCCATGTTTTACTGTTCCAACTAAATTCTTGGAATTAAGTTCTTCGTTTTTTTTTTTTTCTCCATACAATGATTCTCCCATCCGACCCAAAGATGTTAAACTTACTTTCATCTGCAAATAAAACACGATTCCAATAGCTCTCTGGCTGGTTTATCATAGATTTGGCAAATTTAAGCCTAGCAATTCTGTTCTTCTGACTTACAAAGAATTTTCTTCGTGCAGAACGGCCATGTATACCAGCATTCCGAAAAATTCTACGAATAGTTTCACAGGAAATAGAAGTTCCATTTGATTCATTATATTGTGAAGTAAACTTTATTGCACTCAGACGTGGATTTTTTAGAAATTTACTCACAATATTTCTTTGATCTCTAGCTGACAGAATTTGAGGGCGACCATTACGAGGCTTGTTTGCAATCCTTTTTCCCTCTCTGCAACGTTTTATTATGCTTTGCATCGTTGAATGAGGTAGATTAGTTATAGTTGCAATGCCTCTAATTGATTTTCCAGCTTTAAAATGAAATATAATTAATTTTCGTACGTCTAAACTCGTTTCTTTGCGAATGCGCGTCATATCTAAGAATAAAGTAAATAGAATAATTGTGATATTAAATACTGAAATCAAACGATTTTAGTGTATTTTTCAATTAGAAGAAAAATAAGCCGCAAAAGATATTCTTATGATGAATTTAAATAAATAATGTTTGGATGTACGAAGACTTTTGTGTTCTAATTTTGTGACATTTCTTATTTATTTATTTTTTAGAACAATACTACTTGATTTTTTATAAAAATATTTGTTTAGTTTTATTAAGAACTATTTAAAGATGCTAATTAAAAAAAACCAACTAATAAAATGCTTTATTAAGAAGTATAGAACACAATTTCTGCAGATTTCTTTAGTGTACGAACACTTTTGGGAGCCACTGTATGTGTTCAGCTTATTAAATTATTTTTAAACTGTTTTAGCCTTTTTTTTTAAAATTCAAATGCATCTTTATTAATAATTTTATTTTATTAGTTTCATGATATGTGTATGTATTTAGTGTTCCCCATTATTATTTACTACGTTTGAAATCAATATAAATATTTTAAGATAAATACTCGAAATTTTTTTAAAAACCAGAATCGTAGGTTTAATTTTATTTCTTAGTCTTGAGCACTTCTTTTTCGTAATAAATGGCGGATGTCTTATTTTTCTGTTTGAGTTTGAATGAAGTCAATTAATACTTGTGATACAATCAGATGCGTTGGATCAATACCTCCTAAAGTACATTAGGAAGTGTTGGTTGGAACAATTTCCCAAACTAATGCACATTTTTCTTTACAAAAAAAAAGTGGCATCGCACTAAAGCGGAAGACAACGTGCAATTAAATGACATCACAATTGTCTTTAATATATGAATATGATTGAAATTCATATACTGGTTACCTAATGAAAGATATTTCGTAATAGATCCAAAGAAAAACTCTGATTTAATTTGCTCTGACAAATCTCACAAAAGAGAGAGATTAAGAAGCCGTCTGTTATAATTTTTATTTATAGTCTGTTTGTCTTATATTAAATTCATATGTCACTACACGAAAAAATGCTTAACTTTCATATAATAGTTCTTACGAACTACTTTGTGATCAACTGTTCGTCCACTATATTAATAGTATTATCTGAGGTAATGCCAGCCAATTTTGATGAACTACATTTTATTACAAGAAAAAAAAATATATTATTTTGCTTAATATTTGTAAAATAAACATAGATCATTTCCATGAGTGATCTATGTTTGAATAGTCATATTTTCGAAGTGCTGAAATCGGTCTATTTGTTTATATCTTTCGAAAATTAAAGACGCTATGTGTTTAGGAGGTTAAGCGACCATTGATGACGTATCTAGTCATGAGTGATCACGTGAAATAAGATTTGGCGAAATCGGTTTAATCATTGTGGCTTGGGGATCTTGTCAAAGTTTTTCATTCAAAAGAAACGCACAATAAAGTAGTATCTTCGATATTCCTTTCGAAAATGAAAGGGCAGAGCAAGCGATTATTGATGACGCATCTAGAGGTTATGACCTTTCATTAAAATAAAAATGGTCGAAATCAAACTAATAATTGGATTTGGGGTTGCTGAATTTGATTTTGCTATTCCTCTTAAATATATAGATGATAATTTTAAACTGGAGTGTAATTTTGTATTTCTGAAATATAAAATTAAGTGTGCATGTTTTAATTTTAAACAGTCTGTATGTTTTCCCATATTCTTTATTTAATTGTGACCAATAAATCAAAAAACAGAACTAATAGACTTATACATTTTCCTCAGAAATTTGAAAAGATGAATTCTCGAAAAGTTGCATGTAGTAATTGAAAAAAAATATATATTATCCTGTTCCATTGTTACCTGTTAAGAGAGATTCTGTTAAGAGAGATTCTTCTGTAATGTAGTATCACCAAATTGATAACATCTTGGAAAAATACAACAATGTGTACTTAATATTCATAATTAATTTTACCATAAAGAAATCTGGAATGTGCATCATTTTTTCGTTTACAGTCACCTTACAAAATAAAATATTTCTAGTAATAATTCGAGCATTTTTATCTTTTGGGAATAGAGCAGTAGAAAGATTCTCGAGAGATGAACTGAGAGATCACCTATAGATCCTGTTTTAACTCCTACTCTACTTCTTTTTTTTATGCCACCTACTCGATTATTGCAGCTCTTTTCGTATGCATTTCGTGTTCTTAGTCACTTTCACTCGGTAATTACACCTTTAGGTACGCGAACTGCCGAACTAGATATATGGCTACTCTAAATTTGGATTGTGTTTGGAAGATGATCGTTCTGTGATCTTTATTTCACCGTTTTATCATTTATTTGTTTTCACTTCTTTATTAACTTTTATATGATTTATTGCTCTATTTTGTGCAAATAAAGGTTATTAAGTAATTGCAGTTATTTTTTCTGTGAGTAGTTTTAAATTACACGTGAAAGAATAAAAATAATAAAAAAATGTTTATCTGAATTATTATTTTGCAACTGACTTTTTTTTATGAACCGAGTTTAATATCATTAATTATGAACTCAAAAATGGATTTATGTTGTTATGTTGTTGAATCTTAATTTTAAATTTGTAGTTTTTTTTTTTCTTTTAGTATTAGAGTAAAAGCAAATTAAGTTTTAAATTTAGAGGGAAAAGGTTTTCCTATCCTTAACGACTCAATTTCTGACAGAGAAATTTTGGTCAGACGATAAAACTGAGAAATTAATTGAAAAATTAATCTTTAATAAAAACTAGCCAAAAATTATTGTGCGAATTTCAAATCGTTAACCGCTGGCGATGATTAACATATTGTGCATAAATGGAACTAGTTTTATCTTGTATTTTTTATAGTTTATTTTCAAATGAGTTCAAGTATTATTGCAATGAAATTAATCGATATTTATGTGCAGCTATGCTATGCGCAATCCATCCATTTGTGCTTGGAATAAATAAAACAGTATTTCTACATCGCCTTATTCAAGAGGATAAAACAATATTTGAAGTGAAATCTATTTTTGCTGGTAATAATTGAAGAATCTGAAGAGGAGGGGGATTATAACAGTTTTTACTAGCCGTAATTTACTATGGAATTTGCGTGGGTTCTTGACCCTGAGTTTTAGGAACTAAATATTATCCTTTGCGGGATTAGGATGCCATTTAGCGTTACTGAAATATTATGCTTTTATATGCAATTTTGTTTCAAATTTAGTATGATGAGAATTTGATGATGCCTGGATATCAACTTGATACAAGTGAAATAATGAATGAATAATTCTAATTAATTGATCTGAATGCCGTTAATTAATTAATTTAGAGCAAATATATAATATCTAACTTGAAGTATTTTATATTTTTTTCTAATTTTATTAGCACATTATAATTTTGGCCGAAAAAGATTATGTAATGTTTTGATGCACAAAAAAATTAATACTTAAAAATTAATATTAAGTACATCCTATCATATTTTGATTCATTTCCAGAACCTATGGTCGCCTTAAAAATGAAAGGTATAATTTTCTAAATATAAGCAATAATTTTGCAATTTGGTTAGGATTCATTATCAGTAATGAATTCAAATAATTATGTAGAACTGCCGGTCTAGGCGGCAATGAGGTAATTACAAAACGCTAAAACAATATTAAATGTGACAAAAGATACGCACCTCTAGGTGTGTCAAGACACTATTAGCAGCTCAGAAGAAAAACATAGTGACAAATGATTTAAATATCGTTGATCCTTGATAGCATTTCATGCCTGTGACCAAAGTAAAGTTTCAAAGGTGTAGAATTTTTCTTTAATTTTATCGTAGAAAATCTTTCAATCAGTTTTGTCTCTTTAAGAGTACAAAGGACGTTGCGAATTTGAAAAACCGAAAACTGAGATTTTTTTTAAAAACAATTTATTTAAATCCTTGATTAACAAACCGATTGCCTGTAAATCATTTGGAATTAAATTTAAAGAAAATTCGAATCTTTTGTCCATTGTAATATGATAATGTTTTACGCTTGATTTGTCTATCTTGAGCATCAACTGTTAACATTTTTTTCTCATAAGCTTTGTAGCATATTATTGCAAAAAAAGCTATTTTTACGACGCTTTGATGTTTATATACGTATTTATATGGCTTTCAGTGCTACCATATTCTTTTTCAAGCAAAATTTTTTTCTAGTTTTAATAAATTCTTAAAAACATTTTTGACATATTTTACAACTTTTAATTGTTTTAATTACTGAATTTTTAATTAAACGCTTGTGACGACATTAAATACATTTCTTGTTATCATTTTTACATAATGAAAAGGAAATTTTAAAAATAAAGTAAAGAAGACGAATCAAGCATAAAACATTATGAAATTGCTCAAATAAATTGTCAATATCAATTGAAAACAAAATCAAAGTTTGAATCTTTAAATATTTTTGGAAAAAAAATGCTGAAAGTAAAAAATAATATATTTTTGTATTACTGTTTCAATTTTTTTTTAAAACCGATCTCTTCATATTGGTATAATATGATGTCTTATTCAATGCATACTAACAAATGGGAAAAAAATTCTTCAGAATCTAATTTTTGTTGAAATTAAACTTAATTAATATATTTTTTTTTGTCGCACATGGCAAATTGAGTGCGATTTTCAGTATTTTGATCGTGTAACGGTTAAAGCCAATTATTGCATTATTGCAAAATTCATCATCTATGCATATATCTATTATGCAACTGAAATTAACAGATTTCCGGTTTCATACTGTGTTCATTCAGGATTTCGATCTAGATCTACTATCTAATAATGTGCCCGCTGGAAAATCTTGAACATTAATATTCTGAACTCTGAATTGACATATTTTTTTATAGTAATCAGTTGTTTTAAGTATGTTCCGAAGTTCGCTATGATTTTCATTTCTAAATTTATTTTCTGAAAATATTTTTAGAACTTTTTTCAAAAAGTTTATATTTTTGCTTTTTGGTTAATACTAAATGTTTACTGTTTATATTAGAGTCTAATTATAACGTCTAGAGGCAAGCAATTATAATGATTACATGGAATTATTCCAACTAACAAAATCGTTTGCATTTTAGCATAATTATTTCGTCAATATATTTCTATCTCGAAGCACAGACGTGTTGCTCTGTTTATTTTGTAGACCTGCTTATAAATTATTATAATTTTACAGAATGAAAGTTTTTTCTTTTCTAATGCTTATTATAATAGATTATCCTTATTTAAAATAAGCATTTGTTATACCAGTTATTTTAATGCAACCGGAATAGAATTATTATTAGAGTAATCTTTTTTTTTTTTTTTGAATTGATTTTTATGAGTCTTGTCAGCGCGTGGGCGCAGAAAAAGAAATTTCTTAAATCACTTAGTCTATTTCCCTATGCCATTTTGTCATTTATTTTCTCTAGTCGCATGTATCTGTTATTCTCCATTGGTATTTACTTTTATTGATGTTTACGAGAATAAATAATTTTACCATGTGTATATTATATTGGAATACGTATGTTTTTTTTAAATACAATACTAAAATCCTTGCTTACAAAAAGATTATTTTATAGTTCTCTCAATATTAAATCTAGAAACCACGCATTTTTTTAAAAAATTATTTATTCATTTCTGGGCAATGTTATCGAAGATATGTATTCGGCATATGATCGTGAGAAAAAGTTTTTGAAGCAAAAAGTGTTCTAAATGACCAAATGAAAACATTCTTATGGAAAATCATTGTTATGATGAAACTTAATATCCACGAAGAATTATTTCTTTACCAGTCAACAAATCACCGATTCTTCTTCAAGAATTAAGAATAATAGCAAGGTTCTTTTATGGCATAAAAACTAGATTTGGTCACTCCAGGCCAGATGTATGGCAAAAAGAATAAAATTTGTTAAAAAAATTCATTAAATAAAATCAAGCAAAAAAGTTGGAATAAAAGTCAGGACTGGAAAGAGGGGAAATATTTACTGAGAACAGAATAATAAAATGGAAAATTAAAATTATTTTTGAAAAAAAAAACATTGGAATCGTCATTCATTATTCTTAAATAGGTTTAATAGAAATTTGCATATTGTTGATTCGTACAGATCCTATGTTTCCTATCATACTGAGTGAATATGCTCAGCAAACGATTCCGATGAGAATCGTTTAACTATATGTAAAGCTAGCTATTCACTTTTTTTAATATGAATCATTATTTTATTCCGGTCATTTCTTCAAATTGTCTCGTAAATTTGAAACAGTTATCATTGGAATGTATAATGATTATGTAACATACCTATGGTGATTTAGGTTTGATAATCTGCATTTTAAATTGATAATGCTTCTCTTTTTAGAATGTCTGGGAGTAAAAAACTCAATTCAATTTGGAAATTTATATTTTGTTTTACAATGGTTGTTTTTTTTATGTGATTTATCTAAAAGCGGTTTGAAAGGACTTTCTATTTATTGAATTTGTTGCTTGCGTCTGTTTTCCTTCATCGCAATGTCTGCCCCAATTCCTGGGTGACAATTCAACTCATCTATCGTACATTCCGGCACGGTAAGGATGTTTTTACACCATATTATCTTCGGGTGACCGAAAACGAAAACTCCAGTACTTTCTACTTTTTTTTTTCAAAGTAAACAAGGTTTTCCTGTTTTATTTTTCCGCCAAGGCCATTGACATTTTAAATATTTGTTGTTTACAATCTGTTCAAAGAGCAGAATTTAGTGTCATATATATATATGTATATATATTTTAAAGTTAATATTCGGTAAAAAATTTGCATCGCTGTTCATTGATTTATAATGATCAATTATTAAAGCCGAATTTATTGGGTTTTTTTCAAGGTAGAATCGTTTGTAAGTAACTATTACTGGGTGCATAGTTTTGAACCATAGAATATTAACATTCCAATTCTCCACTGAATATTTGTTTAGTGAAAAAAAATGAAAACGAATTGTTCTGATGGAATATTGTTCGTTAAATTTTATTCACTGGTATTGTGTTGATTAGTTAATCATCTTATTACAATCATTGTTTTCTACATGGAAACTGCTAGATCCATTGCTGTTAAAAACAGACTAATAGTTTTAATTTTTTATTACATTTAACTTCATTTTACATAATGTAAAATATTGCACAGACAATACTAGGGACAAATTGTATTTTTAAGAGTAACAATCATTTTTTTTATTTTATATTTTATTTTATTCTTTGATTTTTCTGTAAAAAAATCGAATTAATAGCAATCTAACTATGTTCTCTTTTGGTCTTTTAAATGAGTGTAAAGTACTAGTTTCACCATGAACAAACCCGGATTTTAGGCATTTTGTAGCCCTGGCTTATGGCGCATTATGAGATCTCTCTTTTGTGACTGTGATAACTGATCAGTGTGGCTTCTCATTTTAATTCATTTTTCACTTAATCAATGTTTTAATTTAAGTCCATTTCTTATTTTAGTAATTTTGTAAAAATATTTTTGGATCTTTTAATATGTTTATTGTGGGGGAAATTACTAAAGTAGTAAAATTCTAAAGCAATTAAATTTTAAAATTAACCATAATTATTAGTTAATGCTTTTCTTACTAATAAAGGTATTTAGTTATTATGATAGATTATAAGATAATGATAAACTTCAAACAAATATAACATTAAAAATTATTATTTAATATGTCTTGTAATGTGGAATATAACATAATTTGTTAAATGAATAACTAATGTTCCATTATATTATAATTGAGTAAATAATTACATTTTAATTTTTTTAATAAGGATTTTAATAATTTAATGTAAAGACACATTGTACCCTAATATGCTATAATTTATAAAATTTTCATTTTTTTACAAATTTATTAGATTAGCACCTGGGCTAAAAACATTTTTCAGTCGACCTGCCTGCGTCCCTAGGAAGCTGCCGTATTCTCTTTGTTGGAAATCCGTCACTGCATAAAAGGTTCTAATGGAAGGGGTTCTTCTTAAAAAGAAGCATATTAACTACCATCTAAAATATGCTTCTTTTTAAGCTATTCTGTATAAATAGACAGCAGTTCACTTTTCTTAACAATTCCTTAATTAAAACAGCGAAACAGTCTTATTTTCTGCTACACCCACTTATAATCATTTTGTAAATGATCCTAGAACCTCCCCCCCCCCTCCGACAACAAGAGAATATTAACATGTTAAACGGGAAACGTGCCATTCTCATTCTCTATCAACCATTGTCTTCGTTGTTCCGAAAGAAATAAAAAAAAGGGGGTGCAATAATCTCCAACTTCCCCATAATCTTAATTGGCAAAGCGTGCCACACCTTATCCTCAGCCGGACCACAGCAACACAACTGGCGCCAGACCCACTACGTAATCGTAAAAAATGTGGAGTCCAATAAAGAAGAAAACCCGCCGTAGCCCTATCTATCTAGTCTTTTCTAAATGCGAGTGATACTAGCGTTTTAAGCCTCTTAATTTTTTTCCTCCTCCTGTTGCGACCTAATAGACGATGCGTCTCTTTTTAAGGTCGTCGTCTGACGTTGTTCTCTAAAAAGGTGATCGGTTTGTTGATGATTCATTCGCAGTTGTGTTGCCTCCAACGAACTTCTGGTCATTTGACTTGCATGAGCTGCAGTCCTGTTTGTTGTCGTGCTCCCAAATTAGTGAAAGGAAAGTTAATTAAGGCCTCCCAATTAGTGCCAAATGGCGATCAATTGTTGCGACTCGCTCTCGCTGAATGTAGTTTATTAGATCATGTGGTTTTATTTTTATCCTTCTTAATATTGTTTTCTAATTCAGGTTCGTATCGTGTAATCAGGCATATAATAATATGTTATATAAATCTTTAAATTTGCACCATCATCAAGACATATGCCTTAACATTAAAACTTATACAACGTAAGATATTTGCCTTAACTATATGCCTTAACATTAAAACTTATAAAAACAGGAATACAATGTGTTATGATTTTGCACATTTTATTGAGATTTTTCAATCATCAAATAATGTGTTAATCTTTTTTTTTTATGTTAATCGAGTAGGAAATTTTTTCTTCTTAAATCTTTATGATTAACAAATAAATTAGTAAACAAAATATTATGATTATATTTTAGACCTGCAGGTACATTCTTTGAGTATTAATAACCGAATTAATTATTTCGAACGCTAGTTTAGTAAGTCTCTCAAGATAAAGAACTGACGATTTACTTGAAAAAAAATTAATAACTTTCTGTATGTAACTCTGTTTCTTATAATTTCTTCAGTTTTTTTTTTTTTTAATTTTAATAAAAGTCGATAGTTAGTTTTGTAGTAAGAATTAATCTTGCTCCGTAACATTTTTGCCTTCCAAATTTTGTTAAAAATTTTCCAGCCAGATGAAGTTTTCGGATCTTTTCTGAATATCATTACATTTTTGATGCAACTCGTTTTTTATAACAGAACGATTTTTTCGTTCGTATAATTTTTAATTATAATTTATTTATTTGAATTATAATTGTAATAATCATGTATTGTATTAGGAAAGTAAATACCTATTTATGAATAGTAAATATTTTAATGGGTGACTTATTAATTTATCAGTATTCACATTAAGAATAGAGCTAATTTGAATGAGCTAATAAGGTGTTTTCTAACTGCTAAAGCAGCTTTAAATAACAAGAATTTAAACCGTTTCATTTTACATATTTCTATTATATTGTTCTTATTAAAAATGAAACATGTAAAGAAATGTTCAATTATTTTATAATTATTTTGATAACATTAATTCTGTTTTCAACGTTTAATTAAGAATTAAATTACAATTTTTTAAAAGTCAAAACAAAGCTATTGATACAAATCATTTAGTGCATGTTTAACATCATAATTTCCGGTGAACAGTGAAACATCATGAAGTGATGGCTTCAAATAAGATCGTAGTGTTAATTAACCTCAATCCAATTTCCTATCTCTTAATTTCTTGTAGTATTTAATTCGTTACTTCAACAATTTAGAAGAATCGGCAATTCTATCGATATTTAAAAACATTTCAGGAAAAATGGCCGCTTAATATTGTTTCCATTCAGTTTAATGATGAAATGGATTTCAAATCTAATTAGACTGAAGCTGGCGTTATAGAATCAGATTTCTTGGAATTGATATTTAGTATTTAAGAAATTCATGAAATCGAATGTCCTTAACTGAAATCAAAGCCATTTAAAGATTTAAAAAAAAGCATATTTATATTATTTATAACATTTTTTACATTAATCTCATTATTTTGTGTACATAGTAAAAATATTGTAATAAATAATTAGTAATGTTAATGTTACTTTAATATTAATTAATATTTTGGCATGGGTATAAATTTCACAAAACTATGTCAACTTTTTTTTTTTACTATGCGAAGAGTTTTTAAATAGCTTTATTTTCTCTTTGTTTTCGTACATTTTGAATAGATAATTGATATATAAATCCCTATTATATACTTCTTAATAGGTAAAAGATTCTACTCTGATGTTCAGAAAAAAAAAAAGCTTATTTGAAGCTTATCTAAAACCATATGTTTTGAAATACAACAATTACAAATCTCAAACAAGGAAACAATGTATAAACAATAATCAGTTTGGACTTTATAATTTAAATTTACTCATTTCTCTTAAAATGTGTGTACATTATATTTGAGCCAATGAGTGAGCAAGTTTTAAAATGTAAAAATTTTCTGTATGCTAATTTAAGTTTCAATGCTTTCAAATTTCGCTAAAATAAAGTTTTGCCACAAATATTAAAAATAACCAAAAGAGAGAGACCTCAGTCTTATTCCTAAGTTCATTCATCGCATTTCATTGAACCAACACCCAACGTTCATTCATTTGAACCAAAAGAACAAAAAAAAAAAAAAAAAAAAAGACCATGAGTCATTTTGATAAGTTTCCAGGCTTTGACTTTATTCTGACCTGACTACTTACAACTGATTTCCCCTACCGTTAAGTGAAAATCACTTTTTATTGAAAAGCCTAACCTGCCTTTTTCCGTGCCATTATCTATTTATTTGTAGTTTTAAAGTTCTCACGAACTCGACGTGCTTCAGTGCTTTAAAGATAAAAACTGAAACGTGTGCAGACGATTTTAAAACTTATTAAAGCAAATAATGCTGGGAAAAGAATATTTTTTACTTAATTTTTTCTAGAAGGTCTGGTTTTTCTGGGTGAAATGTGATTTCACATCCGTTATTCTTATGTTTTTTCCCCTTATAATAGTTTTTTATGTGGCATCGCTATCGATTGGCGCCTTTAGTATTGAGCTTTCGGCGTGTTTTCTTATTTTCAGGGTTTAAACTGTCTAATTTAATGCGAGTTATTTATTAGTCTAATATTAAAGCTCGACTCCCATGAAGTTTAGATTTGGTTCTTTCTTCTTTTTTTTTAACGCTTTATCCCTTGTGTGTTCATTTTGTATTGGATTAAATCTTGTTTTCGCCTTTGATGTATGGAGATTGATTTTATTTTGTTTTACTTGCTCGTTCCGTTGTCAAATTTTTATGTTTAAAATAAAAGCTGTTTTGCTTATTTACTGTAAAGTAACATGTCTACATGTTATTGGCAATTAATGAAAAACATTCATTTAATATAATGCCCAATATATTAATACAATATATAGATTGCAGTTATTCGAATAATTTTAAAAATATGTTTTGTATGTATTGTATAAAATGCATAGGCGTTATATGAAATGATGGATATTCTTTAAGCCAGGAACGAATAATTGATTTTATCGAGATAATGCACTTTAAAGTATCATAGTTGCAAAAATCGAAATAATAATAAAATAAATCAAACTAAAATATAGTGTTAATAAACATTAAAATGTGTGCTAAAAAATACATTTAAAAGGATTTTATTAACTTTCTAATTTTTCCTTTATATTTCATTATTATAAATAATTGTGAAATCTCTAAGTTAATTGTTTCTGCACTTCTACTAGATAGCTCCATTGGTGTGGATCAAAATTTAGTTAAATTAATTGATTAGCTAATAATAAAAATTCTAGCAACTGCCTACGCTGTCTAATCAGAAATCAGCCAGTGCCCATTTGCATTCGATGTTAAGAAATCTGTATTTCTATTTCCAATTTACAGTTGTTCTGTATTTGATTTACAAATTATTGTATTGTGCGTTCTTTGCTTCACGGGGTTTTTTTTTTTTTTTTTCATATTTTGTCTAATTTCTTCAATATTAGCTTTATTTATTAGGCCTTTCTATTTTATTTTTTAACGCATTGTTTATTTGTTAAAGTAATTTTAATAAAACTAAAATACAAATTTATACCGGATTAACTCCATAAAGGTTAAAAAGTTAGTTTTTTAAAAGTATAATATTTTTTTACAAAGCGGCTGTTGCGCCATTAAAATTTAACAAAAAACAATCAACACCCTTAAAAAAACATTGTTTGTCGCAATGTGTGTTTACTCAAGTTACAGATTACATAGTTTTTAATTTGCTAATTCGACATTTTATGCTTTACAGTATTCCTAAGCATTATTGTAAGATATCTGCATTATGTGCTTTGAATTTAAAACATCAAATATATTGGTGAATACCACAATTTTATTAATATCAACAAAGGCCGAATTTTTTAAATTAAAAAATGAAAATTAGCCTTTTTTATTAATTTAATTTTATTTTATCCTTTTTTTAATAGGCAAAAATACACTACAAAAAATTAATTCATTTGAAATATCCTGCAACGCGTTTTAATATTTTTTTTATAAAAGTTCAGAGAAAATCTAAATATCCATATACAGTGTCTCACAAAAGTGATGGAACACTTGTGTTTTACAAAAGGGAACTGTAATAAAATAAACTAAAAAAACATGTACAAATTTTTTGTGGATGTGTTTCATAATTAAATTTAGTAACAGTTATTACATAACATACATTTTGTCAAAATATTAAAATATTAATTTAATAAAAATACAATTGTTTAGAACGGAGCAAAAAATAGCTCACATAAGTGATGGGACACCATTAGATATGCAACAAAAATCGTCTGAAATAAGCAATAAAAATATTTTTGGTGGTTTTATTTTTACTAAAAAGCAATTGGCAATAATTTATAAAATCGTCTGCAGTATTTCTTTCCAGTTTGTTTTGGAATTTTTGTGTTTTTTAGCTCTGTGCAGCCATGAATGCTAAACGAAAAGAAACTTCGCCTGAAATTCGAAAATTAGTTATTAATTTGCATATTGAACGTGGAAAATCTATTAGAAAAATTGCTGAAACAGTTAACTTGAGTCCTTCAACAGTTTTCAATATCATTAAACGATATAAAAAGAATCATATTATTCAGGATAAAAGAAGACCTGGCCGACCTCAAAGCTATCCAATGAAATAAAGCGAATTATCGTTCGAAATATCTAAGAAAGAGTGCTTTTAAAGTTGCTGCTGATTTACAAGCATTATATGGAATAATTGTTAATCCTGAGTATATTAGAAGGGTAATTCGATCTGCTGGATATCACGGTAGAGTAGCCAGAAAAAAAATTCTTCGTAAGTGAAAAGAATAGAAAACTCAGACTAGCTTTCACAAAATCCAACATAAATAAGAATTCTGATTACTGGAATAAGGTTATATTTGCTGATGAGAGTAAATTTAATATATTTGGTTCTGACGATAGAATCTTGGTGTGGAGAAAACCCAGGGAAGAATTTCGCAAACAGAACTTGGTGCCAACAGTAAAACATGGTGGTGGAGGAGTTTTGGTATGGGGGTGTATATCGTCCGCTGGAGTTGGTAATCATGTTTATATTGACAGTATAATGGATCAGTACAAGTATATTGACATTTTAAAGCAAAATTTGAAATCTTCAGCACGAAAATTGAACCTTCATAACGATTTTAAATTCTACCAGGACAATGACCCCAAGCACACTGCTTTGAACGTTAGACTGCCGTATAACTGTCCTGAAATAATAAAAACATCACCACAATCTCCAGACTTAAATCCCATAGAAATTATTTGGCAAGAATTGGAATCAAGAATTCGCAAACACACCATTTCTTCAAAACAACAATTAAAATCGGTGCTTCAAGAAGAATGGGGTAAAATCATTCCAGAAATCACAAAAAAATTACTCGAATCCATCCCAAGAAGATTAAATCATGTTTTAAAAGTAAAAGGAAATCCAACAAAATATTAAAACCTTTTAAAAAATAAAATTTTTGTATAAATATTTGATGGAAAAGTAAGTGTCCCATCACTTATGTGAGCCATTTTTTGCTCCGTTCTAAACAATTGTATATTTATTAAATTAATATTTTAATATTTTGACAAAATGTATGTTATGTAATAATTGTTACTAACTTTAAATATGAAACACACCCAAAAAATTTTTGTACATGTTTATTTATTTATTTTATTACAGTTTCCTTTTGTAAAGCACAAGTGTCCCATCACTTTTGTGAGACACTGTATGTATCACGTCCTTGAAATGATAAATGTCGGATAAAATAATACAATACTTTTAACGTTCAAATTTTCTCATTCTGAAGATTGTTTTTTTTTATCCAATGTTTAAAATTTATCATAGTTAATAAGAAAGCAAGCGATTTTTTTAATCGATGAAGCGCATTTATTCTCTGAATGGTAATTATATACATTATATAGTGTATAATTCATTTATTTTTTACATTTATTTTATAGGTTTTGGTGTAGTTTTAAATACTTTTTTCTAAATATATATGTATATGTGACAGTTAAGTAAAAATGTCACCAGTTTTCTTTAGACAGGAAAAAAAAAAAAAAAAAAAAAAAAAAAAAAAAAACACCATGCTTTTTTTTTTTTGTCATTTTCCTTGTTAACTGTTTTTTTTTTTCCCCCTTCTCTCTTGTACTTTTTTTACACAAAATAATTTATCATAGTTTCCTATCACTTGAAATAATTTTTTTAAAAAAAATTACTAAATTTATCATGGGACTAATGACAAGAAAACCGTTTCACTTTCTTGATTATCCAAAAAATCTCAAGCTTATTTTTCCTAAGAAAGAACACTATTGATGCTTTTTTTTTAACAAGAAGAGCAACCCACAAAAAGAAAGGCAGAAAGAAGCTTGCTTAATTATATCCGTTAGCCTTCTATAATGAACTCTTCTTTGCATATAAAATCTCCGCTGATGCCTAACAACCACCTGCTGCTTGAGATTTTAATCACTTCCTTGAGCCGCAGCGTTCATTATTGCTGCTGGTCCCTCTGCTACCAGCAGTGGACCAGGCTTTGTGTCTGGAAGTGCAAGGATATGTTGTCTCCCGTAACAAGTTTTGCTGTTGCAAATTGCTCTTGATAGTCGTCTTTGTTCCGCCGTTTTTTAGTTTTTGCTGGCAAGCTAGGTGTGCCTTTGCGCTGTCTGAATAAATTGATGCCGGATAATCAGTTGTTTAAATTATGCATGCTCCTATTGTGTGGTGACTGATAATACGATGCACTGAACGTCTTCGAAAACATTAGTTAATAGCAAAGTAGTTGGAATAATTCTTTTAAATAGAAATAATCCTGAGACTGGTGCGTGTGTGTAAAATTCTTGCCGAACATTTATGTTAACTTTATAATTACTAATCATAATTTATTTTGTGACAAATCACGATCCATTCTAATCATACCTTTTTAAATTTAATATTTTAAACAATCCACACTGTTAGTGAGAAGGATTGTCGATACTAATCATTTTGTTTTTCAGTTTTCATGCAACGGATTTTCATTTGTCGAAAAACATAAATCTATTTCTTTAAAATCTTTAATGAAAAGACTTGGTATAATTGAAATTGCTATTCATTAATTGTGGATTAATAATTTTGGTTCTCTCTAGATTATAAATTTTTCAAAGTTTACTACTTTTTTAATTTTTTTTAATTTCATATATTGATTCACTTAGATTTAAGTTATTTTTGTAAATTTGTTTGGATGCACTTGGAATTTTTTTGAAATAAGCTTTTGTTTTATACTACTTTAGTTGTATTTGCCTTACTATGTAGTTATAGTTTTCTCACGGATTCTTTTATATTGCTATAGCATTGCATGTCGAATGCATTATATATTAGTTGCACCAGTTAATGCATTATAAACTGACTACAAAAAATTATTGTAAAAAAAAAACTATAATATTTTCACTTACGGCTGCTCGATATATTGTAAAGACTTTAATAAAATTTACGCCGGTAAATTTCAGTGTGAGAACCCCTGATAATTGTCATATTTTCAAAGCGACGTTCCGATTCTTCCCAAGCTTTGTCCTGCATTTCGGCTGTTACATTAGAAACAGCATTTGTGTCGTTAACTTTGAGTGTATCTTCAAGTGGTGTTGCAAAACACTGTCCTTTATGTAACCCCAAAATTGACATTGAACAGTGATGATCAAATTGATTGCATGGAACCAATGTACACATTTGAACTTTTTTTCTTTGTGGGCGCCATTTTGATAACAATCGAATGTAAAATCACTGTTTCTGGATTAGCTGCACTATCTGTTGGAATAAAATTCCATAGAGAAATTTTTTTTTGCAGTATTATATTCAATGATCCTTTCGGAATATAATATTTTGTCATCAAAGAATGATTTTATGGCCAGCTTATGCACAATATTTCGATGCTTTTTGATTCTAGTGAGAGAGAAACTAAAAGATATGATACTACGTATAATTCAACGTTTCTGGCTTATTTATAGCAATATTAATCAGAATATTTTCAAAAGTTTCTTATGAGGAAAGTCTGTCGTGCATTAACAAAAATAAGTACGCAAAAGAAAAGATTTTTTTTTGGGGGGGGGGCTACAGTACCTTGAGGAGAAAAAGAAATTAAATCCTTTTTTTCTTTGCATTGGAGAGTTTATTATTTTTTTAATGAAAAATTAAGCTTTGCTAAGCTTATTTTTATTTTTTATTTCTAAACCGAGCAATATTTTTTCTAATTAAGGTAACTTTATTTCCATTAAAATGAAAAAAGATATCTACGAATGTACTTATATGACTTGTAAAATTATGGCAATCCTGCTATCAGCTAGAGCTGTTGTAGGGACCGATTTAGATGAAAGGCTTTTCTGTGAAACTTGTGAATCTTGAAAATGTGATAAGAAATTAAAAAGTGCTCTAGTGGAATTCTAGTTTAAAAATAAAATACCCAGAGTAATTTGCTAATAAAGATTTTACCTTAATTTTATTGCGTATGTTTTAGGTTAAGTTGCGTTTGTGATCAAATAGCTCCAGATGTCTTTTTTTTTTTTTTTGTCTTAACGGATTAGACAGGAATCAGAAATAACATAACATCAAAAAGACATTGATCGACAAACTTTTCATTCAATTTTAAGTATATAAGGCAACTTTAATTAATGAAAAAAAGATGAACTAAATTTTAAAAAATGGTTAGAACTAAAGAAGTGATGAAGCGAGGAACCCTATTATCAGTTATTGCTCTGGAGTCTGTAATTATAGTCTTGGTAAAGATGAAAATATGAATAATGTGTTTCAGTTATTTATCCTATCGGTCAAAAATTTTAAAAACTCAGTTATAAAACTAATCTTTATATAGTAAGTACTTTGTAAATAAATTTTAAAAATATAACTAGTCAAAGAACGGACGAGGTATTTTCCAAGTGTTAATTTCAACGAATGACTCATTATCAGAAAATAATTGGAGCGTCCATCATTGTATAAAAAACTTTTTTAGGTGCCAGATTTCCAAAAATTGAATTTTTATTCTTTCGTTTAAGCGGAATATTTCCAATTAAATTTCTTCAATAATTCTTCAATAATTTTATTTTGATTTTTTGTAGTTCTGTATATTTTGACATCTAAAGTAATCGACAGTGAATGAATAATCAACTCTTCGTCGCAACGTACGATCATAAGTAGACTTATGTTCTCTGGCAGCTTCCCGCCCTTTTCATTTCGAATGCCGCCCATTCAAACAATTAAAGAAGGAAGACACAATAAAAAAAAAAGACTTAACAAAAGGTCCGCTTTTAGCACGGCATGTGATGGCATACGTTTAATAAAGAGGGATTCGCTTTGTTACGGAATTGAAGCAAGAATGCCGAACCTGCATTGTCACCGACGGCCATTGAACTATCTATTTCAGTTACTCAAGGGATACGGTTCACTTCGCATCTGTACACCTGGAAGTGTTTTAAAATATTTATCCGAAGCCATTGGTGTTTATCTTATTTTTATTTTTTTTTATTTTTTTCGCTTTGGTTTTTGAGGAAATGAGCTAAAATTGAAAGTGTGTTAACTACCGTATCGAAAGAAAGCTGAGAATTTTATTATTTTTTTCTCTTCGTTTTCCTGGCTGTGACAACTTGGACACAGCAGACGATTCTTTTATATTTTTGTGGAATTACTTTCGGTGATCTCACCAGAATGCGTCGCGTATAAGCTGGTTATGTGATGATTTTACCGAGCGATTAAGAAGTTTTCATTTCCTCCTTTTGAGCATTTAAATTGTAATAATAAAGGTTAATAAACTTTTATCACTATGGCTGTTCTTTGTATATTATATGCGAATATTAAGTTTTTTTCTGATGATATTCTAAAATGTTTTCAAATCAACGTTTTTTTTATTTGTGCATCTCAAATTATTTGTACCATCTGTTACGTGAAAGTGTTTTTAAATTATGTTGAATAAGTTTTATGGAATAAAAGTATATAAAGGATTTATAATTTGCTTTCGTAAGAATTCTGCTAAAAGTTTTTTGAAATTTCTTTAATAATATTGAATCGAGAATTAATCAAATTCGTTTTTCATTGGATTCATTCATCATAGGAGAATTGCTTAAATTCGCTTTCTAAGCCAATCGGTCCGACAATTTGTTCTTTTTGTAAGAAAGGGAAATAAAGAATAGTTAAAGTTTTGATAAGGTTTTTTGAAAGTACTGATGTACTAATAAATCATCTGTGAAAATGTATACTATTATATGAGAAGCTGTAATTAAAAATTCATTCGCATATCAATATATATCCTAATTTTCATTCTAATTATATATATCCTAATTTTTAAAATAGTTCAAGTTTACACGGTTTTGTTTGATTATGGCCGATTTCATTTTTAATGACTTTTTTTTTTCAATCTCTTTCTTATTTTTTGCAAATAACTGCACTTTGTGAACTGAAACGTATTATTATTACTGGATTAAGGGGAAAAAGATAAGAAGTATGAGAAGTCCAGTTTCAACTGATTGTTAAAATATGTAGTTCTTTCACAATTTTATAATTTTCTCTGAGTTATTGATTAGCTATATAGAAGAAGCAATGTAAAGAAATCAATTAACCCTTACGCTTAGAGCATCTTCATCGTCACTGTATTACGTGATAGAACATCTCGGTTTGGAATTAACTTTTATTTTCCAAAAATATTGCCATTTTTTTTAATAGCTTTAGTCTCTTTAGAATGTCCTTAACTACCTATATGTCTTGTAACTTGAGTAATTGAAGTCCATTTTCTTGAAATATGTAACTTTATTTGCATTTAGTTATACTGAAATTAGCTTTTCATTTTTTTTTTAGTTTTAATGCTTTGGGAGGGGGGGGGCGCTAATTTTTGCCGTTATGTTAAAGCGTGCATCTTTTTAATTTTTTGTATGCGAAGTTATACAAAGGAAATATTGTGATTACTAAAAAAGTAATGGTTACGCTTAGTTATTTCCGAGTTTGGAAAATAGTTTTTGAAATTATGCTCACTTTTAAATACAATAACATATTGAACATATATAGTATGTGATCCTTACATCAATTTTTGTAGATTTCAATCAATTTTTGACGATATCCAACCTTTGGAATTATGTTAGTTTTTGTATGAGGACAGAAATATGGGAAAAATAAACTTAAAGAGCTTGGCGGATGAAATGTGGCGGTTTTATCACCAAAATTATAGACCTGTATTAAATTTTGTGGAAAATTTGTCAGTGGGGGAAGATATTCTCTTTTGTGTTTTTCTCTCTTTGCTGTTTACCCATTCATGGAGTGAGTACGATATTGACACTGATCGACAATTTTAATGTAAGGGTCAGACTTTAAAATTCAACGATCTAGCTTGCAGCGCTTTTGAGTTCTTGTGTTCACATGCTTATTGATGGATAGATTGCCAAAGAATCAACTGATTGACGAATTTGGTCTAAAATTTGAAGCAGATTTACAGTTATAGTTTAACCACATGCTCATTTCATTTATCTAACCAACTGTGCAATGAATTATCGAATTCACATAGCAAAGGACGAACAGACAAATCTTTCATCGCCGAATTATGCCCAAAATTCAAGAGAAATTTGCAGTTTCATTGTAAAAAACGCTAATTATGTATTATTTTTTTCCTAGTTCGTTTCATTTTGAGTTATCGCATTCACGGACTGACAAATCGACATAAATCTAAAATTGATTTTCGGACTGGTGAGATCTAAAAAATGCAGTTTAAGAATTTTAATGAAATACTACGAAAAACATAGCATTTCTGTATAGTTATTGGAAGTTATATTTTTGATTATCACAAAGGTTTGTCTTTGCGTGCGAGAGATCTAAATGTCAAAAAAAGTATTAGGTTTAATAAAATTGGTATTGGTAAATTTATGAAAAAAATTAAACACTAATCCAATAATTAATTCTGCAATTATGTTGAAATCGTGCAACTTTTTGCGTTCCAAAACCGCCGAAAATACATCCTTGCCTGCAGTCGCTTTCCTTCAAAGCTCTGTGGGTAAACCATTAACTAAGTTATTTCCTTTCACCGAATTTCGGAATGGATAGAATTAGATACTTTCCGATTCATTTGAATAAGCGTAAAGGCTTGTTCTCTTATCCGGTTTGGATTTTCGCATTCCTGTCCTTTATCTTGATTATAACACCTAAAATAAACTGCTCCCAGAAGTCACGCCTTGGGTGTTGAGGTTGGTCTTGGAGGGGGAAAAAAAATAATAATAAGGCCTTTCCTCTTGTTTTCCGAGTTGAAAGCACTGCGCATTATTCTCGGGATGTTTGCCACTCTCTTTTGTGTGTAACTGCTCCTTTTTTTTAATCTTTATGATGCTATTGTTCGATGTTTTTTGAATCACTCTCTACTGCGTCTCATTCTGTT
Organism: Argiope aurantia; assembly: GCA_026543865.1. Classification (NCBI taxonomy): domain Eukaryota; kingdom Metazoa; phylum Arthropoda; class Arachnida; order Araneae; family Araneidae; genus Argiope; species Argiope aurantia. Next base: position 221,567 of record JAPMOR010086553.1, read on the forward strand.
CAGACCAGACTCTTTTGATGCGCTTTACTTTTGCTGTTGGTAGTCATCTTTGTACAAGCACGCGCGAATTCACGCACGTTAATGGAAAAAAAGGGTAGCCTTTTTTGGCTTGAGGTCAGCCGAAATGAGTGTGCATTATGCAATTGTCAAATTGACTGAATGGTAAACTCCACTTTGTGTAAATGCGGCAACTATCTCTTTGTGAACACAATAGTTCCGAATCGTTTGCATCTTTATCATTTCATGCGAATTCTTTAATGATGCCCCCGACAAAAGTTTTGAGAGCAATGTTATCATTAAAAATATTTGCTTGTTGCGTATAGTTGTTAACATGTTAGAAATTTGTGTAATAAAATATTGCCATATTATAAATGTTGTTGAAAATTCTTCTGAATCTTATCATTATCTCTATACTTGCGATAACTGCCTTTAGGCAGTTAAGTTATTCTAACATCCCGTAAATCTTCCGATTTATTGCCTAATTGATTGTATTAAAATCTGCTAAATTTTGTTAGGCGATTCTGGCTATATGAAATCAAATTCTCTCTCACTTATATATATAATAATATCTCTATATTTAATTTAAATCTTAATTAATTTCCTAATTTTTATCTTAATTTAACCTATATTAACTTAGTTCTAAAATGCTCTTATTTCCTGAGCCAATTCCTAACTTTGTTTATTTAATTAATTTTGAGCGACCTCTGTAAAACTGCTGAATTCAGCAGGTTTTCACGCTTTGAGCGAAGGGATAAAAATCTTTATAACATTCTTTTAAAGATACCTAGATTTCCCTTTTGTAAGACTACACATGTCAAAGAAATCCCTATCAAAATCTCAAAGTAAAACCACTGAAGGAAAAAATTTTGGTCTCTTCTGCTCTTAATATCACTATGTAGATTGACGTATTTGTTATTACTTATTCTTTGTTCGTAAAATATGCTTTCTGTGATAAAATAAATCGAAGTTTTAAAAGTTTCTTCTATTCAGCCACGCAACTGCTAAAATATGGTTATATATATAAATGTAAAACTGAATGCTTACTTGTATGTCTTTATACAAATTTATAATTTTTGTCCGATCGTGAGGAAATTTAACACACATACTTTTTAAAACAGTGATAACTCGCTATCAACTTTCCAAAATCCAAAAATTAATTCAATATTATGCAAGTTTTTAGTGTTTCTTCAGCCAAATCTTCTCAAAATATTATCTCACGTACAAAGATTTTTCACTATCTTAAACTAAAAAAAGGTATTTTTTTATGATACTAATTCCATTTCTGAACATTTTTTTCTAATTTTAGTTAAATTTTTTAAATTTAATTTGATATACAGCCTTTAACAATGTTTTTATTATTATGATAAAATTCAAATTAATTTCGTTATTCCATTACACTATTATTTTTGCTATTGTTAAAACTAAAATTAAAAAAAGAATTCTTTCCTTGGATCATTGACTCCGAAATAAGGTTGTCACTTCTTCTTATATTTTGTACTGTATATACTTTTTTAATTTGCCCGCGCAGTAATTTGTTGTAGATTGATTCCATTTAATTCATATTTTCTGTCTTATGAAAAAGAGGAAATTTTTAAATAAATGCATTCATTCCATATAAATAATTTAATATTCTGAAGAGCCAGTATTGGGCGTGAAATATCTGATCTCCAAAGATGGTTAGTAATAATAAAACTGGTAGTATTACAAAATGGATAAATTTATCAGAAAATTGAGTTTTTTTCCAAGTTGTACAAAATTTATTATTCTGATTCCTTTATTAATAAAATTCTCTTTTTTTTGTATTTTCTTATCAAATTATGACATTGTTAATGTTTCTTGTTTTTAAACAAAGAAAGTGGTTCAGAGTCTAATTTAAATTATAAATTGCATAAATATGACTCGCTGATTTGTTTCTTATAACTGCATTGAAATCTTAACTGTATTGAAAAAACATGCTTCATAAACTGATTATTTTTTAACATTTAAATGTAATTACCAAAGCTGATTATTATCTTTTTATTACCGTAATAAGTACTCCCAGAATTTAAATTATGATTAATTTTTTTTGTTTGTTGTACATATATTTTGCATTGTTTGTTTTAATTTCCTATTAATTTAATGAACCGTTAAATTGCAGTGAATAAAAGATATAATAGAATGGAAGTCATTATTAAAACAGTCTGGAGATCATTGTCATTGTCATGTCATTGTCATAATATTACTGTTTTAAAATTATTAGAGGAAGAATACTGGGATAAATTTAGAAATGGCCAATTTTCGTTTAATTACAACTCAGAAATACGACTTCTATTTATTTTATATTCGTTTAGAATTGGAAAGAAAAGAGAAAGCATACCTACTATTCAAACATCAGAATTGTGTCAATTTTCTCGATTATTCTTTTCATTTTCTTTACATGACAAGAAAACATTGAGATATTATGAGTTTTTGATGACAGGCGTGACACTTTGTCTACTCTAATTTTAGAGTTCTTTGTTCGTGCCCAGAATTCTTAAAAGAGGTTAAAAAGGAATGCGATAACATCGAAATTCAATCACTGCGCAGTTTTCGTCACTGATCACCATAGACAAAAGCAGTTAGCTACGCTTGACCAGTGGTGTAACGGGAACTTCATAAAGATATTTGAATTTTCCTCGTACGTACTGAATTTGACGAAGTAAAATAAAGAAACATCAGTATATCAGTACGATGCCCCAGTCAACTAAAAAGCGCAGACGATTTAAAATAAGATTTTTTCTTTTTCTTATCTGATTTATTTGTATTTGAAAAGAACGATAATTTTCCTTTTGTTTTGAAGAATGATTTGACAATTTTACGATATGTTCGTTGGAAAGTTTATTAACTTCAAACGACTTTGAAATGTTATGTTTTATGGTAGCTGTATTATCGAGTTTATAAAACAAAAGCATATCTAGTATGAAAAAATTTTATTTGCCACGTCTTAAAAGAGAGAATCATAAATTTCGTCTTTCTGTCTGGAAAATGGCACACCAGTTTATAATTTTTTTTAAAAATAATATATGATTGCTACCATAAAATTAACTGATAACATAAATGTGATTTTGGCTGTTGAAAGTTGATTTGAAGAATCATAAATATATTTAGCATTTATTTTTGTTGTTTTCTAAATTTTTATTCGGTTTTTTTATGTATGAAATATGCATAAAGGAAATATTGCAATTCAGCCTCGCAATTTTGGTGAAATTCAATGTATTGCACTTCCTAAAACTGAAAAAAAAAACCATTTTTGGAATTCAATATGTGTTCTGTCTATCCGGGTGTATGCGAATATGATAAATTAAAAACTTAATGAGTCAAATGGATAAAATTTGACCTTAATGTATTTATCTTCTTTTTGGCATTCTTTCCTAGGGAAATATTAAATGCATTTATTTTTGTGCAAGATTTGAAGACTATTATCTTTTTTTTTACTAATAATAAAAACTGACGTGCGTCTATATATGTGTTATTTTATCACAGAATATTTTTGGGATTGAAAATATTCACCCGAGTGTGATTTTCTTATACTTATTTGTTTTCAACATTTTGAAAAAATAACTAAAAAATGGCAAAATTCGAATTTTTTCATCTATAACTATCAAAGGTGTTGCAACATAAAAATATTTAGTAAATCATCTTAAAATATATATAAATAAATATATATAAATTTAATAGTATCTTTTTAATGGCTATTCAGTTGTTTATTAATTTTGGCAATTTTTAAGTATATTTTATGCTTAATTTATCAATTATTTTTTCATTTTTGTAATGAAATTTAAATTGTTTTTTCACTTTTTCTAAAAATATTTAATCGCAACAAATATTTATTTTTCCGTGTTATTCGGCAAGTCATTGTGAATTTTTACTTTATTATTTTATCATCATTTTTTAATGAAATTTTTTACCATAGTCTTCTACTAAATAATATCATTGGTATCTATGATATATTTTAATCATTTCTGATTGAAAGTTATTTTTTTAGTCCGAAATGATACATATTTTTTTGCAGAAAACCAAACAGTTAATTTATTTTATTAAGTGGTTGTGATCTCAAGAAAATTCTAATTATTTTTTCATTCTATTTTTTGCAGGTATAGCAGAAATAAAAATGCCTTTCATGAGAAGAAGCGAGATACAAATAGTTCTGAATATCAATTTGGTAGTTCCAATATTGGCTTCATTAATAATTCAGGTAGAGTGAATTTAAGTTATTAATTATCCTGTTTTTTGATGAAAGTTTGTAGGTATCTACTCTAATCATAGTTCATAGCTAATTTCTTAACCGTTAACTATAGGCATATTCTTTCATTTAAAAAAAAAATTCTGAAGAACATAAAGAACTATTTTTTATGTTGTTTCAGTCTATAAATGAATTGATGAAAATATTATGAATTTTTATTAGATCATATTAGTCAAATGCATTAAAACATTTTGGAAACTCTAACATTCTAAACAAACAAAAAAATCTATACATTTGTGACAACAGAAAAAACTTACTATGATTACTATGATTTGCAATGATTTAAAATTGCCAAAATTAGTGATATTGAAAGCACCGTAAGTTCACTCAGTTTTTTTCCGAAAACAAAACAAGCGTTTTGTAAACAAGCATAACCTTTTTTGTTTAAAATATTAGCTTGTATAAAATATTTTACTAAGTATGACTAATAAGATTTGGGCTCTCTATAATTTTTTTTTTAAATTTTCAGAATTTAAAATAAATGCATAATTTTTGACGTTTTAGAAATTAGCTATTGATATGCTAATTAGAATGGATACTTGCATATTTCATGCTTTAAACTTTCTAAATTATTTTTTAGATAAATTTCTCAATTGCCTTTAATTTTAATCTTTTAATGCACCAATAGATCTGTTATTTTATTTGACTTCTTTATTGGTGACAACAGGAGAATTGAAAGTTTGAGAATATGTTTGCTTCTCTTATGTTGTTCTTATCATCTTGAGATTACTAATTCTTCTTTCTTACTACGCCCTTCTGCATGCGTAATTTCAAAATAATCCGTTATACTGAAAATCGAATTTAATTTTTATATATATACTTTTCTCATATATAAAACATTTAAAGAGCCAGAATTTTTAGTGTCAAAAATTTCAACGACTTCTATTTCCCATATATTTTGATTCTAAAGTTTTTTTAAAAAAATCTGTCTAGGAACACAATAATTCAAAAACGAAACGAGTAAAACAAAATAAAATTTGGTGTATGATCTTTACATCACAAGCGTTGATTTCTATAAAATTTTGGACAAAATATGTCAAAGAAGAGTCTGCCATCTGTTTTCCTTTAGTATCTAAACAAAATAACTCAAAATCTCATTAAGCTTGATTGATGAAAAGTGGCATATTGTTTTATTAGAGCTATAGATATGTATTAAGGGGTTTGCAGTCTTTGAGTGTCTATTTTCATTGGTATTTACGATTCTATTCAGTGTAATGAGCCTCCTATCTGCTCTTTTATTTAATGGTATTTCTCATTTCAACACATTTCAAGCTTAGTGTGAATGTTCTATTTTAAATTAATTTTTATTTTAGTAATTTTCTGAAAATGTATATGCTATTTATTAATTGCGACTCGTGGCTGCCCAAAATCTATGTTTGCACACATTTAAGCAAAATCTTGGTGCTTATAAATTTAATAATAATTAATTGAATATTAGGAAACAAAATTTAATATTTTATGATACTTAGAATTGGTATTTTTTTCTTTAATTATTTATTAGAAAACCTGGTCTACAACATTTTTTTAATCGAATTGCTTGCGGCCGCTCCGTAGTCCAACGTTTCTAAGCAGCTGCCTATAATTTGGTTTGTCGGAAATCTGCCACTGCTACTCGTTTGTGCGTGAAAGTGGTGACACAAAGTTCTACAAAAAAGAAAAGTTTCCGTATATAATCTATATATTAAATTGCAGATTTTTATCTAAATTCCGACAACATTTGTTAAAGTTTACGTATATTGTCTTTTTTTAAACAATTCAAATTTATTAGCTGGAGGGAATTAATTTCATTGTGCGATCATTAAATCAAAATTTAGATTTGTTTTCGATTTTTAGGCCGAATCCATCAGAGTGTTTGTAATTCATTTCATTTGCTTGTGAATATAACTCAGAAGAATGAAAGCAGGCTTTTGGTTTTGATATCAGAAAGCTAGTTTTGTATCACAGCTTTGGACTGAATTTATCAAATGAAAAATTTAAAACTGAATTTAAAAATATATGTTTATTTCATGCATGGAGGCGAAGTGCGAAACAAATCATATATCGCCAATGTGTACGAACAGGTCGAGGGAAGAATATTCTCGTTGATTATTCCTTTACTTTTGTATCGCAGAAAGCACATTTGTCGGAATGAGGTGAATCATACTTTTTATAGACTGTTGTAGGAATGATGCTTTTTTACTTTCTCGTTTATGTAGTATAGAGGAAGTATAGCAATCGTCAAAAAATTCGAACTCGAGATTTTGGCGAATCTCCACGCTTATACCTCCCTATGTTCGAAAAAAACACATTTTTAAAAAATATCCGCCTGTTTTTGTCTATGACATTGATATCTCAAAAACACTTTGAGCTAGACGGGTGAAATTTGGTATACGGTATTTAAACAAAACTTGCAGATTTCTGTCAAATTTTGAGCAAAATCTTTTCCGACTAAGACCGTATGTCCGTCTGTTCAAATATAAGTAAACACGATAACTACAAAATGAAGAGGGCTAGATAGATAAGGTTCGGTACACAGATTTAAAATGTGTAGCATAGACATCTGTCTACAGCGGGTTGGCTATCTGTACTTTCAAAAACATGAAACTCGATAACTCAAAAACGCAATGACTTTAGGTCTGGGATTTTGCGAGTACAGGTGCAATCTTGTGTCGAATTTTGCTCTCAATCGGTTGGTAAAAACGTGTCTAAAACACAAATTCGGTATTAGCTGCATGCCAAGATTATTCGCCAAAAAACTATCCAAGAAAGACTCGATAGATTCAGTCAAAATACTAAATTCACGCTAAAAGTTAATATACGCTAATGTCAAGCAGAGCATTCTCTGGCATGACAAATTTATTGGGAAGTATGCGAGAAAGTTTTGGAGAGACCAGTCCTGCCGGTCTTTGAAAATATTTGGTTCGGACATTTTATACTTTTTATACCCATATTGAAATGTTCATCAGCAGTGCCAGCAGAAATGTCAGAACATCATTTATCTGTAAGGCATATATTTTTAAGGTCTTTTATTTGTTACAAACTTCATTTCTGCTATAGCTATCCCTTCCTTTGAATGAAATTTTGCAGTTTAATCGGCAGTTTGATTCTGTTTTAATCTATCCCACAGAGCTTATTACTAAATTATTTAAATTTTTTCCCTCAATTTTGAGAATTCGCATCTTCCGAATTTAAGTGTATATCTTTTAGAAGTTTATATTCACCGAGCCGTATCTAAAAAACTACGCATTAGCTTGCCGCTGATTTTTTTAAAAAAATGTTTGACTCAGCATGGTCAAATCTGACAGTTGCTGTTCTGAAGCCAAACAATAATCATTAACAAAGGCGCGTATTTCGAAAAGTTTCTAGATCCATTTTGTAATGTATTTATAGATTTGGACTTGTAGCAAACAGAACGTTTCTATCGAAGGCACATTTTTTCACAGCCCCATGTTCTAAATTTTTAGAATCAGATGTTATTGAATCGTAGCCAGATGGACGAACGACAAATGAGTTTTAGTTGATGGAAGCAATTTTTTTTATGAAGTCTGACCTTAATGCTTACACATTAAACAATGTCTTAATTTTTGAAAACAATGAATAAAAATTGTTTCAGAATGGAATTCTTTCAAAATATCGAATTTGGATGGTAATGTTGAAATAAAAATCATTAAAATGCAACCAAAAACTGTTACATCTCAAAACTAATATCATTTTAATAGAACTGAATACTTTTGGAATTTTGAAAAGTCTAGAATCATCTGGTCAAAATAGCTTTTTAAAGAACAATAAAAAAAACTTCGCTATCTTAATCCTTTCATAATTTAAATCTTAATTGTCCTTAATTTTATAATTTAATTTCCAAATTCTTGTAAGGTTGACTTTGTAGTAGATCTCAGTTTCGGAACTTAAAAATTTCTAGGTCCTCCAAATATGTTTTATAGACGTGCATGTTAAGTGTAATGTTGAATGTCAGATATCTTCTTTCTAGTGTAATATGGTAGTTCGAAGAAGGACTGCCGATTCAAGTACTGTCTTCATTTGGTCACGGCTCAAAGAGATAGGTCCTAAATTAGCCCTCCCGTGGTTTCAAAACATAATATTACTATAATTAACTAAAATAATCAAATGCATATTATTTATTCATTTATTGAAAAAAAACTAAGTGGAAAATCTATCTAACTAATCGTAACCGCTAGTCTTTATTAAAAAAAACTATTTTTCACTCCTTTCCATCAATTAAATAATATTCGTAAGCGCTTTCGATTTTACATAAGAGTTCTTATTATAGCTTTCGCATACTAAAGCATTAATTCAGCATTTAATCGACCCATCACGCATGAGATATTGAAAAGTCGGAGCCATAAAATTATCTGCTTGTTGATTTAAGGAGATACAGATTAGTTTTTGCGGAAGAGATGAATCTTGTTAGTTCAGAAGTAATTCTATATGCCCCATGTGCAGAGGGACTTGTTATTGGTATCGGGAGTAACAAAGAGAGAGAGCGTTTAAATATTGCATGTCTAGATCTATGAAGGTTGTTTCCCAGCAGTGGTTTTATTGTTTCAGTAGAAGCAACAGTTCCGGATCTACTGCCATAATTTGGAGGAGAGATTTAGTTCAAGATAATAATTTGAAATGGATATAATTTAAGCACAAATTAAATGAAGTTTTGGTATTAATATTCTTCATGGTAGTAATTCTCTTACTTTATGAAAAAGGAATTTAATATAAATGTTTTGTTATTATTTTCTGTACGAATTGAAAAGATATTTGATACTTATATGAATCTATTATTAAATTTCATTTACTGATTTTTTTCCTTCATTTTTTTAGTCATGAATGAATGCCAACCTCACTGCCAGATTACTTTAAAGAATACCAAAGAAGTAAGTATAAAGCAATTCGAGCATAATTTTACAATTTTACAAGGTATTCGGCCAATCTTTATGCACAATGTCCACTCTAATCGTGGTTTTAGTATTTAATTTCTAAAATGTTAGAGATGGCCATCTATTTTCAATCATAAAAAGTATCTAACTGACGCAAAGAATTTTATGTTATTTGAGTCAATAAATGAACTCCTGAAAAAATTAGAAAGTCTAAATTTGTATATAGTCTTCGGTCCTACCAGTAAAATATCTTTGATTTTAATCAAAAAAACTCCTTTCTTTTACTGCTAAATTTACCTAATTATAAAGCTTTGAATATCGCTATTTTGGATCATTTCAATTGCCTCCTTGAGATGATTCTTAATCATCATAGGAAACGAATTGTCTAAAGCAATGGAAGCTTTAATAGTCAGTCACTTTTAGTCACAAAAGAGTGAAACTTTTTTGACTAAAATGATAAGATATTAAGAATATTTTATTATAAATGACCATTAAAATAGGACTGTATAAAAAAGTTTATAATTTTTTTAGCGATAACTACGAGCGATAATTACTCAAACAACATAAAAAACTGTTCTTTATGCCATTATAAACATAGGAAGTATGTACTTAATTGTATAGAAATTTGCTATTAGTCCACGCTTGTAGGACAGATCATGTGTAACACAACACTTACAAGAATCTTGAGTGTTGTAATAAAGTTTGTAGTTTTATTTAAAATACAAAAAAAAATTGTAATAGCAATTTAGAATTAATTTTTGTATATAATTTCTTAACGATCTCATAACTTTTTTCAATAATATCCTTGACTCTAATTTTAGGAATTTTTTGTGTTCAACCCTTTTATAACTTTTCTTAAAGGATGACGTCATTTGGCGACATTCAGTTCCAACATCCACGGTCGCGGCTAAATGGTTAAGTTAGTCATCTAAAGAGTTGTTTCTATTTTATTATCTTTCTCTTATATCTCCTCAAGTTTAAGTAGTCTTTAAGTATCAATTTTCTGATGTGAAATTAATTTTTTTAGTGTGCTGTGCTAAAGGATGATTGCTTGAACTTAATGCGGATATATGCGGAAGTCAAATATATGAGAATATCAATTGTTAAAAAAAATATTTAATGAGATTCAAAAAGAATTTTTATTGCCTGATGAACATTCAAATATATTTTTTTTAAATCTTCTTTTCATGTAACTCTTGTATGTATTTATTTATGTTTGTTAGTAAGTGTATTTTGAAATCGAGTACTCAAATATTGAGCCTTCTTGATAATATCATTATTAATTGCAAATAACAGAATATTTCTTCTTTTCTAGGTCATTGGCTTTAATAATATAGGAGAAGCTATTCAGAAACTTGATTTTAGAAATGCTGTTCATGATATAAGGAGGTTTAACTATATTTGTAAAGTAAGCTTTTTTTAATATAGTATTTGTTTTGTTTTTATCTTTTTGTCTTTTGCTTTATTATGATCTTCCGTTAAAACTTCAAATTTTATTTGAATAAAAATGTAGAATTTACAGAATTAATATTAAGCATATAGTTAAAATATCTATAATTTGTATTTAATATAAATTATAAAGTTTATTTTACAGTATAGGAACTTAAAAGATACATTACACATACACGAATAAATTACTGCCTATCATTTAAGCATTACTCTTCAATGTACGCATGTTTTATTATTATTATTATGCTAGCCACTTTTGGCGAGGACTTTTCATGCCAGTTTGTTATCTTTAAGGCTATTAAACTAATAATATGGAATGTTTTTTTAATAAAATTTATCTTATTATTCAGTAATACTGAACAAAATGAATTTAAATAAACCAGTCTATTTTAAATTATTACGCCATACAAATTTAAAAGTGTATACTTCGAAATAAAAGCCAACATGAGAATCCTATTCCTGGGTTAGTATTAAAAAAAATCAGTTTTTTTAAAAAAATCCTTAAAACTGGCAAAAACATGCAATTGAAAGTTCTGATGAGTAATTTTGAATTATATAGTTACATTAAAAATATTGTTTCAGATTGTGCATCAAATTAAATTTTTAAAAAATTGTTAAATAAGAAACAGTAAGAAAAAATTTGTATGGAAATGAAATTAATATAAAGTGGGTTTTTTTACGAGTTTTAAGGTCAAGAAAAAATTATTCTTATGATGTAATAGTTTAGGAAGATATGAAAGGAATTTTCATAAGCAAGCCATAGAGATTATTTATCTAGAGACAGTTAAGCCTATTTTCCCTTTCGATTAAAACATTTGCTTCATACTTATTTTTATCGATATGATTTATTTTTCATCTGATAAGGGAGGTTTGTGTGAAATTCTGAATTTTCTTCCGAATATTTCTAATAATATTTTTGGAATTAGCTAATCGATGCACTAAATTAAATGCAACTGTAAAAAATATTTGATTAAGCATTCTGAGATAGTATGAAACAATGTGAATATTTTTCATACCATATGAAAATTAAATGAAATTCTATATATTCTTTGGATCGAATTATGGCACCGAATTAACCTTGTGGTGTTTGGAATATTCAATTTCATCTTATTAGTTTGAGTAGCGGTAAGTCGATATCCATATGACACATGGAACATGAAGATTAAAGAATTAATTCACTGGCGTTTTATTAAATCTGTGAATTATTGTTGTTCTATTTGTTGTGTCCTTTCTTATTTAAAAAAAATTTACTAAATTTATGGCAATTCCATGTTTTTTCACAAAAATTGTTTATTTAGATATGTACGATCATCCCTAAAAGTTTGTTGATAGAATTTATATCATTCTGTATAATCTTTTTTTTTTAGAACTTTCTTTCTTTTTAAATTTGTGTATATTTATCAAAAGGCTTTGTTGTGTGTGTGTGTGTGTGTGTGTGTGTGTGTGTGTGTGTGTGTGTGTGTGTGTCTGTGTGTGTGTGTGTGTGTGTCTGTGTGTGTGTGTGTTGTAATGCCTACGATTCTAATGCTATTGTCATCACTAACGCGTTTTTCTGTTTCCAGCTATTGCATTTACTGATAACTCAAAATCTCACAACGCTTAGCGGCCGTGCTACTCAAGTTCTCTTTGCGGTGCTGGAAGAAGTGGCTCAACAAGGTAGAACGCAATTCGATTGATTGGTGTATTTTGACATTTCCTATATCATTTCTTTCATGCCTATAACAAATGTAATAAAAAAATGTTTTTAACATACATGTATATGTATACATAAGTGCAAGAAAGTTAAATTACTTATTATGAATATTATGGAAACTTTAAATCATTTTCTTTAATGAATATTGTTGTCTTATTAACATCACTGTAATTTGATTAAATTAATCCAAATTTAATTTAATTAATTGAAAAATCTATGATAATAAACTGTTATAGTAACTATGCAAGGACACAATATTTCTAAACTCTTATCATATCAAGAAGTAAATGAAAATTCAAATACAAAACTCCATTTTTATCAATAGTAAACAAACCAAATTTAAAAATGGAGCTTTGTAATGGATTTTTTTTATCATTCATTTACTTTTACACTCTTCTAAAATTTGGTGCAGTTGCGTTTTTCAGATAATAATGCAATATTTTAATATTTTCTAAAACCTATAATTAATTTTTGATTCTGAATGAGAGACTTCATTTAGTAGTGAAGATGATACAAAATTGATTATATGATTGAATAATATTTATAATAATAAATTGAAAAACAAAATTTATAACTAAAAAGTAGAAAATAATAAAAGTAAAAGAATTTATTATTGTTATTGTTATTATTCAAGTGCTAAGGAATTTAAAATTTGTTATCAAAAATCTGAAAGTTACAATACAAAATGAAATTCTGACTTCAATCCGTTTAGAAAATTAAAACACAATAACTATAATAAGAATGAAAAGACTTAAATATGCATTAAATTTTAAAAATATGCTATAAATGTGATTAAAATTCCATTTTATTTAAAGTTTTTATATCAACGTCTCATACTTTTAGATTCGTTTCGTCTTACTAATTTCTGATTTTTTAAAAATCCTTTGTTTTTTTTAGTGCTTTAATAAAAAGTTTAATTTTTTATTTATACTATATACTAATTGGATTAACTCATGGAGAGATACTGATTGTTATCAATCTTCTTCTCTAGTCGCCAGCAACCAGCAAAATTTGCACATTCTTCACATGCTGTTAAATGATCTGAGGCGAATTATCAGGAAATATTATTGCTGGGGTCGCCCTCTTGGCAGTACACTTCTTTGGGAGCAGCACTTAAAGACTATTGACAGGATTTGTCAATTTGCTAGTGATATACAAATTAAAGAGGTAGGGTATTTCAAATATTTTTTTCCTATAAGAATAGTGTGTTTTGTTTTGAAAAATCATTTCAATTTTTACTTACTCTTATACACAGTATACAAAAAACAAAGAATTATAATCATCTAAAAAATTCTTCATCAATATTTTGATTGTCGTATGATTTACCAAAAGGGGTATATAAGACTACCTGGGAGGAACTACTCGAATTTATCTACCACTTGCTTCATTGAACTATTGGTTATGTGTAATTAGAATTAAATTTCTTCTTCATTTCTTAAGATGTAGGATTCTTTCAACAAAAATGTTTGTAAGCATCAAAATTATGATAATCATTAAAGCCAGTTTATTTTATAACCTTGGATTTGCTCTGTTTATTGTGAATATGAACATTCCTAATGAAGTCGAATCCCAAGTCATTATATTGTCATTTAGTTTCTGGATAATTTATTTAAGGTTGCACATTGTCTTTTGTCATAATATAATTGCGTTTCCAGATTCTTCTTATAAAAGCGACAGATGATAAGCAATTTTCCCTTCCTTTGCTTTGAATAGTAAAAAAAAAAAATCACACGATTAAATATTTTATGAAACAATAAAAAGTCTTTGAATTTCGATTCAGCAATGGAATCTATTGTAGAGAATTATGCAAAAAAAGAATCATTTTAAAATTTGCTTACATTTAGAAATTTTAAATGTGAAATTCTTATCTATTAAATTTTAAAATGATGCAAAATTTGTTTTGTAGAAGAATATTTTCCAGAGTTATCACAGCTATTTCATTGTTTTGAAAAAGATACCAGCGAAATCATTTTAATGCTTTAGAATTTCTGTTTCGCTTCTCTAACGTCCCCCCCCCCTTATACGAAATAGAGAAAATATCCTGATCACCAAAAGTAGTCGAACTCGATATTTTGATGCATCTTCACTTTTTAGATCTCTTTGATTCCGAGAAACACATTTTTATAATAATATCTATCCTTCAATGAACACGATAACTGAAAAACACTTTAAGCTAGACAGGCGAAATTTGGCAAGTGATTTTTGCGCCAAATTTGTTTTTTTTCTATGAAGTTCGAGCGAAATTCTTTTGTGGAAAGTTTCATTGTCTAAATGTTTATCCAAGTACAAGAGAAGGCGATAATTTCAAAAGCAAAAAGCTGAAAGGATAAAATTTAATATTTAGCATTTAAAAATATACAACCGGTTCAAATTTTAAACCATAACCGCCTAGGGATTGGCCGTCTACTGGTGTGTACATTCGCACCATGTAAAAGCTATAACTGAAAAGGACACGGACTTAGCTAAATGAAATGTGATATGTAATCTTAGAATTGTTCTTCTGTCCAGAATTTTAGTTGTAATCGGTTAATAAAAAAGTTGACCAAAAATTCACACTAGGAATTCTTTACTATACTATAAAGCCTGTGTGCAGAATCTAAAAATTAAAATCTGGGCACTCTTGGCGTTCACGGTTTTGCTTAAGCTCCTCCTTTTTTCATAACGAAGAGAAGAAATAGCACATTTATTAGGAAGAAGGCGAGAAAGCTTCGGGAGAGGGCAATACTTCTACTTTAATCTTTGCTTTTCTTGTATCTTTTTATATAAAAATATTTAGCACCTTAATAAAAATTGTTTAGTAATAAATTGGTAAAATTTGTCATTAAAGCTCTAAAAAAACTTTGTAATTGTGCCTTCGATCTCATTTTTTTTATTTAATAATAATTCGGACGTTTTTCTATATTTTGTTAACTTTGTTTTTCAGCCCATCGACGATGGCACATACAGGCTGACAGACATGCCGGCCGCCATCTTGCGGGAAATTTTACTCCGACTAAGCGATTACAAAGATTTGATGAACTCAGCTCAAGCCTGTGATGATATGAAATTCTTAATGGACGAGTCGCACATCTGGAAGCAGCTCTGCAAGTTTCACTTCACGAAGGAACAAATAGACCTTTTCTTTGAAACGAACAAGATCGAATCGGCTAACTCCAAAATCGACTGGCATGTCGTGTTCCGCCAACTACGCAGGTAAACAGTTAACTTCAGATTTTTACTCATTAGCTATCTGCGGTAAGTTTTAATTAACTTAGGTTTCAGTAAAACACTTTCAAATATACGCTAGATAATACTAAGAATGCGAGGAATTAATAAGAGTATAAAAGGAATCGTTTAACGCCATCTTTACTCTTTTTTTTCAAAATGGCTTCCAATCTGTCGAATTCAATCAAAGATTGTATTTTTAACTAATAGAACCCTCATTGTGATCTGATGAAATGTAGCGAAATCAAAACCACAATAACATAAAATAAAACTGAAAACGAAATAAATGATAACAATAACTTTACCTTTTTATTTGTTTTTCGTGATTATGATATCGTCTGCTGAACTGCAAACGTCAAAAATGGAAACAAATAACTGAATATAAAGGAAGACTGTTAAAAAAACAACAACAGAGCGATTGAGAGAAAGACAAGTAACTAGAAAGTTTGATTTAACTGATTCTGTTAGAATTTAAATTATAAAAAAATTATTTATGTGAATCTTGATTTCTTAATAGGCTCCTTGTTTACATTATTTAACAAAACTATTAATTAAAAATAAATATTAAAAAAAGGCATTTTTATCATTTTTATTTTAATTTAGAGACAAATGCTTGTAAATACAAAGGAATTAAAATGTCGGATTTATGAATTTTAATTTAAATTCTTTGAATATTTTGTTAAAAGTAATTATTTATTAAAAGCCTCAAAATTTATTAAAATAAGGCTTAGAATAAAAAAAAATAATTTCTTTAGAATATCAGTTATTTTTTTTTCTCTATGAAGTACTGTTTTTTCCTTACATTTATTATAAATGATGGCATGAGCAAATACATGCAAAAAATCATCCAAAACTAAACAAAATATTATACTAAATTTTCCTATTTTTAATTTCGGGATTCAAGGTGCATTGAGTATACTGTAAGATTATTACCTTTGTGCCAAATTTCATGATTGCAAGTGTGATTGGCTTGTCTAAACACGACAGACGCATACACTTCAGTTTATAAGAATAGAAATTTGATATTTTATATGAAGTCTCTAGAACCATAAAACTTTTGGATATAAATTTTTTTTTCTTTTTTCATTTGAAGCACATATAATTTTGTTGGCATATAAATCAGATTTTATGCAAGAATTTATTTATTTCATGTTATTCCTTCTATATAAACTTCTACGCTGATACTAAGATAACTTAAGGGTATGGGTCGTATGATGAAATTTATTTACACAAATAAGTCTCAAGACTTTATTAATATTTTAAAAAATTGAAACATAAATCCAAACAGTGCATGAAGTTAATGCGTCAAAAGTTCTGATATGAGTTTGGAACGAAAGTTATCGACGATCAATACCCAAACTATTTATCTGACGGATTGTATCGGAAACTTTATTTACCAGATATATAATCATGAGATTTCTGCGTTTGGGGTCGTATGATGAAATTTATTTACACAAATAAGTCTCAAGACTTTATTAGTTTAAAAAATACCATAAGTTACTTGTTTTCAAACACATAACAAAAGACATTTAAATCTAAAACTGATAATTTTTTAGATTGGGTCATTTTATTGTTATTAGAGCTTTGAAGCTCTTACTTTAATTAAATTCCTTTTCCTCCTTTTTTTTAATGAAAAAGTGTTTTCATTTTTATCTGCATTGACTCGAAAGTCATTTCAGTGCAAAATTATTACTTTATTAAAACAATGTATCTAGTCAGAAAAGTAATGAAGTCAAATTCCGGCACTACAATCAACACACGATTAAATTGGAATCAACTGTGTCTGAATTCGATACTTTTATTGTCGAGAATAATTCTTTAATATTCTTACTTAGTTTATATTTTCTTTGATAATCTAATTCTTGCATTACAAATGTATTAAGTTTTTTTAAATCTTGAAACTTTCTATTTTATTATTTAATACTGTGATAACAGAATAGTTTTTTTCTGTTATAACAGAATATTTCCTGCTATTAGAATATTGCTACTATTAGAGTAAGCCTAATCTAAATTCAGATGACATAAATATTTCTGTGATGTGTTTATAAAAAATAATATGCGTAAATAAAAAATTGTAAGAAAACTGCCTTCCTATTTTTATAAGTCACGTTTTTTTGGAACTCAGAATTTTTTAATGTAAAATTGAAAAGGTTTTTGTAGAAAATTCTTTCTTTTTAATTTAATAACCAGAGGCGGCGGTAACAGGGGGGCAACCTCTTGCCCCCCGTCGGCGAGAAATTCAGAGTTTCGTCGGCAAAAGTGTTCACCATTTTATAATGGTTGTAGAGAGTTGAGCATTATCGAATATGATTATTTAAAATCCACCTTAAAGTTAATATATTGTAAACAATCGAAATATCCGAGTAATGGTTTTCGTTTATCAAAAAAGTGTTTTAGCTATATTTGGCAAAATCAAGTAGGGGTAGGTCAATAATCGATAGGGCGGTAGGCCAATAATATGCCGTATTTTGTGGACAATTTTTGATAGACCAAACTGACAACTGAATGAAATGTATGTCGAAGACGTTAAGTTCGCAGATTTTCAGACATCTGATTCAAATGTATTTCATTAAGCTTATAATTTGTACTACTTTTGGCAATATAACCGACAAGGTAACAAGTGAATAAGATATTGACAAGGTGATATTCTCATTTTGCTAGCAATTTTTGGTCGATCGACTAAACTGAATGTGGCGAGTGCCGATCTGCAGATTTTCAGACATTTGATTGAAATGTCGTTCACTTAGCTTATAATTTGCATTAGATTTGGAAATATATCCGACAAGTGAATAAGATACCGCATTCCGCCGATAACTTTTGGGCGGCCTATTATGAACTAAATATGATGAATGACGAAGAATATATCCACAGATTTTCAGACATTTGATTCAAATGTCATTCATCAAGCTTTTAATTTGCACTACTTTTGGCAATATAACCGACAAGATGACATGTGTATAAAACATAAGACATGTCGTATTTTGTCAAAAAAATTTGATCGTTTGAATTCAATGAATTCAATGCGAATTCAACGAGTCCAAATTCTCAGTCATTTTATTTAAATGTCAAATGAATCACATTTCGTCACATTTTTTATCCTTTGGCTAAGATTTTATCATAGATTATGAAAAAAAAATTGTTTTCATTGGGCACTTCGATTATCTGCCAGTGGAATTATTAGAGAAATTGAAGCTTTTATATTATACATGAATAGAACGATAGAGTTGTTTTTCATAATTCAAATCCAAGTTCTAAAATTAATCATCATCTTATTCATATAATTGTTACTTCCTCGGTAACGAATTGATAAATTTATTTTATTCATTTCACTATGAGAATTGCCTGACTCAAATCTAGTTAATAATTAATCGAAATTAAAAAAAAACTTTTCTTTTGACACTCTTGTGAGTATGCATGCTAGAAGAGTTATTTTGCTGTAACCAAATGTGAATTCATTATAAATCACTGGAGTAAGTAAATTGTATAATTGTAAATTAAATCCATTTAACAATAAAATATCAGTTTTCTTTTGCAATCTAATTTATCATGCTACAATTATTACACTAAAGAAATATTACCGACTACAGTTGACAACAAAAAATATTTTTGGTATGGTAGCTCTTTAGCTACACTAAAAAAGGTATTCAAGTATGCACTAATTTTTTTAAAATAAATTACTTCCTAAATGCTTAAGACTCTGCATTCAATATTATGACTATGTAATCGGAGAACGTATCATTTATATATACTTTTATTTCAGTTACCATTATTGGCAAAAAGTATATAATTTCTGATGCTCCTTAATTTTTAATAGACTTTGAATAAAGATGTCTTGATAAAAAGACGATTAAAATAGTTATTCTTAGAATATTCTTAAATAATACATTAACCCCTTGATATACGAATTTACTTACTTTCCTAATTAGATGGCAGATCTTATTTGAGACAATTATAGTTATCATCATCCCCAGAAAAATATAAGGGCATTTGAGGTAATGATGCGTTTTCAAGTGATTTTAGCGTTTTAAATTACTTAATACTTTCACTTAATTGCAGATTTAAAATTAAAAATTAAATAATTCCATACTCGAGTTAGACTTGCCATTGTATATGAAGGGGTGAAAAAAAAGCCTATGCATGCAACTGAGGGGATAAAACTCACCTTTTGGTAGGAATATTAGCTTGTAATAACTTCAAATTAAGAAAGTACTTAATAGTACATAGAATAGTCTGAAAGTGCATAAATAAAAGGGGTTCTAACGTTTAAGCAGTCCATTTTTCATAAGAATATTTTTCATATCTTATATAAAATAGTAAGTTTGTACATATATTTACAAAATATTTTCTCCGGCCTTCTTAAAAAACAACATATTGTATCTTTTCTGCATTCTATATTGTTCGTGTCCGAACTATAGTAAATTTTTGTTGAGTAGGCGCACTTATTTTCCTCGTATTAGAAACACATCTTAATTCTTGCTGGTTGTTGCAATCCTCACTTAACAAATATTTGATGTAGAGGACTAAGCAGAAAAATCGTTTTTTGGAGAAAACATCGAATATTTTTTTATTTTTTATTCTGGATTTCTAAAACAGATACTTTTATAAAACTTTTTATTTCAGCATTTATTTTATATAGCTTCTGATATAAAACAGTAAGAGTATACATTTGTCCATTTAGCATGACATGTCATTCTGTGTTTCTATCTGTATACTACAATCTAGAATGGAATATGACTATTTTTTCTAAAATTAGGTCACAGAGAAATGAAATCTCAAGATTTTGAGAAGAAACTGAAAACCTGTTTTTTTATAAATACTTTTATAAAGTTTTAAAAATGAAAAAAAAGGATCAGCATTTGAATAAAGAAGAATTAAATAATACTTGATTTTCTTTAATTAAATGTAAAATTAATTATTATGAATTATTCGGAAGTTAAATTAAAGGTATAGGGCTTGCCCCCTTGTCGGATTTGTCTTGCCCCCCGTTGGCAAATCTCTACCGCCACCTCTGTTAATAACACTCAAAAGACAAAGGACAGTGTGCCATACAGTTCAACAAGTAATTATATGTTAATCTAGTCACCTTTTTTAGACTAGTTTGCCGGGATTAATAGTTGCTAAAAATTTTAACTAAATATTATGTTTAATTTGATCATAATGGCTTCTTTCAAATTTCAGACTTTGATAGACATATACTATTTTGGAAGCCTTAGATAGTTCTTATCATTGTATTCTGCATTTTCCTAATTTTCTGTATATATCTTTATATGTCTGATTTTATCACATGAAAGAAGAGAAATGCTATACAATAGAAGCTTTAAAAAATTTTTTTAGCATTACTTGATTCTGAAATCAAATTTTGATTGTAAGTACAAAATTTCAAAAATTTTATTAGTAGCCTACCTATTATGGAAAGCTGTGCCTACCTATAATGAAACATACCTAATGTGAATAAATAAACCAGATAATCATATATGAATCATCAACAATAGAAAAAAGTCAGTATTAGTTATTAATAGCAACAATAAACCGATTTCATTTCATTTCAGCAGTGGAAAATATTGTTTAAATTAATTAAAAATAGAAAATTATGTCAAAAATTGGCATTATTGAAAAGATAATTTTTTTTGGATCTTAAGATTAAGTAAAAATCATTTTGTACAGTAATATTTTTAGTAGTTATAAAGAAAAAAAAACATTAAAATTTTATTTCATTTTTAAAGAATTAAAATTAAAAAAAACGCTATTAGATTCAGGTTTACACACTCCAAAACCTATATGTGCTATATTTGA
This sequence comes from Argiope aurantia, assembly GCA_026543865.1. Lineage (NCBI taxonomy): Eukaryota > Metazoa > Arthropoda > Arachnida > Araneae > Araneidae > Argiope > Argiope aurantia. The sequence continues at coordinate 242,835 of JAPMOR010086553.1, forward strand.
TTGCTTAGTAGCAAACATTCTGTCTTTTAGAGCACCAACACACTAAAACAAAACGCACTTTCATCTTTATTATTAGTAGAGATGGCATGCGCTATTATGTTTATAGACTATGAAGTGACATGGATTTGATTCTGTTTTTTTTATCATTCACTTGTTACGATTTTTAAATTTATCGTTTGATCTTTATTTCATAGAAAGCATGGCCTGAAAGAAGAGTATACAGAGAGCTTATTTTTGTGTCGACATTGTCGGTGCTTGTTCTGGAAGGTAAATACACTGAGTATTTTTATTTTTTTGTTACCTTTACTCCTAAGTGATTGCTGTTTTTTTTTTTTCCCTTCTTCTTTTTAGAATATTTTATTATTTTCCTACAAGGAAAACTATTATTCATGGAATTAATGTTTGATAATAATAAAATTAATGCAGATAGTAATAATTGCTTAGATTATTTATGCTTTGATTGAATTTAAATTTAAAGGAATAAGCCATATGAATACAGCATGAATAGAATTCATTTTAGTCATGCCCATATTGATTCGAAGGTTACTTTTTTCATTCAGTAAAATGTCTAGACATTTTAAAGAATTATTGTCATTTTTAGACAACTTATGAAATGTGAGAATTATTTTATAATCTCCCAAGTCATTCTATAGAATGGCAAATGCTATTTAGATAAATTGTAAAAAAATAGTCATGATAAAATTATTATTTTAAAGACGTTCATTTCTCAAAAATATAAAAGTTATTTTGAAAAAAAAAGAAGAAAATGCAATTTAAAAATGTTGAAAATAAATTTTTAAAAACTATAGGTGTACAAGTTTAGTTCTTGCCTTTCTTATTAAAGAAAACAAACTGAAATTTCACTTTTCTTGTTTCAACAAGAAAGGAAATAATTTTATTTTCAATTATACTCGTTTTTATTTCATATTTTGAAGATTATCTGGGGTGATGTATTTTTTTACTTTACCAGTTTATCATTTATAATTCTATAGAATATCTAGGAAACATCTGAAATAGTAATCATTTCATGCATTGCTGGTCAATTTACAGCATTCTATAAAATGTCTTATATATTTTATAAATGCTGGATTTCAAATTTTGCCAGTAACTTATATAACAATTTGTGAACGTGTCTAGAAATTGTTAAATAATGATTTTTACCTTCCTTTCAGTCTTTCGGCCACCCTTGTGTTGATCTCCGACGCAGTATTCCTAGTGGTATGGAGTGCATGGACGAAAACAATGGCAGCCTCGCTAATACCTCCCCACTCTACATTCCTGTACCACCCCAAGCTTTTCTCAGTTTCTTCTCTTTGTGATAACAGATCTGGAAAATGAGTCTCCAATACTTTTCTCTGATATATATATCTGTATATACTGCTTCTTCTCCCGAGTGTTGTTCGTGGACTTGTACTCGTACTGTGTTCAGTGTCTTTTGGTGCGACTCCCCCCGCTGGTCGGTGGGGTGTACAGTCAGTCAGCCCTGTCATGTGATCTAACGCAGTTATATTTGAACTCTAGTATTTTTATATGACATTTGGTGATTTAAGGGAAAAAAATCGAGTCTTTTAAATGTGCCTGTGCATTTTATTATTTTTAATTTTTTTTATTTGTGCAGTCATTGTCAAGTCTTTAAGGTTTGTTATATTTTATAGTTTTATAGCTTATGTTTCTGTGTGCTTTTTTTTTATATAACAAAGTTTTAACTAGCTGCTGTTGTGTTTTTTAATACTATTGGATTATTTTATTAATCAGGTTGTTCAATTACATGTTAAATGTTTGTGTAGAATAAGTGTTTAAGGTGTATGGTGTGATTTTATGTGTTTATTCCTCCATATCTTTATCCGGTGATAAATAAATATATGTAAATGTCATATTTTTCTTTTTTTCCTTTTTCCCTTTCTTTTATACTAGCTACCTTTGACGACTAACTTGTTTCAAGAGATTAATGGTTGCAAAAAAAATTAATTGAATAATTTATATAATTTGGTGTTTAGGGATTTCTCAAGAAAATGTTTGTAAATTACAAATATTCATTCATATAATACATCCTGTTTTTCATATCATACGTTTTCAGTCACTGATTTGCAATTATGTTGATGCCTAGAGCCACTAGCCTGAAAGAAAGCTGGAAGGAAATTGATTAAAAAATCTTTTTTTCTTGTTCAAATAAATAAGTTAAGGGGAAAAAATTCTGCGAATAATACAGAATTAACACTTTATGATGTATAATTGGGAAGTTTGCTTCATTACTTTAATTTAATTATTGGAATATTTATTATATAAATTATATAAAAATGAACATATGTTCCAATATTATTATTCACACAATAGAGGCAGGGGAATCTAAAGTCACAGTAGTTAGAAATGAGCAAAAGCATGTTCATAAAATTAATAAAGTAAAAATATATTAACCTTGAATAAATTAATGTGTTAAAAATATGCTAAAATGTGTAAATAAACTGACAATACTCAACTATACATTTCTGAAATTTTCTATCTATATCTTTTTTCAATAACATCAAAAGGAAGAGCAGTGGTATTTAAAAATGGACGTGTTTTTTAAAATAAATGTTTCACCATTGCTTAGTTCTGAAACAGAGCTTTAAGATATATATATATATTAAATTTTGTTGCATTAATAATTAAAAATCATACCTTTCTCAACATAGAAAAATAAGCCGAATCTTCATACCTTAATCATCAATAATGCGGGGGAGAGGCTGAATGAAATATTAGCAGCAGTAATGAAAACAACTATGCTTAAAATATGCTTAGTTTTTTTTTATTAATTTAAAATAGGAAAAAATTATACACCAAAAAATTAGTGGCTTTAAAAAGATAATTATTGAATTTTAAGACCACCTAAAAATCATTTTTATGCTGTAATATTTTCAGAATATGAAATGGTTTGGTGAAAAATGTCAATTTCAACTAATTTTCAATTAATTGAATTTTTATTTTAAAATTATAAAAAGAAAATGCTTTGAAGTGCATATTTTCAACTTCCAAAATATGTATGTCAAATTTGTCAAGTCAAAAAGTCAGGCTTGTAGAGTACCAAAACACACACATTAGTCTTTATTATTAATAAAGATACTTTCAAATGAAATGTTTGAATAATATTAAAAGCAAATGCAGCTGATTAATATACTGAAGAACAAAAAAATATAATTTCAATTTTTTAGTGATTTTTTTTAAAAATTCTCCTTTATACAATTGCTTATACAACTAAAACGTTTCATACAAAAAGTATGTACTTCAATTTTTCAAACTTTCAGAAAAGCGTGTTAAATCTTTCTAAAACGTTTCATACAAAAAGTATGTACTTCAATTTTTCAAACTTTCAGAAAAGCGTGTTAAATCTTTGAAAATTTTAGTTTGAAAATACTGTTTTTTGATACATTTCTTTGATTATTCACACATATTAGGAAAATATTTTATTCAAAAAGTATATATTACAGATGATATATCACATGTATGATTAAAGGAACTATACTCACACGTATATTTTTTCTTGCCACAAAATGAGTGTTATATCTTCTAGTAAAAGAGTTTTCATAAATAAATAAATAAAATATCATAATATTTGTTTTAAAAAAACGTCAACTGAAATATAGAATATATTTTCACTTTTCTGAAACCATTGCCTTTTTTGTTTGATTGAAACAAAATAGAAGGAAATTTTCTGAATAATTTTCAATAGATATATTATCTTAAAAGACTTTATTTTGTGACATTTTAAACTGAAAATTAATAGTAAAAACTAAAATTCTTTTAAAAACTAAAATTCTTTTAAAAACTTAAAGAACATGGATAACCTGAATAACTAGATATCTTTCATTTTTTCCAACATAATTACAATCATCATAATTTTAATTTATACTACCCGCTGTAACAGTGGGTTCATGTATGTTTATCTGCTCTATATAATAAGAAAAACACAAACACTTTTATGTCGTGTAATTTTTATATTCTAACTGAAGAAGTTTTAAAGCATTTAACTGTAATCCATTATTAAATGAAAATTTTCTGATAATAAACAATTTTAATCGCAAATTTGATATATACCTATATAAAGATTGTTTCAATAAATATAATATTAAGGCACCTAAATGCTCGTTTATGTCAAATAATAAGCCAGTGATTTAATACTTGATGTAATAATACATGTAGATGTCTTTATTTAAATTCTATTAAAAAGAGAATTAGAGTAAATAAAAATTCAGATAATGTGCAAATTAATACTTTTCACAGAGAAAAATGCAGCTTATGTGGTGAAAAATGCCAACGCATACAGTACACTTCTAAGTATCCTGTTCGTAATTATCCAGCTTCCATACTATCCGACCTAATTTTCTTTTGTCGTAATTGAAAGAGGAAGGCATGGCTTGCATTGGCAACATTGTCAAGGCATTGGGAGCGGGCGTATGGAACAATCTTCCAATGTGCTGTATGCAAAATACAAGTTGTGACAGAAAAAAAGCAAGGGTCTGCTCATTGTTTCGACAGTGTGTAACGGACCTGAATTGTTGCCGCTATTTCTGATTATAACTACGCAGTACTTAAGTATTCGTAAATTGTTCTTGGGGTATGCTTCAAGTTTTTTAAGTGTACCACAGTGAAGGTTTTAAAATAATGATAACCGAAAAAAAAATTGTATTGACTGTGGAGGAAAAATTATACGCTATACAGCGACTAGACTCTGGTGCAATAGCAAAAACCGGCAACTGCTTCTATGATTCACCGGGTCGCTTTTACATTCTACTTGGCTTCAGATAAATGGAGAGCTTACAAGGGCAGGTTACGGGGTTGAAATCTGAGATCGGGATGAGATTTAGTATAATGATAGTATACATTTAGAATGTTCATTCATGAAAATATTAAAACGCAAAAGTCGATTTCAAGAAAATGGTCCTCAAACTTTTGGTAAAGCTTATATACTGATAACTTGACACCCGATTCGATGATCCCGATGGAATGGTTGTCTAGGTAACCATCTCGTATACGGAAGGTCAGGGTTCGAACCTGGCTAGGAAATTTTTCTATTTTAATAGTTTTTTATTTAATTCAAAATTTACAAATACTCTTAATTAATATGTTTTTAATTTTTTTCTTCCAAAATAAATATTTATTATCAAAGTACATAATAATAAAATTTTAAAAAAAATTATAAATACAGATGCATTTTTTAAACAAAATAAAATTATTTAAATTTAATTAATTATTTACAGATAGTTTTAATTAATATGCTGCTTATTTTTATGCAAGGATAAATGTTTATTCTTTTAATACTTAAATTATAATTTAATGTTTAAAGGAAGAATAATTAAAAACGTAACATTAATGGCTGCAGATAATTTAACTTACTTGCATCATTTTCAAACAATTTTCAAATTCTCAGATTTTGATAATAATAAGTTACCAATTCTAACTCAAAAAAGCTGTATTTATATCAAAAATTGAAGGGAGCAGCTGATATTTGTTAAATATGTAAGCAAAGTTCCCCAACTGCAGTAATCAAAAGAAATAGCAGAGAGCAGGTGTTAATTTATTGAATGCGTAGGCAGATGGTTCAAAACATTTTAAGCGTATACAAGATTCTTATTTAATAGAACATGATCAAGAAATAAATTCTTGCGGGGATAGTGTAAAAATTCAATCAATTGTACACCATCAATTGTCATCACTAATTCTTAATAAGATGATAAGGTATGCATGGTACGCTGCCCAACTTTCTGATGAAAAAGAGATATTTGTAAATGCAAATGAAGTTGTTTTCCCATAGATCTCTTAAAGAAACCTTACTCTTGTGGGCAATCATCATTTATCAGTTGTGCAAGATGTCGAAATATATTTTGTGTCCAATGTTTTTACTATAGTTACTATTCTGGTTCTTGTATATAATCGAAAGTAAATGTATATAGGATAATTTTTTAGAAATATTGAATAGTTTTTTTTACGATGTGAGTATTTATAATTAATAATTATCATTATGTCCATAATGTTATAATTAATGTCCATATGTTATAATTAATAATTATCATTAAACCCATTTATGTTATATTGTCACGTAGATACTTTAGTATGGAATTCAATGACACACACACGAAGTAGAGCTAAACCAATTTATTAACTGAACTGAGAACAGTGACTGACAAATCTTCTGCTTTTATACTAGTCTTTAATCTTCTGCTTTTATACTTCTGCTTTTATACTAGTTCTGCTTTTATACTAGACAGTCTCCAGAATACTTTTCTGGAGACTGTAAGAAAAGTCCAGAACACTTGTCTGGTAAACTAAAGAAATGTCGAGAATCTTCTGGAACATGAAATAAAGGGAAACATAAAATCAAGGAATTAAATATTTACACAAACTGTGAATCGCATTGTCTCTAGCGGGATTCAAATTTGCAATCTCTCGATTATGAGATCAGTGCTATGACTATTCGGTCATGGAGAGTCGACTGACTCTTTTCAATGCGGCAATATTTATTACTATTTTTTTAAATATTAAATTACAATTTAAATATAAAAATAATAAACATTTATAATTGCATACCATTATACTAAATCTCATCCCGATCTCAGATTTCAACCCTGTGACCTCCTCTTGTTAATACTCAATAAGAAGTGAGAAAATATATATTATAGCAGTTAGTTTTGGTATAAAAAAACTTTTTCCTCTGATATTGGTGGACAAAGAAATGAGTTCATAGAACTCCGGCTTTTTTGTTAACCAGCCTGCCCTTCCGCCACATTAGACCGGATACTCGGGAGTGTAGTGTATATAAATAAACATATATTTAGGAAATATTTATATTTATTTTATACAGAAATGTTTTTGACTTGCAAAATTATCCACTGTGACGTCTCTTAAGAGCAATAATGGTCAACAACCTTTTAGTGCAACATTTTTCATAGGTAATTAATTGCACACATCACATACACATATATAAAGTGGTTTCAGCATTTAAATTTATTAACAGGAGGCCATATTCCTCGAACACAGCACATACACCGTTTACCACACAACACCATTTTCACATCACTCTATCATGCCGTCTTCTGTTCTGGTCTTTTTTAGAGTTCGTTCATAGAGGGAGCTAGTCAATATACCACATTTATATCCATTCTATTTCAGATATCTTGTTATTTAAATTTCTATAATAAGTAATCTAATATTCAAAATTCAATTCTTAAATTTTGTCTTCAGATAACCTAATACTTAAATACTTTGATTTTTAGAGCCTGGTGGATAAATAATGGATAGAGCCTTTAGAACGGTGGTTAACCTGAGTAAACCAATAGGAAGGAATGTTGTCCTCAAAACCTTCTCGTGTACTATTTAATAAAATTTTATAGGCGATTTTTTTGGCGATTAATGCTCGGTATTTAGGATTAGTAGCTGAAAATCGAATTTGTGTTTTAGACTCATTGTTCTCACTCGATTAAAACCAAAAATGTGGCATAGAACTGTATTTGTAGTCACGAAATCAATGAGCAAAATTTTACTGAATTAAGACATTGCATGTTTGAGTTATTGTGTTTACATGATTGAGAAAGTAATGACCACCGCAAAATCAACCTTTTAACAGATTTGTTTCTAAAATTGACAGATATCTACTATTTAGATGTTAAATCTATTTTTCAAATATTATCCATTTAGCTCTCTCCGTTTTCTAGTTATCATGTCTGCTTATATTATTATATTTTTAGAATATATTTTTTTGTTTAGATGATCCACTAGCAAAGGGTCGTATTTACTTAATAATTCGATTAAACAAAATATTTCAATTTTTTAGGCGTACCCATTATTTTGTGGATTCCTCGAAGTGGAAGATTATTACACGCTAAAAATAGAATTCTATCTACAGTTCTTTGACATAGTAATTTGAGTCATGCCGTTTCTTTACTTATATTAACTTGATTTGTTTTATCAATTGTCGAATATAAATTTAGTCGTTTTTGTAATTCCTTCCAAGCAATAAATGAATTAAAATGACAACTAGAACACTCATGATTAGGGATTGCAATACCGGTATACCGAATACGGGTATTTTGAGCCATTTGTACAATTTTGTAATACCAGTATTCACAAGTTTAAATAACGCTTTTTCGATATTTACTAGAAATTTTTTAAATTGTCTCCATTGTATATTCAGGGATCGCCGACATAACAAAATAGTATAGGTTTTTGTTTTTATGTCACCCTAACGGGTGAAATTAATTAGCTAATTAATAGCTTAATTAATTGCTTAAATCTAAATTATCGAAACATGGATTATCCCTGAAAGAAGATATTGTATAAATAACGACTGATGGAGCAACAGTTATGAGAAAATTTGGAAAGTTGATTGGTGCAAATCAGCAATTGTGCTATGCTCATGGAATTCAATTAGGAGTAATAGATGTATTATACCAAAAAAATAAAGAACAGAAGAATCCAAATATTGTGGATATAAAAACTTCGGATTCCGACTTTGAAGAGTGATATTGACAATAAAGATAATAAAAATGTAATTGTTGAAGAAGATATTGTTAATGCGGATGAAATATTAACCCATCAAGAATTGCTTCCTATAATTTATAAAGTTCGAAAAATTGTTAAGATATTTAAACGTTCCCCTACAAAAAATGCCATATTACAAAAACATATACTAACTGAAAATAAAACCGAATATATGTTAATATTAGATTCTAAAACACGTTGGAACAGTTTACTCCTTATGATGGAACGATTTTTGAAACTGAGAAATCCAAAAAGCAATAATCGACTTAAACCTGCAAATTAATTTTTCAGATAGTGAATTCGATTTAATATCCAGAACTCTATCAGCTCTACTTCCAATAAAACTGGCTGATGAGGCATTATGGCGGAGAGATTCTAATTTATTAACAGCTATTGCAACAATAAATTTCATGTTGCAGTCACTGGAAGAACAGCACATATCACTATCTGAAGAATTATATATTACATTGAAAAATCGCACAGAAGAAAGGCATACCGAAATAGAAAATATCTTACAGTATTTACATAATTATAATGATTTTAAAAATGAAAATGAAAAAGAAGAAAAGAGACTAACCAATTTAAATCTGATTATGATTATAGTAAATTTTCTTAAAAGTTTTTACTCACAAACCTATCCATATTCAGACGAATTCGGTAAAGTTATCGAAGATTATAATGACACTGATGATAGTGAAAAGGAATTGTCTCTTGAACAAAAATTAGAATTAGCGATAAATAAGAAAATTTCAACAAACCAAAATACAATACAGAAATCAGCTAAATCCAAAACCATCCGACGGGAAATCGATTTATTTGGAGATGAGGAATTTAGAGATAGATACTTGGAAAAAGTATATAGCGCATTGCTAACAGTACCACCAACTAGCATAGATGCAGAAAGAGCGTTTTCGACAGCTGGTAATTTTTCCACAAAATTACGTTTCAGGCTTAATGACAGTACGACTGACGCATTATGTTTTTTAAGATCACATTTCAGAAATTTGTAATAGTACCACAGACTGAATAGTGATATTTACACTTTTTTGTGACATAAATAAATAAGATGCTGCTTTACTTTTTTGTGATTATTTATATACTGTTATAATTTATAGGTTACAAATTATTTTTTGTGATATTTTCACTCTCTAATAAAACTGGCAAATAAAACAAAGAAACGCCTGTGTTTTCTTTCTTTTTCTAAAATTTCTACTACCGGTATTAAAACTGGTATCCCGGTATTAAGATCTAAAAAATACCGAATACCGGTATTGAACTTTTGGTCCAATATTGCAATCCCTACTCATGATCTTGGATTACAGTTGACAGCTTTCTCCAGTTATTATAGCCACCTAGAATTCGTGTAATTTGGTCATTTCCTCTTCTTTTGGAAAACAGTATACAACAGAAACAAAATACGTCTTGCGTTTTTGAATAAATTAATCAGCTGCGAAGTTGGATTTCACCATCTGGCATTTTTAAAAGTAGTACTTAGTGGAAAATGATCTATCTTCAGCATTTTTAGCAAAAACTCCTTTGTGCTGAACAGGTCCGATTATAACACAACACATTCTAAATTTATCAATTATAATACTTGCCCGTAAACCAGGATCATTTATAATCTCTTGATCCTTTTTGTTATTGTCATTTTCTTCATGATTTTCTGATTTGGTCATATTTATATAAACATATGGTTCTTCAACAAATTTCACCTTTTTAACATTTTCATTGCAAGACTGTGTACTTTGTGCAGAGCTTTCTTCCCCATTTGCAGTTTGAATTGTAACTTCTGAAGTCTAAGCAATTTCTTTGCCAGAATTACTTCGTAACCAAGAAAACATATCTACTTGTGACTTCTTGAAATTTAGCTTTTTTTCTTCTTTTCTTTTCTGATAAATTTTTTTTGACTCCTAGAGGGATACATCCTTGGCATGGACATGGTTATATTTAATAGTATTAAGCAGTTTATAGAATGAATTATCAAATTACTATATGCTGTACTATACGCTTTTACCTAGTAGGTGAGGTAAGTGACTGTAAATATACTTACCTTATATTAACGATATTTTGCATACTTGCACTAGACTATAATATATACTGTAAACTTCGTATATTTCTAAATCCGTCGACTGCTCCATTTAAACTTCTTCCTTAAATGGTTTTCATTCCGGTCGTGGCCGGTGAAGCAGTAATGCAATGTACATTGTTAGGAAATGATCGTTTAATTTATCTTCGTTTTACTTTTTGTTTGAACAACATTCCTTTCACTCTGCAGGCGCCGTCTATTGGTAGAATATGGAACTAAAGTGAACATTTTAAAGAAATGACTTTTTTGATTCAACTTTTTAGAAAATGGTTTACTCCAATAAATAAATCAAATTAATAGTTTTGAAAAAAAATTTTAATTAAAAAGTAAGCTGAAATATATCAATTAATTCAATCACACGTTACTTAAAATAGTAAATTAAGTATTAATTACAATTAATAAATTTATATTTAATAATAAGTGTTTATGTGATTTTATTATTAACAATATTTTGCTTTTATTTAATTATTTTATTAGTATTTTTTATTCTTTGTATATTTATTCATACAGTAAAGATTAATACTGAACATAGATAGCGCAGTATGCGCTAAACCATAGTATGTTTGGAATATAGGGGAAGCGCACTTAAGCTTGTTTTTGTCACAGAGAAGGAGTGGTAAACACTTCTCCCTGAGAGTTGGTGTGAAACTGGTGCAAGCAGGCACCGCTCGCTCTTTTGTTAGCGGCAAACAAAATCATTCATTCGCTCTTTGTTAGCGGCAACAAGAGTCATTCGCTCGCTCTTTGTTAGCGGTATTTTCTACTTTAAATGTATATAGTATTATGTGTTAAATTATATATGTATGATCATCGTCCATGTGTGTTATTATATGTGTGTGTGTGAAAATAAATAAGAAAAAGACAAGAAAGCATCGTTCCTTTTCTTAAACACACACATCCAGCTACATATTGGAGGCACCGACGGGATCTCAGCATGAGAAACAGATAAGTTTCTTTCATTTTTTTTCTTATTGTTGATTATTTAATGTTTTTAAAGAGAAGAACATCTGATGAGTTTAATAAGAAGTTCTCGAATTGCGAGCGAACGTAATTTTCTTTAGTTTCGGTTCGCAAACGATTTGTTCTATAATTTCTTTTCAACATGGACGACCCGAAAAGATATAAGGAACACATAACGCAAATTAAAGTCGCAAGAGGCAGGGTTAAGACCTCCTTGACTAGATTGGAAAACACTGCGGATGAATTAGAATCAAAAAATGAAATAGTGATTCGTTTGCAGAGGTTAGAAAAACTTTTTAAAGAATTCGAAAGACTGGATTCAGAATTAACTGTTGAGGATTATGAAATCGAGGAATTCGAAAATAGATATTTTTCGTTGAAATTAAAGTTTCAAAATAAAATTTATGTTTTTAATACATTTCAATTTACTTCTGCCATAACACAAAATTCTCCAGTTCAATCTAATTCGAATTTTCGTTTGCCAAAACTTACTATTCCAGTGTTTTCTGGTAAATTTGAAGATTGGATGAACTTTAAAGATTTATTTGTATCCACGGTTCATTCACAAATTTCACTAAGCAATAGTCAAAAATTTCAATATTTAAAGGGTTTGCTGTCTGATGAACTCGCTTCTTTGATTGAACACATACCGCTGTCCAATGACTCCTATGAAGAAACATGGGAAAATTAATGGACAGGTGTGATAAGAAGAAGAAAATTATTTATGCATTAATTAAAACATTTTTGGAACAAAAAGGCATCTCTCAAGCCAATTCAACGAATTTGAGAAATATAGTTGACACGAGTGATGAAATTTTGAGAGGGTTAAAATCTTTAGGAGAAGAGGCATCTAGCAGAGATCCATGGCTGATTCATTTGTTATTGCAAAAATTAGATCCTGAAACAAGAAGACTTTGGTCCGTGAAAACTTCAGAAATAGAATTTCCTACGTGAGAAGAATTCCTGGAATTATTAAATACCAGAGGTTCATCTCTTGAATTAATGGTTTATAATGAATCTGATGCTAAAATTCCTACTAAGTCTAATTTTGTTGCATGTGAAAATATTCAAAGAAATAAAAGTGATAAAAATTGTTTGAAATGTTTGAGAATGCATAAATTGTTTAAGTGTATTAAATTTAGAAATATGGATTTGAATGCTCGGAAGAATTTTGCAAAACGAACTATCTCTGCTTTTTATGTTTGAATTCTCATAAAATTAAGGATTGCTTAAATAGTCGTTTAAAGTGTACCATATGTAAAGGAAAACATAATTCACTCTTGCATGAAGATGTTAAAAGCAATAGTGCACGTGTTTCAGAATCCGAACCCGAATCTAACAATAAACAAACCGCAAAACACCCCTCCGAAGGCGACATCCGCCAAGGGGGAGAAACGCAATGCAATAAATCAGCGGCACCTCAAAGGCCAGTTAGTTCTAGCACATGTGTAAACAACTCCAAGTTTATAACCTCCCTTCCCACGGCAAAGGTTTTACTGTATAATAGTGAGGGTGATTCTTTCTTATTCAGAGCTTTGCTAGATAGCGGTTCGGAGTCGAGTTTTGTCAGTGAAAATGTAATAAATATTTTAGGATTAAAAAGAAAGAATGCTAGAGTGTCTCTAAGTGGGATAAGTGGGTGTCTCTAAGTGGGATAAGTGGGTGTCTCTAAGTGGGATAAGTGGGGTTCAAGCAGGAACCACACGTGGCTCAGCTAATTTAAAAATTGGGTCAAGATTTAGCGAAGAATGTTTGACAGTTAATTCTTTTATTTTAAATGAGGTTACTTCTCAAATCCCAGTTGAGAATATTAACATTAAAGAATTGGATTATTTGAAGGGCATCCCTCTATCAGATGAAGAATTTTCAAGGCCATCAGTATGTGATATAATTTTAGGCTCTGGTAGCTTTTTCTCAATCCTTCGTAATGGAAAAATTAGCTTGTCTGAAGGACAACCAATTGCGCAAAGCACAATATTTGGTTGGGTTGTCGCAAGTCAGATTCGAAGGGATTCCATTTCATCATCCTACACGCAATCGCATCTGATTTCCGTCGAAAAGGATTGCAACATTGATTCTGTTTTGCAAAAATTTTGGCAAACGGAAAAGTTGCCGGATAAAAAGTTTCTTATGTCAGATGAAGAAGAATTTTGTGAAAATAATTTTAAATCGACTTGCAGAATAAATCATCCGGGTCGATTCGTTGTAAGATTACCTGTTTATAAGGACATTAATCAGTTAGGAGATACACAGGGAATGGCTGTTTCTAGATTTCTAACGATGGAAAAGAAATTTAAATTTGATTCAGAATTTGAAATGGAATACAAGAGTTTTTGAGTGAATATGAAGAATTGGGGCATATGTCACCTAATAAAGATTTTGATTCTTCTAAACCGGATTACTTTCTTCCTCATCATGCTGTGCAAAGGAAAGACAGTATTACAACCAAACTTCGAGTTGTGTTTGATGGATCCTGCAAACCGCCTAACTTAAATTCGTTGAATTCAGTTTTGGAGGTAGGAAAAATATTGCAACCAGATATTTTTACTATTCTTGTCAGATTCAGACTAAATATCACTTCCGATATAAAGCAAATGTATAGACAAATTTTAATTGATTCAGAAGATCAAAATTTGCAAAAAATAGTGTGGAGAAATTCACCTGATTCCACTATTAAGGAACACAAACTTTCTACTGTAACTTATGGAACTTCATCCGCTCCATTTTTAGCTACTAGATGTTTACATCAAATAGGCTTGGATTCTCAAATTATAAATCCTGAAATATCTAAAATAATTCAAAATTCCTTTTATATGGATGACTTGATGGCTGGAGCAAAATTTAATGAAGAAGCAATCGCGATAATCCAAAAATTGCCGGAAATTCTAGATGTTCGAGGATTTCACTTAAGAAAGTGGCGTTCCAATTCTCCACATGTCTTAAACAATTTAGCTAAGTATCTAAGTGCTAATGAATTCAATGTGGAAATTCATCCCGAAAACTGTTCTAAAACCCTGGGACTTATTTGGAACTCTTCTACTGATTGCTTTGTTTTTAAAATTGACTTTAACTTTGAGAATGAAATCACCAAAAGATCTTTTCTGTCACAATCAGCAAGGCTATTTGATCCTATGGATTTTCTTTCACCTTGCACAATATTAATAAAAATCTTTTATCAGCAGTTATGGTTACTGAAATTTGATTGGGACAGTGCCTTACCGGAACATTTTGCAGTTAAGTGGCTTAAATTCAGAAAGGAATTTCAGCAAATATGTAACATTTCTATTCCGAGATGGCTTCTAATTACAGAAAAGGAAATTACTCTTCATGGATTTTCGGATACATTGGAATCAGCATATGCCTGTGTAATTTATGCGGGTCAACGATCTGATACTGGTGTTACTAAAGTCACTATTTTAGCAGCTAAAAGCAAGGTAGCTCCGCTAAAGCCTGTATCCATTCCACGGCTAGAGTTAAATGGTCGGATTTTATTATCTGTTCTAATTAATAGTTTCTCCCGTTAGCCCGATTATTATCTGTTTTAATTATACTTTTCATGATCATGCCATTAATATATATGCTTGGACAGATTCTCAAGTTGTTCTTTCCTGGTTGTCTTCACCTCTTCGAAATTGGAAGCCCTTTGTTGCCAACAGGACTTCAGAGATCTTGGACCTCATCCCTCAAAATAGATGGAGGTATGTGCCATCAAAGGAAAATCCAGCAGATATAGGATCCAGAGGTTTGTCTCCTAAGGATCTGCCAGACTGTCGCCTATGGTAGGAAGACCCTACTTTCCTATCATCATCAGAGGCTGATTGGCCAAAGCAACCAGTGTTCAAAAACAATGACTCTGTCCTTAAGGAAACGCATGTGTATATGCTGCAATTTTGGAAAATGATTTTATAGATTCATTAATTGAAAAATATTCGTCATATACTAAGTTAATTAATGTATTACGTTTTTGTATTAGATTTATAAATAATTGTAAAGCTGGTAAACTCAATAAGAATCCTGCAGGTATAATTGAACCTTTAACTACAGGGGAAAGAATTTTAGCTCGTAATATTATTATAACATATGTTCAAACTGTATTTTTTGATGCTGAAATTAATTGTATAAAGTCAAACCAACCAATGCCAAAGAAAAGCCCACTATCAGCACTTTGTCCATTCATTGATAACGGTTTGCTCAGAGTGGGAGGACGTCTTCAAAATGCATCTTTACAGTATAATGCAAAACATCCTATCATATTACCTAACCAGCATAAATTAAGTATTCTAATTGTACAGTATTTTCATATTTTAAATTTGCATGCATGTGGTAATTTGTTAATAGGTATTTTACGCCAAACATTTTGGATATTAACTATTAAAAGAATAGTTAAAAAATGTATATTAAATTGTGTTGTATGGTGTAGATTTAGAAGTAATATGTCAAAACAAAAAATGGGAGATCTTCCTGAGGGACGAGTGACTCTCAATAGACCATTTTTTTGTCTGTGGTATTGATCATGCAGGTCCAATTTCTATATTGAAACACCGAGCATAGCCAAAACCGAGAGGAGCCAAAACAACGAAAGGTTATATGGTTGTATTTGTATGCTTTGCTATGAAGGCTTTACATTTAGAATTAGTAACTGATTACACGTCCGATTCCTTTATCGCTGCATTGAAACGTTTTTGTTCAAGAAAGAGCACACCTAAACATATTCATTCGGACAATGTAACTAATTTTTTAGGAGCTAAAAAGAAGTTCAAAGATTTATTAAACATTTATTTAAAATTAATCTAGATCAAAAGGTTTCCTATTTTCTTTCTCAACAGGAAATTGAATGGCATACTATCCCTCCTTTAAGTCCGCATTTTGGTGGACTCTGGGAAGCTGGTGTAAAATCTGTAAAATTTCACTTAAAGCGAGTTTTAGGAAATTCAAACTTAACTTGTGAAGAACATTATATATTATTAACTCAAATAGAGGCGATATTAAACTCAAGACCCCTAATTAGTTTAGATAATGATGATGTAGATAACTTAAATGTTCTAACATCATCTCATTTTATAATTGGAGATGTAATTACTAGTCCACCTGAGACACTGGAAGTGTCTACACTTTCATTGAGGAAACGCTGGGATATTGTCCAAAAAATGAAATTCAATTTTTGGAAAAGATGGCATATAGATTATTTGAGCTCGTTACAAAATAGGAGAAAATGGAAAAATTGTTATCCAAACATTAAAATCGGTGATATTGCAATTATTAAAGAAGACAATATTCCCCCAGCAACATGGCCTCTTCGCAAGGTTGTAGCTATACATCCTGGTAAGGGTGGGAGTAGTTACATTAAAAACTTTGAAAGAGCTTTTTAAAAGGCCTATAGTTAAACCTTGTATATTACCTATGCATCAAGAATGACTTCTTGATGGGTGGGAGTATGTTTATGTTATTTTATTATTTATAATATTTTGTTTTAATTTAATTATTTTATTAGTATTTTTTATTCTTTGTATAGTTATTCATACAGTAAAGATTAATACTGAACATAGATGGCGCAGTATGCGCTAAACCATATGTATGTTTGGAATGTGGGGGGAAGCGCACTTACGGCCGTATTCACAAACCGTAGTTAAGCATCCGCTGATGATTAAACGCTGATCGGTGGTCAAATCGGTATTCTCCAGACCGAACTGATTGTCGATTTTCCCCTGTTTTGCCCCATTTTTTGATTCACTGACTTCCGATGATCAAATTTGATCAACGGTTTTCCGCATGCGCAATTCTCAAGAAGGACAACTATTACATTAGTTTTCAAACAAACATGGAGGATTTAGATGCATTGGAACTATTGCAGTTGATACCAGATAAGAGGTCGCGAATACTTTACACTGACGGTGTTTCTGATTTGGATTTGTTAAATGAATATGATTTTGTTTCGAAGTACCGACTTCCCCGTAATTCTGCTGAAAGCATTTTATCTTTGATGAAGGAGAAAATAAGCACCAATATTTTACGAATCAGTGCTGTAACTCCTGAACAGAAATTGTGTATTGCCTTACGTTTTTTTGCTTCAGGAAGTCATCAACAAATAATTGGTGATTTGAATCAAATTAGCCAGTCATCATGAAGTAGCTAGATGTATTGCTGAAATGAGGCCAAGATTCATTTACCTACCAAAAAATGAATCTGAGCGACTTGAGGTATGTTTACATTAATCTCTTTTATATCCTTCATATGGGAATCCCTTTTTATTATTATTATATCCGAATCGATTTTTGATTATTATTTTCTAGAGTTTTTTGAAGCAAATGAATTATAATTAAAAGAATTTGCTAAACTTATTAATACCTTTTAGAAAACTCGTCAAGTTTAGTATGATTATACTGTTTTTTGTCAAATGATTGTTCCTTAAAATGCTTCCATTAAAAACATTGTATTGCATATTTTCTATCTTGTTAATCTAATGACTTACTAGTAAAATAAGTTGTTTAATATCTATACATATTCATATCATTTTTAGTCTTATAGTTTTTTAATTATGTTATTATTGCGATATAAATTATTAAAAATTGTTAATAATTAAAATATTAAATTATTAAATTAATTAATTATTAAATAATTAAAAAATTATTAAAATATTTATTCTAAATTTTGATACAGAAAATGGTATTTTTCACTTATATCAAATATTTGTGTTTATACTGTCAATTTTTAAGTATGTATGCAAGTATTATTGTAAAATTAGCAATTTTTTTTCATTACAGTTATTTATAATATTATAATTAATTCTTATTTCACATTTCTCAGATAAAAGACTTGACGAGATATGGAACAAATAAGGAACAACCTTTTCCGTTTGAAAAAGAAATAAGAAAAACAACAAAGAAATCTTTTCATCTGTCTGGTGATGATTATACAGGATTGCTTTTTGTATTTTTGAAACTTTCCTGTATAATTCATTTCTATGACTGTACAATGTTTTCACATGGATATATAAGCTTTTTTTCAGTAAATTGATTTTTTATGTCATTATTTATTTTATAAAAAAAGAATTATTGCAGTTTTTATTATGATTAATAATTAGAAATTTAAAGAAATTACTTTTGTTACTTATAAATTGTGCGATATAATAATGTGCTTGTCACTCAATACACCTAATCTCTTTTACAATATCAGTTTGCTTCAGCTTTAATCTTCAACAATGTGTATAAAATTAAAATTTTTTTAAAGAGATCAAATCATGACCTTTGTTATCTGCTGAAAATGATCTCCAGTTTTTATTAATGTTTTTTTTTTTCTCATTACACAACAAATTTTAACATTACTTGTAATGTATTCTCTACTTAATTATTTTTTGAAAGATGTTATAATTTATCTGTATAGAAATGACTAAATAATTCCTTATTCCCATCTTTGAAAATCAAATATATTTTTAATTTAATGTTGCTCTTTTTTATAATTTATAGAAAATGACATACATGTATGGTTCATATCAGTGTAGTTCTTTCCTAGTGGTTTTATGTACTCATTATCCTATTACAATATGTATATGCATTAGAGAAATAAAAAGACACATATAGAAGAATTTTGTATTAAGAATCTGCATTAATGTTGCATTTTAAAGCACCTCTATTGACACTTCCTTGTAATTCTTGTAGAAGAATTTTGAATTAATAATCAGCATCAATGTTACATTTTAAAGTGCCTTTAATGACACTTTGTTTTAATGCTTGTAGAAGCTGTGACTTCTCTTTCAGAATTTTCTTTTTTAATTCATATTATATGTTACTTTTCGAGTCAAATTTGAATAAAATAGATTTTTGTATACATAAGTCCTTTTTTAATTTTGCATATTTTATTCTGAGAAGTGTGTAAAAAACAAAGAAAATAGATTAATTGGGATTTGAAAATTTTGGAATTTAAAAAACAAGTGTAGATAATAACTTATCCGGGTTAATTCAAATTTCTACAAATTATGACGCAAATATAAAATTTTAAAAAGAAGGTTTTTATTTTAAAAATTCATTCACTTAACTGACAGTTTAATGTAACCTATTAGAATAATATTTAAGATGATTTCAAGATTTTTTTTTTTTGTGAAATTTTTTTTTTACTTTCTTGAGACATTTCAATTTGGATCATCTTTCATCAAATTTAAATATAGAAAGAGATTCCTTGTTTAAATACACAAGATTCTAAGCTGAAAAATTTGACAATTAAACAAAGGAAATTATGCTGACTTAACAGTATTTAGTTAGATGGTTGTGCTCATAGGTTTATGATTTCAGGAAGTAATGATTGTCATGAAGATATGAATAATTAAAAACATCATTAGAATTAATATAATAAAGTGATAGATATTATTCAAGTATTAGTAGAAACTAAATGTTAAAACATCAAAAAATTAATAACTTATTTGGTACAAAATTCTGAAAAAAAAAGAAAAAGGAAAGGCAAGAGCTTGTTGAAACAAATGGAAAATATCACATTTTCTTGAAAAAATTAAAATATCATTACTAGTTTTTGACAGGCTAATCAGGTTAACATGTGTTGTTTTTTGATTAAGTTTGAATCATCAAGAAGAAAGTGTTAAAAAAATTTATTGTTAATTGTAGATGTTTTGCCACTCAATTTATTTGAACAAAAGTGAATGCTTATGATGTGCAAATTAATCATTTATTTTATTCAGGGATATCAATTCTAAAATAAGTATGGTTTTCATCAATATTTACATTATTTGTATACTGATTTGTAATGTCAAGGTAGTCAAGTACATGTTGTCAAGCTAACAATTAGCACATTCAAATTTAAAGAGTTGTTAAATTTATTGTTTACAAAAAGTTTTAGATATGAGGTATAAATGAGCTTCACTTCCACAATAACAATATATTATACAAATTTATTGCATGAATATTTATTTTGGTGAAATAGCTGTTGGTCTTCAATATTCATATACAATTTTCACTGATTTTTGTTTGTAATTAGAATCTTCTGATTTGTAGTAAATATTCTGAATGTATATATTCTGACATTTATATCAATACATTTTTTTTAGCAATTACATATGTAAAAATTTAATATTTTGATAATTAATAAGCATATTTTTCCATATTTGCTTTTCTTCAGAAATAAAAGCATAGCACAGAATAAGCATTTTTTACTTTTTTTCAGCTTTGAGAGAAAAAAATGTTATTTTGAAAACTACTGAAAATTTAGACAGCTAATACATATTTAAATATTGACGTCAAAAGTAATATTATTTTTTTTTTCAAGTATAACATATTGTGGAAATATAATACATATTGTTAAAATAATACATATTGGAAGCTTATACATATTGTGGAAGTTTAAAACTTATTTGTTTACAGATAAATGCTGAAAGTCAAATAAAGAGAAATTTGTAATATACGTTATAAACTTCATACAAACAATTATCACTGTTTTAATTGCAATTAAAATAGCCTTTGGAAATTTAAATGTTTTGTGTAAATGAAAATAATTTACTAATATGAATGTCATAATACTTTGTAAGCAAGAATTTATACACTACATTTCCTTCCCCCTTTATTATATTAAAAATTCAGGATACTAATCCATTGCTCATTAAAATGCACTCTAACAAAATAAACACTTTGAACAAAAATTTTATAAACATTTTGTGAATTCCTTGCCAAAGGCAAGGAAGTTGCTGTGTTTTAACAATTTGTATGATTATAATTCATTACAATATATATTAAAGAACATGGAAAGATCATAAATATGAACAAAGATCAATATTAATTTTTGCTGGTTCCATTTAACTAATAAAATAATGGTTACCATTCAACTAATAAAATTTTGATGTTATCAAATCAAAAAAAAAAAAATGCCATATTTTGTAAAAAAATGCTGAGGTCTGAAAAAAAATCTACCAAGTTTCAAATTTTTAACTAATTTATAATTGATAAATGAAGAAAGTTATGCTTTTTTTTTTACTTGTTCAAACATTCGTCACATTTCTCAGAAATATAATTTACAATTAATGATAATTTACCCGAAATTCAAATTTTGTGAAATTCATTGTTTAGAAGAAACTACAGTCCTCACTTTCAAAATCAGTTTGCAGCAGTTTGTTATTTGTATTGTTTATGTATATATTCTATTATTATATATAAAATATTTCCATATGTAAATGAACTCATTTTGGTTAATCTGTATTTCTTTTAAAAACTTAATTTTCAGATAGACCTTTTGTAAAAGTTCAATTCATTGGAAAACTATTCGAAAGCTAATATGCATATTCTCAATTCAAAAGACAGCAAATTCTCAAATGTTTAGTTACATAATACAGTGGAAATTTAAAATATGCTAGCTTAATAATGTATAGTCATTGGAACAATCCCACGAAAAGCTTAATAATATCATGTAAGCAAATCGATGAGTTTATCACTAGACAACATCACATTGTTTTCTCGCTTGATCGTCCCACATTTCTTATACACATCTCGGGAAGAAACAAAACAACAATAAATGAAAAAGAGCCAACCATCAGCTGAAAATCATGTGACATATCTGGACCAATGAAAATCCATTTCCGGTTGAAAAGGCAGAAAAAGCTGCCTTGATGCTTAGTCGTAAAACTAACGCTCGTGAATACCAATGATCATTGGTTGATGATTTGTCATTGATCATGGGTTGAACGATCCGTTGTTTAGCACCCGGCTTCGTGAATACGGCCGTAAAGCTTGTTTTTGTAAACACTTCTCCCTGACAGTTGGTGTGAAACTGGTGCAAGCAGGCACCACTTGTTCTTTTGTTAGCGGCAAACAGAATCATTCGCTCGCTCTTTGTTAGCGGCAGAAAGAATTATTCGCTCGCTCTTTGTTAACGGCATTTTCTACTTTGAATGTATATAGTGTTACCTTATATATGTGTGATCATTGTCCATGTGTGTTGTTATATGTGTGTGTGTGAAAATAAATAAGAAAAAGACAAGAAAGCATCGTTCCTTGGCTTAAACATACACATTCTGCTACAATAATTTATAATTTTTAATGAATAATATGATTGAAATAACAGATATTTGGAACGAATATTTAAAAATAACAATAGCAAAATTATTTGTTATTTAAAAAGTCGTGGATTATGCATCTCTAGACTTCAGTGACTTTTCGCCCAACAATATGAGTATCTCATATAGAGAAGTTTTAATTGTCTGTGCAGTGACCTTCTATTGGCATTCATTTTGCAGGAGCCATCTATTGGCAGAATATAGAACTAAAGTGAAAATTTTAAAGAAATAATATATTTTATTTCAATTTCCTCAGAAAATACTTTACTCCAGTAAGTAAATTAAATAAATAGTTTTGAAAAAAAATCAAAATTAAAACTTTTCTCCAATAGATAAATTAAATCATTCCCATGTTATTCAAATTAATAAATGAAATAATAATTATAATTAAAAAATTTTATTAATGATACTAATTAATAATTTTAAATCAAAGTGTGATTAAAATAACAGTTATTTGGAAAAAATATTTAAAAATAACAGTAGCAAAAATATTTGTTATTAAAAATACTCGATTTAATATTTGTTATTAAATCGTGGATTATGCACCACTAGATACAGTCAATCCTTGCGGAATGCTGAAGTTCAGGGAATCGTTCTTCTGAGAACGAATGTTTAACGGACCTCAGTTTGTTTACATCTTGGCGATAACCTCTTGGCGACCATCCACAGTAAGGTAAAAGCGGAGTATATACTATAACTTCGACTTTTCTACTGCATTCCGCATTGGGTAGTTCAAACTTTTTGTTCTGTAGACATTTTTATCACAAAATAAATGGGGTTTTGTGATGTGTTATTAGTTTTACAGTGTGAGTTTAACTAATTTTTTATAATAAAAATATATTTATTGAGTAGTATTCTCTGGCATTTATAGTTGTGACAAAATGTATTTATAAATTATAATTAATATAGAAATAGGATGTTTTCTTTTGTGTCAGAATATGGATAAAAAATAAAATTCGTATTGCTATATATGAAGCCAAACATTAAAGAGTTGTTGGTAATTAAAGCTATCATCAAAATTTTGTGATCTTTTACTTCTGTGGTTTTAAATTAAGCTTCTATTTTGTTTCGTGTTTTATAAAATGAAATTATTCTGCAATTCAGACCTGGCCCTTCTAAAACAAAACTAGAGACACACACACACAAAAAAAACCCTCTCATAAAATTTTTTTATAGGAGACTATATACTTGTTATTTAGCTACATTTCTGGATTGATTGCATAATTACTTATGTAATTAATAATTATTGATATATAATCAAAATAAATAGTTTAATAAATTTTTATGAATATATTAAAAATTGTAAATAGCTTTATATGCATCAGTAATTTTGGGAAATCTCTACTTCATAAGATTACACATTATGTTCTTTTGTTCTTGGTTTGGTTCTCTTAATAAATGTGTATTTCAATCTGGTGTTCAGTTATAAGCTTTCCTTGTTGTTTTGATGTGGAACTTGCAACAGCTGCTGTTGGAACTTTAACTTGAGATTTTAGATTCATTATTTATACATTCTATAGTGTAAAATGAAGCTTCAATCTTTAGTTAATTTTGTTTCATTTAAATCTAAATTATTATATGCAATGATGTCAAAATGTTTCCAATAACATTATACAAAAAATACTTTCAAGTGATAAAATTTTTCTCATTAATTTTTTTATTTAAAAGAATTGTTGAACAAAATAATTTGAAAATTTATGGAAGCATTTTTTAGCAAAAGATTTATATATTTGTGCTACTAAGTTATAAAAATTTAGCCGTTTTAGCTTTGAGAAGTTACAGGTTTTTAATGCTATTTCTATATAAAATATACTGGTATACAAAATCAGATGATTTTACTTATAATTTTTACTAGAATAATTATGAATATGCAAAGATTTGAATGCTACTTGATGTTCCAACAAAAATTTAAAAAAATTCTCTAATTATTATATTGATTAATTCATTATTATTGGAGAAATTATGTGCCATTCAGAAGTGTTCTAATCAACTTATATTAGTTAATATTTCATATTCAAAGCATACAAAAAAAATTTCTACAGGTTTCCAAGTTTTCTTAAGCATTTTACTATTATGCAGAAGTGCATTCTTTCCATATAAATTTTAATGGTAGCACTAAAATGATCTATAGTCTATTGAATGAAATTATATATAAACTGAAAATGTATTGTTAATGTATTGAAGAATCATATTGAGAGAATAATGATTAATAAAATATTCATTTCCAACTTATTGATTCATTTTTTAATATTTTTTTTATAGATTTAGTGTGAAGAGAACCAGGATTTAACCATGCCTAGAGAATTAGATATAGAGAAGCTTGAAAGAAAATTTACATCTCTCACAAAGTCAAAAGAAAGTATTCAAGCAGTTTCTTCCTGGATTATACATCATTCTGAATTTTACAAAGAAATTGTTGAGCAGTGGTACATTGCTCTAACTAAAGGTAATTATTATTCATTATTTCAGATTCATTATGTAGAAGCGTTAAGAAAATATGTCAAAATAATTTCAGAATTATTGATAGTGTTATAAGTTGATTAAAAATGTTTTTAAATAGAATTTTAGTAAATACAAATTCTATAAATTATAGAATATTAGGACACAATTGCATTAAATTAAGAAACAAATAGAAATAAAATTCATTGCTTCTTTAAATTATAAATTAGATTATGTTGCATTTGTCAAGTCCTGAAAAGTTATAATTATAATGTTAGTTATATTGATTTGAAGTTCATTGTTTCTTAATAGTAATGTAACTATATCTGAATGATTTTATTTAGAATCGATGGTATCATAATAAATAATTATGGTTAATTTTCAGAAGTTTTATTACTTAGTTTAATTTTTTCTTGATATATATATATATATATATACGTGTGTGTGTGTATTGAAATAAAAGAAAGAAATTATGATATATATTTTATCAAGTTATTAAAATAAAAATAAATCATTAATGTATTTGAAATGTGAAGCCAAATAGAAAAGTTATTAATGTCTTATAATATACATTGTATAGAGCCACTTGATCTTTAATTCTGTCATTGATTGTTAATATCATTTGTGTGTGTTATATTTATGAAATAAAAAGCATTTGTCACAGAAGTCTTTAATCCTTTTTTCTGCCACATTTAGCCTTATATTGTGCAACAATGTCAATTGTTCAGGGATATTTCATGTATTGTTGAATTAGGACCAGAAAAGTGACTATTTAGTGTTACTAAAAGTAGATGCTTAATGGAATTAAATACTCATAAAAGCAGAGATTACAATGACCTGATAGTAGAGGATTAGATGCAGGATCAGTGGGTTCCCGATTCAAAGCCAAAATCATTATATAGGTAAATTAAATTTAGTAGTAAACTTCAAACATCTCCCTGCTATGTAACAAAAAAGTTCCAGGAAGGATTGTTTCTCAAGTTTTTTCCTATTTATCTGACTGCAATTAAAAATTATTAAATTTTCATTACAGCATTTCTATTGCTACAAAATAAGATGTTATGATAAAACTAGACCTAACACACACAAAAGAAAACAAGGGGGGGAGACAATTTGTTAAGTCAATGCTATCAAATAAAAAATAGTAAAATAAGATCTAACTTAGCTAAAAATAAGATACAAAATAGCTAAGCTTTGATTAATTGATTAAAACAACAATTTTTTTTTAGTGCATTGACTTAGAAAAGAGCTTTCTGTTTAAAAGCTATCCTATTGTAGCAATATATGAAAGATAATTCTGTATGTAGAAAAATAAATGAAACAATTTTTATAAAATATTTGCACTAGCTATGTTTGAAGAAATTCTATTATTCTGAACATTAAAGGAAAGAATGTGAATCAAAAATATTATTTCATTTTTTAATAATAATTTTTATGTGTTATTATAGCTATTTTCATTTTGAAAATAATATTTAGAAAGTATTTCAGATTTATAATTATTTTCTAATCCATCATTTTTAAGTATCATTTTTTAAAAGTTTCTTCTTTATTTGCATGGAACTATTAGTAAAAATTTAAATACTGCTCTTAAATATGTGCCTATCTAGAGAAACTGTTATCTTGATAACAGTATCTCGGATACTATTGCCACAGACTAATTAATGAAAATTGCAGTAGAAAATCTCTTGCATATATATATGTGTGTGTGTGTGTGTGTGTAATGATATTTTAAATTCTATTTCCAATTTAATTAATTTCCAAGGTTTTATCTTAATTTAGCCCATAGTTACTTTATTATAAAATATTCTCTTATTTCCTGATCCAATTCCACTTTCACTAATTAATTAATTGAAGAGAAGCTTTGTAAAATTGCTGAATCAGCTAAAAGCCTAACTTTCCCACACTCCGAGTGAAGGGACAAAATACCGCTGACGAGACAAATTCTTTTTTAAAAGATCCCTGTGTTTCCCTTGCCTCGTTGACACATGTAGCAAAAATCCCTATCCAAATCTTACTAATATATTTGCACTGTAAAGAAATATTTTCCCTATCCATCTCTTTGATTATATAAGACCAGGGATAAAATGTTCAAGATCTTTTCCCTCATTTTTTTCTGTGTTGTGTGTTGCTCGTTGCTCCTGATTGTACATAATGCATGCTTCTATCTATGCTTATAATAAAGTTCAATGTGTGTGTGTGTGTTGGCGCTCTACAGGCCAGACCGTTCGACCTACAGTTATCAAATTTGGCACATGCATACCTTGGAGGTCGGAAATGCGCACCTGGGGTCCCATTTTTGAATTTTTAATTAGAATTTTAATTAATTAAAAACTACCTTTCCCGCCAAAAGATTTATATTTCCCCATTTTCCCACTGCCAAATGTGTAAGGCTTCAGTCCCCCCCCACGCTAAAGAGGTTAGGCTCAGCAAATTATCGGCAGATTATTTCAAACGATTCCGTTGATTTTCTTAATGTTTGATGCATTTAAAATTAAACATTGTTAATTAATGGATTTTTCAGATTCATTTTGAAGTACTTTTGAATTAAAATAAAGCAGAATAAAGGAAATTAAAAATTTCTAATCTGCATAGCGTTACCCCGACTGGCGTAGAAAATTCACGCATTTGCGTTATCATAATTGGCGTTGAAAATTCACGCATGCGAATTGTGTTCTGATTGTTTACAACTATTTTCAACGGATACGGACTTAGTTTTGAAGGCTTCACATGTTTTCGAGATTATTTCAAACGATTCTGTTTATTTCGTTAATGTTTGATGCATTTAAAACTAAACATTGTTAATTATCGATCTGTTTATGATGAATCTGAAGAAATTTTGTTGAAAACTTCTTGAGATATTCTATAAATTAAGAAAGATATTCTTTAGTACTCATAAGATTTAAATACTCTGTGACTATTTTCAGTACTCATTAAAAAAAAAATGCTTCGTTTCAGTAAAAAAATAAATAAATATATCAATTGCATTTTAATCATTTCCACTTTAATTTAAAGCATAAATTCTACGAGAGCTAAAAGAAAATTAGAGAGATATATATTATGTTACAGCTGAAGGCCTTTATAATATTATGAGTGAATTATATAACTATCAAAATTTGAAGCTTTAAAATATTTTGTTGAAGAAGCTATTAAAATAGGAGTTACATAAAGTATTTAATTATTAAAATTTTAACGAGCATTAAAATTGGCGAACCGGCTGGTCGCCAAAGGCGGCTAGTATGAAATAAAAAAACGACGTCACGAAATTGAAAGTCTTTTCACTGTCTTCGAAACTGCATTCTGCTTCGCATAAAATAATGCTCATATATATATTATTTGTATACTTTAATTACATTAAAAGCTTTATTTCTTCACTGTGGTTTTTTTTTCTATTCATAATGTTGAGGAACATTCTGATGAAAACTAATAACTAAAATCATTTGCAAACAAATAGTAATCATTACCAGAAAAAAAAAATGCAATGCCAAAAGCAAAATAAAAACAATGCTGAAAGAAAATAATATTAGCTATAACCTCCAAATGAAATTAGAATATTATGAATCAGCAGACATCAGCTCATTAACTCTTTCTATAATCCAGCAGGAGGGGGGGGGGATGTAAACAAAATGTAAGGTTAGGATTTTCTAAACCTGTGACTAATTTTTATTCTTTTGACTCATCTGTTGTACAATTCTATCTCTTGTTGACCATTGTTTCCCCTGCATTAAGATCTTTTCTATTCATAAGCTCATGAACACTTAAAATAAAGCTAATCATTAGAACTAGATTAAAAGAAATATTATTTTATTTCTGTTGCCACTTCCTTTGTACAAATGATGAGTCGCACCTTCTAATGAATGTTCATAAACATTTTAATATTCAAGATAAAATGCAAAATCACATAGTAAAAATTGCAAATCTCATCTTTGCTACAATCTAATATTGAAAAAAAAAGTGTAAATAAAGCATGGAATTGATGATTCATTATTTCTATGAATCATCATTTCCATGCATGCAATTCTTGCATTCATTATTTGCACAAATAAAAAAAAATAGTCTTAGGCACTAAAACAGTTGATTTAGATGCCAAAACAGCATAACAGACATCAGTGGGATAATTCTTTTGTAAAGAGTTATTAAAATTTTATTACCTAATTGTTCAAGTAACCATTTTCATAAATAACTAAAATACAAAAATAGATTTTTAATGAATTATTAAAAAATATGTACCTTATGTTCAAAGAAAAAAAATCACTAATATTTTTTGAATTAAATATATTGTTACAAACCTGCAATACTGCTTCCCAATGCGAATGGTATCATTGTAAGAAAGGCCATTTTACGATCAGTCCTGTAGGTGCTGATAAGGTGCCGCATCAGTGATCCTAGAGCTTGGCGATCATTCGGCGACTTGGCGGCTACAAAATCGATATTGCTTCTTCGAGAATGCACCTGATTGGCCCAGAAGGTTCTCGACCCGCCTCTCGGGAACTATTAAAGGACGGCAGTCTCTAGCTGCAAGAATCGCAGTTGGAATCATACTCGGAATCCTAGACAAGTACCGAGTCTTCAAGAGGATAACGAAGCAACGGCGAATGCTAGCGTTTGTGTGGAGCTTAAGCTATTGCTGAACTGAGCTGTGTGCCGAGTCATGTTGTCTATTGTGGAAGCAGCATCAAGTCCTGTGGGAAGAGGCGGCTGCAGAGATTTGCCGACGGGGATGCAAGACAAATCCGACAGGGGGGAAAGCACAATATCTCTAATTTGGCTTCAAAATAACTCAATAATTAATTTTACATTTAATTAAAGAAAATAAAGTATTATTTAGCTTCTTTTTTATTCAGATACTGACCCTTTCTTTCATTGTTAAAAATTTGCAAAGACATTTGTAAAAAAAATGTTGTTCTCAGTTTCTTTTACTGACTGTCAAAATATCGCTAATATTTCAGCTTATTTTTTATGAGCCACTTGAGATTTAATTGCATTGAGATCTAATTTTAGAAAAAAATATGATTATATTTTATTCTAGGTTGTAGTATATAGATAGGAACATAAATTGCGCCAGAATGCCGTGTCATTCTAAATAAACAAATGCATGTTCTTATCGTGGAATTTATATAAAATGAATGTTGAAAGAAAAAGTTTTATAAAAGAATTTTTTTTAGAATTCTAGAATAATAAATAAAAAATATTCGATGTTTTCTCCAAAAATAGATTTTTTAGCGTAGTTCCCTACCTAAAATATTTGTTAAATAAGGATTGCAACAACGAGCAAAGGTGTTTTGAATCCGAGGAGAATAAGTGCGCGTGCTCAACAAAAATTTACTATAGATCGGACACGAACGATATATAATGCTGAAAAGATACAATCATGTTGTTTCTTAAGAAGACTGGAGAAAATATTTTCTAAATTTATGTATAAACTTACTATTTTATGTAAGATATGAAAATATTCTTATCAAAAATGGACTGCTTAAACGTTAGATCCCCCATGTATTTATTTTTCAATGTATATTTAGGCTTAAAAACCAATGCATTTTATTAAAAAACAATTAGATCTTGAATATGAATTCCCTATCTTCATTTTTAGGCACGCGTTCTATGGTTAAGTGCATTTTTAATTCGAAGTTATTGCAAACTAACATTCCATCCAAAAACGTGAGTTTTATCCCTATGTTGCATGTATTGGGTTTTCTTAACCCCTTCATATACAATGGCGAATCTGACTCGCTTATGGAATTATTGAATTTTAAATCTGAAATTGAGCATTAAATAATTCAAAATGCAAAAATCCCTTGAAAATGCATCATTACCTCAAACGCCCTTATATTATTCTAGGGATTAAAATAACAGTAATTATCCGAAATAAGATCTGCCATCTTATTAGGAAGTTTAAGTAAGTTCGTATGTCAAGGGGTTAGTGTGTTATTTATGAATATTCTAAAAATAACTATTTTAATCATCTTTTATCATCTTTATTCAAAGTCTATTAAAAATTTAGAAGCATCTGAAATTATATAGTTTTTGCCGCGAATAGTAATTGAAAGAAAAAAAAATAATATATAAACGATACGTTCTCGATTACATAGTTATAATATTGAATGGGCAGCCTGAAGATAGGTTGTAATTTATTTATTTAACAAATTGCATACTTGGGTAAACTCTTTTAGTGTAGCTAAAAAGCTATCAAACCACAAATATTTATTTATTTTTGTCGTCAGCTGCAGTCAGCAATATTTATTTAGTGTAATAATTGTAGCCTGAAAAATTAGATTGCAAAAGAAAGCAGATATTTTACTGTTTAATAAATTTAATTTACAATTATGCAATTTACTTACTTCAGTGATTTATAATGAATTCACATAATGTGGCTACAGTAAAATAACGCTTTTTAGCATGCGTATTCACACGAGTGTCAAAAGAAACAAGTGTTGTAGCAGTTGCATTACACTTATCTTCTCTTTTGGATACTAGATGGCGATGCCTGTTTAGGCCATCCCATAATGCATTGCGATTGTAATTAGAAGGAGATGTGATGCTGAACTGTGAGCCGCGCGCGTGAATGTCTTGTCTTTGTGTTTAGTGTGTGAATGTGATTATTAAAGAAATGTTTCTAACAACATTCGTCCTGTTGCTTGCTGCACGGATCATAATAATCTACATACCACCACATTGGCGCCCAACTTAAAAGAAATGTATGTGTGTTTTGAAATTTACATCACGGAAAAATTCATCAGTTTTGTTTTGGTGGAGCCGATCCAAGGATTTGATAAGTGATTTTGTTTTATTTCTGAAAATAACAGAAAAGTTATAAAATAACTTGTTTTATTCTAATTTAGAAAATATATAGAATATTTGAAATATTTAGAATTGGAATGTAACTTTGTAAAATAACTTTTGTTTTAAGAAACCGTTCTGTAAGTAACAGAACCAGGTATTTATGTTCGGATCACTTTTATTCTGTTAACACTTTTCTTGATGAGTTTATTACAAATACTTTGAGTATTCATGTTGTAATGAGAGATCTTTTTGAAACCTATGAAAGCTTTATTTATGTGCTTCATTTCTGTACTCTATCAAAACGTAATTTTGTTTTATTGAATCCTTTCGTGTTGAGACAAAACAAAATTATTGCTTTGCTTTGTGGGTTTTTTTTTTTTTTGACGTGGCATATCCGGTGATCTATTATCCTTTTTGTGTTTTATACTGCATTATATAGACTATTAATCAATTTTGTTTTTTTCCTTTTATTAACGGAAGTTTTCTGGGAAAAAAAAAGAGGGAAAAAGGAAAGTAAATGAAAGTATTCATTTTTTTTCTTTTCTTTATTTCAGCTCTATGCTCGGAATAGGAAAAGTTCCAAGAAAAGAAATTGATTTATTGATATGTTTATTAATTGGTTTATAGTATTTGAAATATACCATGTGTGTCCTTTTTTTTTTATTCAATAAGAATACTTCTTAACTTAAATTTTACTTGGCATTATTCTGAAAATCGTATTTTCTGTTTTATTTTAATAATGTTTACGTTTTTTATTCTTTTGAAATTTGAGTATATGATTTAGATATGATGATTATATGAGTATATGATTTGATATATTATTATTTTGAGAAATTCCATAATATATCTCAAACATAATTTTGTTTTACAAATGTTAATTGTGAATTTTTAAAAATATATTTTTGCATATTGAAAAGTGAATTAGAAATTGTGTATCAGTAAAATTTTAATATCGATTATTTTTTTTAACGTAATTGCAAATTTTATTTTTAGTATTTTGAATTTAAAGTGAACTTTTGGGGAACATTGACTTTTATTTGAACATTTTTTTCAACTGACTGTGCTTAGAGGAAAAATAACTTTTTATTTGGTTTGTGTAAAGATAAACGTTCAATATGGCATTTATGTCTAAAGGCAGGAAACAAGATTTAATAAAACTTGCCACAGAACTAGGTGAGGAGGTGGAAGGTGATCTTAAAGTGATTGAATTACGCGAATTAATATTGAAAACATCGATTTGCAAAGAAGATTTAGACTTTGTGAAAGATACCCTAGAAAACATTATAACTGAAAGATTAGAACGTGAGGAACGAGAACGTGATGAACGGGACAGAGCTTACGAGTTGGAGAAACTCCGTCTGCAAGTGGAATCTCAGAAGTTGGAGCAGATTCCTGGTCTTGAACTTTTGCCTGCAAACCAACAAGTTACATTTAACTTGAAGAAATTGCTTCCTGACTTTGACCCGCAGGATGGGGACATGACCCTATTCTTAAATCTATTCGAACGTCAAATGAAAATTCTAAAAATAAGTAAACAGAACTGGGTTGCTCATCTTCTAGGGCTACTACCCAATAGTGTGGCACAGCTCATCGCAAGAGAACCAGAACAGGAAGCACATAACTTTGATCATATTAGATCCATGTTACTTCAACGGTTTAAATTAAGCGCTGAGAGGATGCGACAGCTCTTTACAACTCACAAGAAAAAACCTGAAAGCACATGGAAAGACTTCCATTTTGAACTGCATAGCTATTTTGAAGCATGGCTAGCAGAATTGAACATAACGAAGATGGAAGAATTAAAAGATCTAATGATCTTGGATCAAAAGAAGAAACGAGTTCTTCCCGAATTCAAGAACCATTTTATTGATGTTTTGAGTGAATGGGTTACTCCAAATGATCTAGTGGAGAAACTGGACAGTTATGACAACTTACGCTCTGTAAACCTAAAGCTTGCCTCAAAACCACATGAAACAAAAGCTATTTACCCAAAAAGAAATCAATATAAATCAACCCGATTTGAACAAAGAGATGATAGACAGAGTCTGCCGTGGATTCCCAGTCAAAGTAGGCGGGATCCCAGCTACAAAGGCAGACCCCCTCTGTCATGCTATGGTTGTGGAGAGCCTGGAGTTGTAAAGGCAAAGTGTGCGAAATGTAATCCTATGGTTCAAGGAGACCACACTCAACCTCCAACCCTTAATCACATGAATTTTTATAGTATCTTAATGGAAAGCCAGCCATCAAGCATTATTGAAATTACGATTTGTGGTTCCCAAGCAGCAGTGTGTGCTGACACTGGAGCTACACATTCGGTTGCAGGAGAAAAACTTTACCATTTCCTCAAGAATAATGGACGAAGATTCGAAAATAGTACAGTTGATATGGCCCTAGCCGACGGGCATGTACAAAAAACAGATATACTCACAACGACGGTAAATATTGGTGTGGCAGGAAAAGTTATCCCCACGAAACTGATAGTCTTGAAGAATTCCAAGGGAAACCGAACTCTTCTGGGTACATATTTTCTGAGAGCCGCAGGTATCGTCCTGGATCTTCAGAAAGGACTTTGGTATTTCTCAGAGGCTCCTCACCAATCGTTTAACTTTATTGAACCTTCGGCTGATATTAAGTCTCTCCTGGTTGTACCTGTTGCATCCCATCCCTGTCAACTTCGAGAAAATGAGGGTACCCATCTCTCGGGCGAACAATGGACGAAATTCAATTCCCTGCTCAAAAGGTACGAGAAATGTTTCCAACCAGGAGAAGAAACAACTCCTTTCATCGAGCATCGAATCAACACTGGTGATCATCTCCCAGTCGCCGTACCACCGTATAGGATGTCTCCAACTACCTATGAAATTGCTAGCCCAAGTGATCCATCCACCTCTTTAGGAACATATCATACATCAGCTCTATGTTCGTACAGTCGAAACATGGAAGCGTATACACCACTGCATCCGATTCGCAAAAGAGGCCGACCACCAAAACTTAAGTCCCTTTCTTCAGGAACCAATAGACTTCCAGACAATACAAATTCTGCCTTCTTGCCGGGACGTCGTCGGAGCCAGAGGGGGAGGATGTAGCAGTTGCATTACACTTATCTTCTCTTTTGGATACTAGATGGCGATGCCTGTTTAGGCCATCCCATAAGTCATCCCATAATGCATTGCGATTGTAATTAGAAGGAGATGTGATGCTGAACTTTGAGCCGCGCGCGTGAATGTCTTGTCTTTGTGTTTAGTGTGTGAATGTGATTATTAAAGAAATGTTTCTAACAACATTCGTCCTGTTGCTTGCTGCACGGATCATAATAATCTACATACCACCACAGTGTTTTATTAAATTTAGTTTAACCATTGACTAGATTTTAGTCAGACTATTCTCATAGTGAAATGAATAAAATAAATTTATCAATTCGTTACTGAGGAAGTAATAATTATATAAATAAGATGACGATAACTTTTAGAACTTGAATTTGAATGATGAATTATGGAAAACAATATCGTCTTATTCATGAATAATATAAAAGCACCAATTTCTCTAATAATTCCACTGGAGGTAATCGAAGTGATGAAAACAATTTTTTTCCATAATCTATGATAAAGATTAGTCAGGAAAAATGTGACGTCTTATTCATTGAACAGCTTATTGATTATTCTACTAAATTTAGTATAAACTAAATGCTGAATGAACATTATGACATTTAAACAAAATGATTGAGAATTTGGACTCCTCGAGAACTATTTACGTTGAATTCTTAGTCGACCGATCAAAAGTTTTTGACAAAATGGGACAAATCTTATTCACAT
Source organism: Argiope aurantia (assembly GCA_026543865.1). Classification (NCBI taxonomy): domain Eukaryota; kingdom Metazoa; phylum Arthropoda; class Arachnida; order Araneae; family Araneidae; genus Argiope; species Argiope aurantia. The sequence goes on from JAPMOR010086553.1 coordinate 278,467, forward strand.
GTCGTTTTGTCTGTTATATTGCCAAAAGTAGTGCAAATTAAAAGCTTGATGAACGACATTTGAATCAAATGTCTGAAAATCAGTGGATAGAGTCTTTGATTTTCATTACATTCAGTTCATAGTCGGTCGCCTAAAAGTTGCTGGCAGAATGCGATATCTTATTCACTATATATTATCTAGTGTAAATTGTAATTGTAATTGTGTAAATTGTAAATAGTGTATCTAGTGTATATATGTATCTTATATATTATCTAGTGTAAATTATAAGCTAAATGAACGACATTTCAATCAAATGTCTGAAAATCTGCAGATTTAATGTCTTCGGGATTCACCGCATCGAGTTCATAGCCGGCCGACCAAAAATTGCCAGTAAAAAGAGAATATCACCTTGTCGATATCCTATTCACTTGTACCCTGTTGGTTATATTACCAAAAGTAGTACAAATTATAAGCTTAATGAACGACATTTGAATCAGATGTCTGAAAATCAGCGAACTTAACATCTTCGACATCCATTGCATTTAGTTCTTAGTTCGGTCTATCAAAAATTATTCTCGAAATACAGTATATTATTGGCCTACCGCCCTATTGATTATTTTGCCAAATGTAGTCAAATTACTTTAACCGTTACTTGGGATACTTCGACTGTTTCCAATATATTAACTAAGGTGGATTTTAAATAATTATATTCGATAATGCGCTACTCTCTACAACCGTCCTAAAATGGTGAACACAATTACCGACGAAACGCTCAATTTCTCGCCGACGGGGGGGGGGGGCAATTGCCCCTCTGCTACCGCCGCCTCTGCCTGTGGGGAGTACCAGTCTTGTGGTAGTAAGTTGGCAGTTGGATACAACTAAAGCGAGGGACAGTAAGAATTTCAGCCGTTTGGAGAGACCGTAAAGCGTAGAATCCCCTCTCCTGCTGGATTCTGTGGCCGATTTGTGTGCTGTGGTCGATTACTACTTGTGGGCTACTGTTTGCTGTAGTATGCTGTCCTGTGTGTTCTTCTCGGCTGTACATATTTATCGTCTTGTATTCGTCGTCTTTGTGTTAGTGTCTTCGTGTTTAAATAAACGTAGTCTTTGTTTTCTGCTAAAGGACTGTTTATTTCAGCATCGACCTTCAAATCTAGAAAAAGAACCCTTCGACGGATGAGGAAGTGAATCCGTAACAATTTGGTGTCAGAAGTAGGATTTGATTGGTCGATAATCATTAGAGCAATGGGTAAAGAAATGAAAGTTGGACAAGAGAAATTTATGCAAGAAATGAAAGCCGGGCTATATAAACTTTTGCAAGAAATGAAAACCTTTATGGAAGAAATGAAAGCTTTTACGAAAGAAATGAAAGCCGAGCAGAGAGAATTAAAGAAAGACCGTTCGTTGACCTGTGTAACAAAAAAGGAGCTTAGCGACCAAGAGGATGAACCTAAGTTTAATAAGAGGCATGAACAAGGAGATTGTCAAATAATTGCAGAGCTAAAACATTCTTCACCGAATGAGTTCCCTAAAATGGAATCGGAAGTACAGGCGCTTGGAGATGGAGAAGATGAACTCTCTTTGGATGGGTCTGTTAGTGGTGACCCGTGCTCGATGGCTATGGATGCAGGAGTTGATACGACCCAGTTTGGATTGGATTTATGTAAGAGGTTAAAGGTGTTAAGGTTATCGATAAATACTATCGATGGGTAAAACAAAAAGCAATTAATTAAGTACAAATAAATAAGATGCAAATTAAGAGCCAGCAACGCAACCGTTTTATTACTGCATGCTACAAAAAAAGGGAACTTGAGTAAACACATAAGAGTTGAGTTGTCGCTTGTCTGATACAAAGTTGAGTTGTTACTACAATAAAAGGGACAACCTCTTTGCAAGCCTTTTGGTAGCTCTCTGCAGAGTGTTACGGATGAAGGCTACGTGGCTGGAATCGCTGATCCTTATAATCTCGGCCTCGCCTTCGCTCAAGAATTTCGGCATGTGACGGATTTTCATAGGAGTGTAATGCAAAAAGGAGCCGACGAATATTCTGTGTATCCGGATAAGTTATGTCGTTCCAGAGGAACCCTTCCCACAAAGGCAGATGGGCTCTTTAGAAAATCCTGTGTTGAGAACTGCGGGCAGTTCTCAAACGAGCCAGGAATAGGCGGAAGTATTATCGTGAAAGTTTTGACGGCGACGATGAATCCCTGATTTTCAAGTGGACTCCGGAAGGCACTGTTGTACCATCCTGATATTCGATTGGTTCGATGGAAGAAGTTCAAAGTGACCAACCGACCAGCCTGGCTAGAATTCGTTTCGGAGAGCTCTGCCACTATACGATGTTTGGCTCCATGGGACATCTTGCATTTTAAGGACCGAAATCAAGTCTGGATGTATAATCCGAAACGAAGAAGAGGTATAGGTCAAAGGCAATGAGAAGGCTCGGACCGATCTTTAGCTGTCGCCAAATTAGTGGATGATGCCATCACTGAAAGTGCGGAAGTCGACCTGCGCTGGATCAACGAATTGTTCACATCGTTCGAAAGCCTATGCCAGCTGTTGGATTGAAGTGGTACTGCCGGGTCGTCAGTCCTTAAAGAGAGGAGCAATATTATAAACCAGTAATTTTGCTTCCCAGTACGAATAGTGCCATTGTATGAAAGGCCGTTTTATGATCAGCCCTGTAGGTGCTGTTAGGGTCCCGCGTCAGTGATCTTAGAGCTTGGGATCATTCGGCGAGTTAACGGCGACAAAATGGATATTGTTGGAAACTTCGAGAATTTTATCGATCTATCCAATAGAAACTGAGATACGCCCAAATATTCCTGATTGGCCCAGAAGGTGCTCGGCCCGTCTCTCGGGAACTATAAAAAAACGGCAGTCTCAAGCTGCAAGAAATCGTCATTGGAATCGTACTCGGAGGCGTAGACAAGTAAGAAGTCTTCGAGAGGATAGCGAAGCAACGGCGAAGTGTCAGCGTTTGAGTGGAGCTCAAGCTATTGCTGAACTGAGCTGTGTGCCGAGTCCTGTTGTCTATTGTGGAAGCAGCATCAAGTCCTGTGGGGAGTAGCCAGTCTTGTGGTAGTGAGTTGGCAATTGAATATAGTTAAAGCGAGGGACAGTGAGAATTTCAGCCATTTGTCGAGACCGTAGAGCGAAGCTCCGAGGATCCCCTCTCCTGCTGGATTCTGTCTGGACGCTTTTTGTGCTGTGGTCGATTACTACTTGTGGGCTACTGTTTGCTGTCCTGTGTGTTCGTCTCGGCCGTACATATTTGTTGCCTTTGTGTTAGTGTCTTCGTGTTTAAATGATTGTCGTCATTGTTTTCTACTAAAGGACTGTTTATTGCAGCATCGGCCATCAAATCTGAAATGAACCCTTTGATTCGTAACAATATTCACTTCAGATTGCTTAATTCATTCATTCTTAAGTAGAATAATTTAATATCGACTTGTTTACAAGATTATTACTGGAATTTTGAAATTTGATTTGTATTCAATCAAGCTTGCATTTCCTGTTTACAAACACATGTAATTTTTTTTAAATTTTATAATCCTTAATTTTGGATTTAATTTGTTGTCGTTGTTTTTTATATTGCTTACTGTATTAATTTTACTGTAATTGAAATATTTGATATTTTTTCTTCTTCTTATGGTTGGTTCAAGATGTATAGTATTTTATTTAAATCAAATATATATAAATATCGAGACCATTTTATATAAATTTATTTTATGTGAAATTTTTGTAACTTTCCTTAATTTATTTTAGGTCAAAATGCATTGTTAATGTTTTTTGTTGTTAACGAAATCATTCATTATTTTGGAAATAAAAGAGTTCTTCAGTTCAAAGAAGCTTTCTCTAAAGTTTTGGAAAAAGCTGTTTGTCTTGAAAAGTAAGAATTTATACTCTCTGTTGTATGTATAAGCCATTTGTTGATGTTATATGTAGTGTTTTCATTTAGAAGGGAGATGTAAAATTACTTATTCTTTTTACTATTTTATATGTATGAAGTCTTTCAAAATTTGTTTTTTTATGTATAAAGTCTTTCAAAATTTAATTTTTTTTTTAATGATTGAAGAAGTTATCATTTTTTAGAATTGCAATCCAGAATTTCTGTTATATTGAAATTAAATAAAGGTTCTACTTTTTTTTCTTACCTGATATTATTTTTATAAATTTTATTTTCACTAATTATTGATTTTCTTAATCTTTCTTAATAAATGGAATTTCATGTAAATTTTATTTTTATCATTTGAAAACATAATTTAAACATGCTTAATGAAACTTAAGTGTAAAAAGCTATATACACTAAAACTTTTGTAAATAATTTTCCTTTTGAATGCTCTTTCTTGTTTGGCTTGGAATTTTGACTTCTAGACATAATGTTAAAATAACCTGTCCACTTGAAACTCTCATCATTTTATTTTAAGACAGAAATGGAAAGAAAAGAAACAAAAAGTTAAAGTAAAGTAAAAGCATTGTTTTTAAAAACAATGCCAAAAATTAATATTAATCATCTCTTTTCCGTCATGAAGAGAAAAGTAGATTTTATCCTCTTCTAGAGGGATTCAAGTAGCTATATTTACTAATTGTAGAGTAGGAAACCTATTATTAGTACAGATGGTGAGAATAATTTAAATGTTTATTATTTTTTTCCCTTTTTTATAGCACAAAAGGTTAGAAAAAAATCCAGAAACAAATGCATTAAACATTTTTTAAGAACAACAAATGTTATTTTAGTAATTGTCATGCTTTTTTAGTTTTAGATAGGGTAGTGATTATTATTAATATTTTAAACTAGGTGACTCTGGTGATCATCTATTTCACCAGGGTTAATGGTCACTAAAATTTTTAATTAAATATTTTATGTAACTTCATCTTAATGGTTTCTTCAGCACAATATTTTTAAGTTTTAATTTTGATAGATATGTATTTCATGCTATTTTAGACTGCTGCATTTTTTTTCATTTTACCACATGTTTTATTTTCATGTAGCTTTAATTAGTAGTAAAAATGGATATACTTCACTATTTCTAACTTTAACAATATATCTTAATTTCTAATCTGAAACAATGTGACATTTGGCATTTTTCTTCATGTGAATAGTATCTTATATATAAATTTTTTTCAGGTTCTTCTCAGTATTAACTTAATATATTCCTTGTCAGTACAAATTTGCTTTACTAGTATTGATTTGTGTAAAGGAAAGGATAGTAATTCACATTCTAAAACAAAAATAAATAATATCTATTAATTTAATAACTTTTACAGTGACTTTGGTGTTCATTCCTCCAGTATTCTTATGTTTTTGTATTCTTTTGTATTGTTCGTGATGCGTTTAATATTCGCCTGGAATTCTTAGTATTTTTGTTAAAAAATGTACCTTAAAATATTTTTTTTTAAATTTATTAAATATAGGGAAAATATTTACATTTCAAAATTTCCTATCATTAAAAAGATAATAATTTGAATATTAAAGATGTGCAAATCATGTTTGTACAAAAATATTTTTGGAAGTTATCATGGAAAAACACCAGAAATCTACTTAGCTTTTAATTATTTAAAATTCTAATTAAAATTTCAAAAAAAAAAATCACTTAACAGTGTGCATTTCTACATTTTAAAGTATATAAACACCAAATTTGGCAGCTGTAGGTCAAATGGTCTGGCTTGTAAAGAGCATCGACATGCGGACACACAAACGTTGCTTCATCTTTATTGGTAACCAGCTATTTTGCCTGGAAAATTGGTTATATTTAATTTCAAACTAATTGTTTAGATACAACTTCATAACCTTGATCCCATCATATTATCAAACATTAATCCTTTCCGAGGCAGTGCTCGCAAAAAAGGACACTAATTTTAAAATTTTCTAGATAAAAAAACTATTGGCTTTAAAATATCAAAAATTGCTGAGAAAATAGTATTTAATCTTCTTTTAGAAAAAGAGACAGCAGCATGAGCAATTTTCATTTCTTTTCTAGAATTAATTTTATGTTAAAAATGCCCTGATTTTTTGCCTCAAATTTGGGAGGGGTTTGTTTTTTTTCTTTTTAAGAAATGCAATTTTTAGTCAAAATCAATCACCCATTTTTTTTACTATACCCAAAAAGTTTTAACTGATAATTTTGGTTAATCTTCGAATTAATTTAAGAACAAACCAAATTGGATGATTCACAGGTGTTCTCATCGGATACCTGTGAATCATCCAATTTTTTGAACGTCTGTTTCTTTCGCCTCTTGTCTTGTGAAAGGTGTAATTTGATATTTTCTTGTGAAGGATGTGATGTTGATTATGTGTTCAGAGGGGGGGGGGGTATCTTCAGATTCAGGAAAAAGAAACCCATGTTTAAAGCTAGAAAATATTTCACATTTAAGATTTCTTTCTTTTTTTTCTAGACTATTAGTTATGTTTCACCCAAATGTTCTGCTTTTGTTATCTTTTTCTGTAAATATTTAATTTTATATAGCCATGATTTTTTATTTAAACTTTTTTTCATTATTATTATTATAACATTCAGCATGTAAAAAGTGTACAGCGAAAGATTAAAAATTTTTTTTCTATATATGCCATTAAGTATTCCCTGTGTATTGGCAAAAAAAGTCCACAAAATACGAACAATGCGCAAAACAATAATTTCCCATTATGTGTTAGACAAAAAGACACTCCCACATGCTTTGAGAAATTTCATGCAAAATAATAATATTAGTTAATAAAATTAACACTTAATTTATAAAATTTAATTGCAAATATTTATTTTTAGCATTTTAATTATATAATTTTTATTCTTAGTTGAATTAAAATTATAATTTATTATAATTTGTATTAAGTTGTAATAGTTCTTATTTTTGTAATTAATTATATTTATAAGATTCAGTTTAGAATTTTTGTCGTAAGTATATTATAATTTGTATATTTAATATTTTAAATGTTTCAAATTACCTAAAACATGTATAAAAGTGTCTATGAGCCTATTATATTCATAATTTCTGCTATTATTATAATGAATTTATACAATTATTTTGAAAGACTTTCTTACACAGAAATTCCTCTAGATTGATGGTGTCCTTGTTTGAGGACACCACTCCTGCAAAAGGAGATAAGTTAAAAAAAATTTTTGATTGGAAAATCCTTGTGTATACAATCTATTAATCACATCGATTGTGTTTTATCATTATATTTCAAAAAATTTAATGACCCGTGCAGGAAAGGATAAAAGTTGTGTTATTTTAACTGTCTCTTACATAATGCATATAAACTTTCATTATAGAGATCAGTTCCATAACATCATAGTGCTATTAAAAATTCAAATCTTCTCTTCTAATTATCTTTCCTCTTTTTTATTCCTCTTAGAAACTATACAAATATTATTCAAAATCATCCTCCTTTAGTTCTTAACAAGAGAAGAAAATTGCACAATTGATTATTTGATGAAACAATGAAAACGGTTTGAATTTCATTATGGCATTGTGATCTATTAGATTTAGGCGTATATATGCATATATGTACGTATACATTTAAATGGTTTCTAACATTCAGGAAATATTTGTATGATATTTAAGTAGGTGTTGTTGGAAATATATATAAATAAATTTTTAATTTTATGATGTGAAAATTATTCTTGTGCTGTAATATTTTGAAAGCTGTAGCAGAAAAATGATAAATTTTGCTGATTATTTATTAATTCTTTTTAAAGCACTCTTAGGTACACATTTCTTCCTCCTTAAATTGTCTAAGTTCCAAATTTGGTGGCTGTAGGTGAATGTTTTGGTTTATAGAGGTCCAATACAATAACATTCATCTTTTATATCAATGCAGATGAACAAGAAATACCCTTTGAAAAATTATTGGAATCAATTTTAAAATGTTTATTCGAAACTTGATATTATTTAGTTTAAGTTTTTGCTGTGAATTTCTTTTCTATTTTATGGTATGTATGAAAATTTTATATGTATTGTGTTTTTTGAAGGGTAAAAAAAATCAAATCGGATGTGTGCCGCATTTTTAATTTGTGGAGAGAAAGGAACATGTTTGATGATGACTTTTTGAAGAAATTAGAAACTAAATGTAAGCTAAAAATATTTTTTTTTACTTTTGCATTATGTATTATTATACAGTGTTGTGATTTTCCTTTCGTTTTTTAGACTGGGGTGTATTTCAAAAGTTTACTTTAAAACTTTTAATTTCTTTTTATGATGATAATAAATACATTATGAATTAGCATGTCCAAAATCATTGCTTTTTAATGAAATTTCACATCTGATCTTATGGCCAAATTTGTGAATCTGTATCAAATATTGTATCCAATCAGTCAAAAGTAAGATATTCAAAATACAGATTTGTTTTATTCGATATACTGTGTCATATTGCACAAACATCTGAGAAAATCAGAGGGATATTCCTACTGGTTTAAAGAAGAAAAAAATTCCTTAATATAACATGAACTTTTCTAAATATTCACAAAATTGTGGATGAAGCAGAAAAAAGTATCATGGAATTTGCAACACTGGTCAATTACTAAATATTTCTTTATATATACTCAAATAATATGTCTTGATTTACATTTAAACTATTTTAATTACAGTGAATGGTGCTGAAGTAACCTCATCGCTTTCAGCAGCAGCAGTAGCAGATGATGATTATGGAGTTTCTGAAAGGAAAATAATTTATAATTACAAGGTAATATTAAATTATTTTTGATTTATTTTCAATATTAAATTATGTGAAATTTTAAATAGAATAATTTTTTTTCTGTTTTTGTATGAACTGTGTGTTATGTTTGTGCTTCTACAGTTTAGTGTTTTATTGACAGCACATCATTGGAGTGAAAGGCTGAACATCAATTTAGTTAAAATACAAAGATAGTGTATAAGCTTTTTCATTGTGTGTGGGTATGTGATATATTATTTTTATGGATAACAAACTACTAATATTTTGGATTCCTAATACATTAATAAATAGATTCTGTGATCTTTTCTATCAACATTAATTCATCCTATTCTAACTTGGAAGTATCAACAACACTAGCTACTTTTGTAGATCTAACTTATTTTCCAAGATATTGATATTTTAAGCTGTTAAATGATTACATTTTGAATACATTAAAAAAATGTAATTTATTTAATATGGACTTTTTTTTCTATAGATGTGTTTACATTTCATCATAACAGTAAAAGCATTGTAACAGACTATGTATTAATTACATTAAAAAATATTAAAAATAAAGAAAGAGTTATAGAGACATAAAATGATATTTATTAAAAAAAATAACTTTTTTAGTTTTAGGATAATTATTTTCGTGAGATTAATAGCTTTGGAAAATATGTTCTTCAATTTTTATAGATGATGCAAAGTGATTGCCAATTTGGCAATGGGTAAGACAATTTATTTGACATCTATTTCTGAACTTTTTTTTTCTTTTACCATTTTTTCCCCTCTAACTGAATGAATCTTTGGATGATATAGCAAATCCACTTCAGAACTTTCTAATATTTCTTTCATTCTAATAATATTTTGCTTTTCCTTTAATAAGTGAATTGTTGAATTAATTTCATCAGATGTCAATGAAGCAGTTTGAAACATTCATATAGCAATTTGTTTAAATCTGACTCTTGCCAATAAGCAAGCTTACTCTTTATATTAAGTAATGAGAGCAATTTCTATGCTGCATGTGTTAGTATTTTATATATATTGAGAAAGAGATCTTTTTGTATTATTTACAGGCTCAGAAGTTTATGTACATAAAATGAGAGTAAATTAGTGCTTTGATTCTTCCTTTCATCTAAAATTTATATGAGACTCGGACTCAGAATTTTGAATAATGACATTGATTTTTTTAGAAAATTATAAATTTTGAATTCCACCGCTCAACAAATATTGTTGAATCTATAATCTTTACTCTTCATCTACAGTCTTTATGATGAAATAAATAAGTAATTCATCTAATTTCTATTGATCCATTATTACATATATTAAATTCACTATGCATTGAAGTAAATAAATTTGGCTGTGTCTCTAAAATCATTTTATTTACAGTTTTCTGAATCTAATTGTCCAAATTCTATGATTTTTAATTACCTTGGATTGGTTTTTTGCTACTTTACAATAAACTGCTGATATAACAATTCTTTAATTTAGGTGAGGAGAATTTGCTTTTGGGTTGATAATGTTTTGAATGTGGTGCCAATTGCTTCTTTCTGTCTTAAATTCATGCACATGGCATCTTTCACTAATAGTCTTGTATTTGATGTATGTAAATTATCTTTTTAAGTTTTTACAATAATTTACATTAATTAAAATAAGTATGTAAAACTTCAAATAAATTTATTTATATATTGAAACCACTATAAATTTTTATGAAAATTATCATCAATACAATTTAATCTATTTACACTATATATTTCTGCTTCTAATAAAAAGGAATGTGTTGCTCTTGCTGGCTCAAAATTATTGTTGTCTTGCAAATAAAAGCCTTTCCTTATTTTTTTAGAAATCATTGGTTACCTGGGTGATCAGGTAGGAAAAAGTCAGGGATATTTAATATAAAATCAGATTTTTTTTTATAAATTGATAATTTTGATCATTCATTCATGTTTTTTCATAAGTAGAATGAAACGTCATTGCCAACTAATGAAAATCAAATTTTTACTCATAGTCAAAAACAGATTACGAGAGAAGAATTAATTACCATATCTAATTTATTGTATATATGTATAAATATATAATATTTTTGCTGAAAGTTTTTGTTTGCTTTTTTTTCAAAACATCAAGTTATCAACATAATTAGTGAAAATGGTTTTATGTACTGTGGCAAAAGGCAGACTAATTAATTAAAGTCCAGTTCACTCCTGATACTGTTATGATTTTAAGCTTTAGTGGGCTTCTTTTATTTGAAAAAAAATATATGTGGAGCTACCTCTCCCTTCCCCCTCTTTCATCCTTTAAATGCCAAATCGATCATACCACATGTTACTGAAGTGAAAATGTGAATTTTGTGTATTAAGATTCAAAACTGGATGCAAAATATTAACCCATTATTATAACTCCCAGACAATTTATTTTTAATTAAAGTATTTTATAATAATTATTTTTGTCCTTCTTGTTTATCTTTTTGTGGATTTATGAAGTATCGGACGTTATTGCTGTTATTTACGTATAACATTTTTTGTTTTTGTTTATTTTTAAACACTAGCCGCCTTTGGCGACCAGCCGATTCGCCAGTATTACCGCTCGCTACAATTTTCCATTAAATATTTTAAGTAACTGGTCTTTTAATAGATTCTCAAACAAAATATTTTTAATCTTCAAATTTTGATAGTCATACCAAACTTATACTGTTGTTTAGATCGTTTCGTTCAATGTACTATATATATTTTGCTAATTTGTTGTCATTTCCGGTAAAACTTCAACTTTAATTTAAAGTGGAAATGATGAAATTGCAATTAATATAAAGATATTTTTTAATAAAACCAAGTGTTTTATTGTATTTATCATCTTTATTGTTATTTATTTATTATTATTATTATTGAATATGAGTATTGCAAACAGAATCGCTCGGTATTTAAGTCTTATGTGAACTACAAAATATTTTTCATAATTTATGTAATATCTCAAAGAATAATTCAACAAAAATTTCTCAGATTCAGCATAAAATTCAGTTTTTAGTTGTGCTTTCAAAAGGATTGAAATGAAATCAATAATAATATTTTGTTCCTGCCTATAAATATATTTCAAAAATTATGAAGTCTAAATTTAATGCAGTAAGGTATCATATTCTGAGAAATATTCTGGACACAATAAATTTTAAATAAATGAATGAATGTTTCTATTGTCCACAATCAATTAAGACTTATTTATGAAGTTTTGAATGTTAAAAATTTAGAAAAACTCAACATTTTCATAATCAGGCCAATTAATCTTGAGAAACCTGCGCGCTGATTGGCGTATTTTCTTTGAAATGATCGATGGAAAATCTAAAATTATTCTTTATTTAATGAATAGTGATATTCGAATTTTCATTAATCAGTCAGTTTAAGTGATTGATTTAGTTAATTAGAAATCTTTTTATTTAAAATATTAGTGTTTCAAGAACATTTTGTTAATCATGATTTCCACAGCAGAAGCTTTATGTAAAATCAAAAATTCATTATTTATTAGAGCATTTATTGAATCAAGTTACATAAAATATAATCATTTTCCATTTAGACCATTTTAGCAGATCTGTGTCTTACTAAAGGTTTACAAATTAGCTGTGTGGCCCTGATTTGAATGGATATCCTGTTCATATTAAACAAAACTTGCCTTAAAATAAAACTGATTTATTGGATTAATAATATAGAGAGTGTAAAAGATCATAAAATAACTTTTCTTGAATTTATTTTTTAGAAAAAATAATATTTCATATTTGTTTCATTTCCTATAGGCACGTGCCGAAAATTATATTTTTGCAGATTTCATTTCCAAAAAGATTTAATTTATTTTTAATTGGAGCTTTAATCAATGTGATCACAACACTTTGGAAAAAAACTAATTTTTCCCATGAATGCAAAACGTGCTGGTGCAGCTTAAATTTTATTTTTATTTTGTATGAAAAAGTTTTTGAAAAATATAGTTAAAATATTTATTTAAAAATTCATTAAAAATAGAATTTTAATTTTAAGGTTAAAACATTGGTATCATTTAAAAGATAAAATTTTGATCTTTAACTTCATGTAAAAATCTTTTTTGTGCTGTAATATTTTCAGAAGTTACTGCAGAAACACGTCAAAATTTCGCTTAATTTTTAAATAAATAAAAATGTAACTAAAAATTCGAAAAAATAACCCCCAGGTGCACATTCCCGGCCTCCAAGGTAACACGTGCCAAATTTGGTAGCTGTAGGTTGAATGGTCTGGCCTGTAGAGCGCCATCGCACACCCACACACACATTGAGCTTTATTATAAGTATAGATTATGACACACAATTTACTAATATCTTCATATGATTGGATGCTATGGACTACATAAAATGGATGTTATCACTAATATTTTCTCTTAAAATTCTTCTTACATTCAACAAAAGGCTCTATAATTAAAAAAAAATAATATTACATGTAAATACATTTTAGGTACACATGTCTCTTGTAACTTTTTCAAAAGAGAAAGGCAGCATTTTTCTTATATGGTTTAATGTATATGAAAATGTTTGCCACAAAAATTTACAAAATTCATTAATTCTATCTTTTCTGAAATTTATACCTCTAAAATATTTTTCTTTTAATGCAAGAAAGAAAAAATAATGATAAGAACCGATTTTCCACTTTTTTCTCTATTTTACGGTTTAAGCATTGAGCCAGCATTAGGTGTTTTTTTATTTTTTATTATAGTTGGGGAACTAAAAGTCAAAGCAATTTTGATATAATTGAGGATTTTTTTTTAAATTTTGATGAAGAGATTTCACTTTTTATTTGTAAATGAATTTTTTTCTGTTAGTAAAATTATTATTCAGTTCTGATTGGCATGTTGGTAAACGGTATGGATAGATGAGACCCCATTGGAAGGAAATAAATCATTCATTCATAAGCAGTCTGATAATGTTTTAAGCAATCAATATGTTTTTATATTGCATTATTTGTGAGTAAGTTTTACAAACAATTCTGAGATATGACTGGTTGGCTAAATGTCAAGCTAGCTGGCCATGTGTTTTCTAATGTTGGTTAATATATTTGTAATAAAAGGGGAGGGGGGAGATTTTTACATAATTGGAACTTATCTGAAATTCACCATGTGAAAATGATGGGTTTTTTTCTGAGCATAGTTAAAAGAGTAGAAATGTTTTTCAAATACAATTAAGAACATATTGTGCAATAATTAAAGAGGATAAAATAAAGCAGCATCATTTTGAGATATTAGAAACATCCAAAAACTGTCAGGGGAATTCGAACAGCAAAAATGTTGGCTACTCTGGATCCCAATGGGAAGATTTATTTTCTCATTTCATAGTACATCTTATTGTAGCTTTGTATTAAAAAAATTAACTTTTTAGATTAAAAAAAAAATTGCTATCCTTTTTGTTTTTTTCTACAATATCTTCAGTATCTTCAAACAAATAACTATTATCAATTAAAAAATCCTTTTTTTATAGCAATATCAGCTTGTTTCAACCTTTGATCAATTTCAAAAATTTAAAAATAATTTTTGAAATTGATTTCTTTTCTTCAAATACCAATGCTTTATACTGGGCCATCACTTTAATTCATAAAAATATGAAATGTGATGAAAATGTGGTTAGTATGAAGTGAATAATGACTAACCTGAGAATGAAAAGAATTAACTGTGTTTATTTGTTGAAGAATTCAAGCCTCTTTTTTCCTCTTCTAAAATAAGTTGAATGATTGCTACTTGTTGGGATTAAAACTTTGTACTTAAAACTAACAGATGCTTCCCTTAAAATGGTGATTCCTGTAGACTAAATGTCCCTGAAAAAACTCAGAGACAAACTTTATGTCCATATTTAATTAAGTTCATGGACTGGATCATGAAAGCAAATGAATTTGCAATTGTGGAGGAGCAAATTACAAAAAGTTGTCACTTTAAGAACTGGTATTCTCTGATTTGTATGTTGCACATTCCATAGGCAGCGAACATCTTTCCATATTTCAATTGTTATCGCAATCATCTCTCCTCCTTATATCCTCTTTTGTTTTGATCCAAAAGGATCAAAATAGTGAAAAGGTTTTACACCTGGACGTAAAAGCAAATGCAATCTTTTGGTATCTCACATTCTGGACAGTAAGATATCATTTCAAAAAAATCAATTTATATATATTATTAACTATTTAAAAAGGAAAAAATTATCATCAAAGATAAGTTATAGACATTATTGTTATATACAGATTTTGCAATATATTTATGTTTGGGAGGGTATTTTTTGTTTTATTGCTTGTAATTTATTGTTTGTTTCCTTGTTGCCAAGATGTATGCTTGAGAGTCAAGTACAGTTGTCACATTAATTGCAATTCAAATAGCCATGTTATAAGCTTTTAATTATTTGCACTTTATGACACAAATCTCTTTAATATAGATTATAACTATGCCATATTTAAAATAGTAAAATTTTTTAAATAAATATTTTCAAATAACTTTAACAACAACAAAAAAAAAACTTATGCAAAAATTCTTGAGTATCAAACATAATAACTTAGCTCAATTTTTTTTGGAGGTAAAAGTAATTAATAGATATTAAGAAAAGCTTTAAACTAATCTTGAAATATTTATGCATCAGAAGAAAAAAAAAGTAATTGAAAAAATAATGGTTCCTGTAAAAACCATAATAGTTTGACTAAGAATAGCCCTGTATTTCTCAAACAGCACTGTAAAGGAGAAAAAGTCAGAATATTCATATCATTTTTCAGATATATGTATATAATCTTGTACAATAAGAATATTCTATGACTGCAGATTTGTGAATTTAAGTGTTTCTGCATGGATTTATATTATTGTTATATATTTACTATTGTATTATTATAATATAAACAAACATGTAGTATTTCTCTATTTCATAATGTAAATTGGTGACAACTATTCTTAACATGTTTGATTGCTACAGTTTCCAAATATCTAATTCCCCCATGATTTTGTGTGCAATTATACACTGGTGTGCAAAACTTAAGCAACAATGCAAATTTTCAGCAGATAGCCATGAAATTGCAGAAAAGGAGTTCTTGCGATCAGTACAATGAACACGTAATTCAAGAGAAATGTCATGCGTATGCAAATATCAGGAACAAAACGCCACAGGCGACGTGAGCGTACGCAAAACACGTGCGGAAGGCGCGCGCAGCTCAACACTACTATAAAAGGAAGGACGGAGACGCAATTAAAGACATTCGCTGCAAGTGCACGTGAGTTAATTCATAAAATATGGCTAGCAGAAATCACCTGGACAATTTCACACGAGGAAGAATGATCGGAAAGCTGGAGGAGGGGCGTAGTGTGACCAGTGTAGCTGAAGAGTTCGGAATCAACAAAAGTGTCGTTTCGCGCGCTTGGAAAGCCTTCCAATCCACAGGTACAGCTGTGAGAAAGGTTGGTGGTGGCCGCCCCAGGAAAACAACTGCATTGGATGACCGACATATCGTCCTGCAGGCGAAAAGAACCCGAAACCAGTCAGCAAGCGCCATTGCTCAGCAACTGTATGCAGCAACGGGGCGACAAGTGTCGCGTTTTGCTGTGTCCAGACGCCTTCACAAAGGTGACCTATTCGCCCGCCGTCCTGAACGCTGCATCCCTTTGACAGTTTCCCACCGGCGGCACCGTTTAGAGTGGTGCAGGGAGCACGAAAACTGGACATCTCATCAATGGAGTCGTGTCCTCTTTACAGATGAGAGTCGTTTTAGTGCCATAAGCGATTCCCAACGCCATTTGATTTGGAGAGAGGTCGGGACACGGTTTCATCCCAGTAACATCACGGAAAGAGACCGTTTCTGTGGTCCTGGAGTTGTCGTCTGGGGAGGCATTATGATGAACGGGCGGACTTAGCTCCACGTTTTCGACAGAGGTTCTGTAACCGGAGATCGCCATTGTCAGAAGGTGATCCTTCCCCATGTGCGTCTGTTCCGAGGTGCCATTGGATCAGACTTCGTTTTTATGGATGACAATGCACGGCCACACAGGACTCATGCTGTTGAGGAGCTCCTGGAAAGTGAAGATATCACTCGAATGGATTGGCCGGCGTGCTCCCCTGATTTAAATCCGACAGAACATGTGTGGGATGCTTTGGGGAGACGCCTTGCGGCACGATTACATCCTCCTGGGAACACCCGACAACTTAAACAGATGCTGATTGAGGAATGGGCACTCTTACCTCAAGGACTGTTGGGCAATCTGGTGCTGAGTATGGGGAGATGGTGCGAAGCAACCATTGCAGTAAGGGGAGGGCATATCCCATACTAAGGAACATCTGCTTGCTGTTCTTCCTCTTGGACAGACAATCATGTGTAACAATACTATAAGTTCACTAAAGCCTTTTTTTGTTTGATTCCATACTGTATACATTGTATTTATTTCTGCACAACTATGCTTTCGTCATTCTTTCAGAACAAAATGCTGTATCTCATTTCTGAATGATGATTTCTCGTGAAGTTATGGCAAAAAACATACCTGTTGCTTAAGTTTTGCACACCAGTGTATATATATACACAGGTGTGTGTGTGTGACTAACATCTACATCCATGCTTGTATCTATCTCCTGTTGCTTACTAATTCCTTTTATATATATATAGGTTATTATTAAATAACATAGACTTATGGTTTACTTTTTTCTTAATACAATAAATATTTTTTATTTTAGTCTCAAAACCTTTTTGACAGTTTGAAAAAACTGAAGGCTGCAGAAGCTGAAGCAAAAGAAAAGATAGAAGATCTTTTAAAATTTGCTGATGAGCTTACATCAGTTGATTTGAATAACTTGACTGGTATATTACTTTCAGTGCTATTTCTTTAACTTGTTCTTGCATACTTTTTGCTGAAATGTAACTTTGTACTGATTTTTCGATAGTTCTTAAAAAAAATTTCATAATTTTATTTTTTCTCAGTTAATTTTAGTATTTTATTTTAATATAAATTAAAAGAAATCAACTGAAATTTATGCTTTAAATTTAGTTAACAGGTTAAACTTAATCATTAACAGGTTAAACTGCATTTTAGTGTAAATTGCTAGTAAAATGAAATAAGTGCTTTTGAAATTTTCTTTTATTTGGTATATAAATTTTTTAAAACATATTCATAAAAAATGTTAAAAGGAAAAAAAATATCCCATATATTTGGCACAGCTATTATGTGCCTCATTAAAAAAAAATGGTAGTTTTTATAAGAACAACAGCAGCCATAATATGCTAAATTAAGCAAATGTTTAATAATCTGCACAACAACCCCTTGCAGACCTTGACTGCCTCAACCACATGCACTTTCCAGTGCTTTCTATACCCTGCTACTGCCTTCCAGTTCTTTATCCTCAGAACACTCAGGTCTCTCTCCACATTATCCAGCCATCTAATTGGAGGTCTTCTTCTGGCTGGATCCCACAGGATTTTTAAAAGTGGATATTTTGAGGGCAAATATTTAATAATAATGTTCAATAATGAATAATCGTTTTCGGGGACCAGATGTTCTCTCACTGTGTTAATAGTGTTAATTTAATCATTTCAACCAAATTTCATGAAATACATTATATCATATGATAAGAAAGAGCTGTGGTAAATTATACTTGCACAGTAACCATAGAGTATTTTGATTGGATAATATGCTTGCAAAGAGAAGAAAGTAATTATTGAAATAGATGCAGTTGTTGAGCCTGGGGAAAGGGTTGTGTCAAAGTTTAATATTGCCTGGGGTCATAAACGTTCATATAAAATAAAAATTGGTAGAATTGGATTAATATTTGGTGCTAGGGGATCGGTTTTTATGGCTTTGTCAATTATTTTAAATAATGGAAGTGTGTATTTGAAGGATTTTTCAAGAAATGGTATGACTTATATTACACTGTGCCGTATTGTTGCTGACAGGTTAAAACATCATTATGTGTTTTTTTTTTCTTTTTTCCAAAATGTTTGTTTTGATTTTATTTTATTTTAACATTGAATATGACAAATTTGGTCCAAAAAAATCCAATTTGTACATTTTTTTTTTTTTTTACTTTTATTTTCAAAAAAGGTGATGTTGAAAATCACTGAATGCTATTGGAAGCTTATGGTAATTGTACTCCCTAGATATCAACTTGTGACCACTAGCTCCAATGCTATAAAACTGGCGATTGGGATTCAGAATATAAGAAACATCCAACTCTTCATAAAAAGATTTGAAGATGAGCAATTAGAAGCTTTATGATGTTTAAAGAACCTATGATATTATTAAATGTTGACCAGTCAACAATTTCTAGACATCTTAAAGTCATTGGAATGATTTATGAACAAATAAATTGAATGCTGTATGAGCTGAAGCCATTGAAAAACACAGAACAACCTGTGAATCATTGCTTAAAAGACACAGAAAAAAAATTGCATCATATGGCGGTGATAGGAAATGAAAAATGAAATGCTATAATAATCCAAAGCGCAGACAATCATGGTAAGTCGATTCAAACAAGTCATCAGCATCAATGGCATAACCAAAATACATGTCATAAAATTCATTCTCTGTATATGGTGCTGGTTCTTTGGGATAGATTCTGATTTAAATTTTCGATTCACTATTTTATATAATTTAGTTAATTAACAGCTTCTTCATCAAAATATTTAAGTTTCAGATTTTTATTGTCATGTAACTGATGCTATAAATTTCAATTATTTTCTGTCAGCTTTCATAAAATTTGAACTGTAAATTGAAGTGGAAATGATTAAACTTAAATTAAAATTAAAGCTTTTTTCTGAAATCAAGCATAAAACAGAATCCTTCCACACTGAAGTTTTAAATGCATTCATCATAAATTCATCTTTTTTGGAGACGTTTAATCAAGCTTTTCTACTATTATATAAAGCAAATCTAATTTTGTTACTTTGCACTTCAAAGATTATGACGCTTTGAAGGTAGTAAACTTATAATTCTTAACTATTTAAAATGTATTGGAACTTCTTTTACATGCATATATTAACACTGGTACACTGCTTACAATTTTTTTTATCAATTTATTCATTTCATAAAATGTGTCAGCAACTTGAAAAATGTAATGTTATAATAATGTTTTCAGTTTAGATTCATCTTGTATAAACATGACACCTATTCTTCAGGTCCATTTAAGTCCTAAAAAAAAGGAGCAGTCTTTGTTAGAGTGTATTGTCTTCAAAATTTGTATCCCCACCCAAGTGAACTAAAATCTATTATGCTTGACACTGTTATTATTTTTTTTCTGGTGGATTCAGATCTTAGATATTGGCTTCAACAGTAGTAATTTATTCACACATTTCTACAAGTTGAATGAATATCATGCAACCATATCAAGTCTAACAACTTTGACATCTTTACTATAATCTAAATGTCACTACTGGATAAGATTAGCATCTTCAGTTACATGACTTGACATAAGCATTTCTGTTTTGGCATTTCTTATTGTTTATTTTCTATTCTATTTTATTTCTATTACTTGTTTTTATTTCTAAATTTTTCATTCGTTATAAATTTCAAAATAGGAAATATTTGAAACAGAAGAGGGAAATACAGAACACAACTTTGAATTCATGTAAGTTGAAGTAGATAAGTCAAAATATTATTTTATGGTAAATTATTTATATTGAAATATAATGTAAGTCTACAAAGATTGCTTACATGATAGCTAAATGAAAAAAAATAGATGAATTCATTTTGCAATGCCTGTAATCATTACTGCATAATGTTGATAGATACTGTAGTATCCTTATCATTATCTGATAATTGGGTTTATTTTTAAAATTCGTATCCATTAAAGTTGTTTTTAGTTAACATACATTTTTTTTTTATCTTGTAGACCTGGATGAATGTCAGAAGATATTGAAAGCGATTGATACCTTTCAAAGTCTTGTTGAAGAATGTCTAAAAGCTGCTGATAATGAATCTGAAGCTAGGAAGAATGTTGTAAAGGAATTGAAACACAGTTCTGTTTTTTATAATGCTCAATATGGAGATGTTAAGAAAGCTGCCAATGTGGGTATACAAAAATTAATTTTATATATTGTTGTTGTCAATTAAAAAAAGGAAAAACTAATTCTAATGCATTTTTTCAGGTTGTAATGAATTTTGTTAACACTTGACTTGGCTGGTTTTATTTAAAACTTTACACATTGAAAAACTTTATAACATTATAATGGAGATGGAATTAACTATTCTGATGAAAAAATTGAGCCAGCAAGCCATTCTCTATACTTCTCTTTCTGTCTGTCTTTTCTTTCTTTTTTTTTTTTTAAAATTTTGTTGATGTACTTCTAAATTTAAATTCTTATGAAGAATGTAAAACTCCCCAAATTAGTTTTCGATTTGATTTAAATTTTATACATCAAATTAATTGATATTACATTTTATATCTCAATAGCAATTTAAAATACTTTAAAAGTTTCGTTATTTCAATTTGTATATCATTTTTCAGGCATATATGACATATGGGAAAAAACTGAAGAACATGGAAAGAATGTTATTTGAAAAGAAGTTGGCACTTCTGTCGCAAAGTGAAAGCTGCTCTCCAAGTTTTTCTGAAAGCAATAGATGCACATCACCAAGTAAGTGTACTGATTTTAAAATTGCAAGTAAACTTATTATGTATTGGTGTTTCAAAATAAGAATTTTTTGACAAGAGATTACAAATAATGCGAAAAATAATAATAGGTGTTTGAACATAAATCAATATTAATGTCCTTAACATTTCAATCAAAGAATTAATCATACTTATCGCTGAAAGAAAATAAGTATTTGTAGAATTATTGTGATACTTTGTCCCAAATAAGAAATAAAAATAGCTGTGTTTTAACAGTTACGCTGATGATCATATTTGAACATATCCATATCAAATTATCTAATGTCTACCAGTTATGACAATTATATTGAAAACTATGAAAATAATGTCTCAATCAAAGATAACTATTTTTTTATACAAATGCATTATTGTAAGCATCCACCAACTGTAAATAAGTCAATAAATTTGATTACTCTGTTTAACACATTCTCTGAAAGAGAAAAAATTTGCTAAATCTCATCAGCAATAATACACAAATACCAAATTAAAGTTGAAAATTTTTTAATAATTTTCTTCTGATATTTAAAAAGATATGTTCTTTGAAAATATGGCTTAAAAATATTGATTGATTATACATTTAATGCAAAATCTGATTCCAAAAATTTGTAGTTTTATTCATAAAGGACTCATTAAGTGATATTGTATCTATATATAAATAAATTGCCCAGCTCCAATAACTAATCCAATTTTGCAAACTTTTGTTTCATATGAAAGATTGTAATGTCTAAATATTTCAGCCATAGTCACCTGCTCACATTTATCTATCATTTTTGAGAGAAATTGGAGAAGAAAAAAAAAACATTCATTTACTGTAAAATATCTTTGAAAAAAAAAAAAAACCATGACAGAGCTTTCCAGCCCCAACTACTGGACCAATTTTGAACACTTTAATTTTATATAAATGCACATGATCCTTAGATGCATTATTAATGGTCAACTAACCTCCATTTTTGAAAGAAATGGAAAAACACTGTTACACTGTACATTCTTTATGAAAAAAGTAATAATAATGATCCTATTTCCAGTTTTGAAATGTTTTGTTTTTTATGAATATTTATGGACCATAACTACCTTATCCAATGGGCATCTACCCTCTTTCTATCCATTTTGAAAAATATTGCAAAATAACATTTTGACACAGCCCTCAACTTCGGCATCTGGATTGATTTAGCTAATTTCCATCACTAACTATACAATTAAATGCCTTCTGTGACCATATTAA
The DNA here is from genome assembly GCA_026543865.1 of Argiope aurantia. Classification (NCBI taxonomy): domain Eukaryota; kingdom Metazoa; phylum Arthropoda; class Arachnida; order Araneae; family Araneidae; genus Argiope; species Argiope aurantia. Next base: position 300,904 of record JAPMOR010086553.1, read on the forward strand.
AGGTAAAAATGGTGACCAATTAATATAGTCATGTAAACCAACTTTGATTAATCACATCTAATAAAAACAAACGAAAGTGCTAGTTAAAATTGTAATTGCATAATAATGATAGATCATTTTGATTTGTTAGATTTATTTACAGTATGTTCAGTTGTTGAGATTAAGAATTCTATTGGATTTCTGTGTCTCAACATCTCTCAGATATGGAGATGGAAATGGAATAAAAATTGTTGAAATCATACTTTATATGTTTTATTTAGTGATTGAGACTAGGAACTCTGACAAGGGATTTTTCCATTCATTGAAAATGTACTGTTAATATGGGAACATTGATGATGTATTTTTGCCATAAATTTTCATATCATTTAAAAAGTATCAAAATCAGTTCAATGCATATCCACTAACAGCTACAGAATTTCTGTAGTTATTATGGAAATTAAATGAAAACTGTGGAATTATGGATATATAGTGAGAAACTACAAAAAATGCTAAAAAGAACCCTCACAGCAATGCGGATGGTGAAAGTATTTTTATCATGGTTAGGGAAAAAATAAAATCCTAATCCAGCATGAATAAAAAAAACACTGAAGTCACTTTCATAATAAATATGAATGCAGGTGTTGGTTATGATGTTAAATTGAGCAATAATGACTTTAAAAAAGTAAAAGTGATTGCTAATCAATGAAACAAAGTTTAAATGTCTGAAAAATAGTGTTAATTTATTTCATCAACAAAATCGTGGTGTGCACAATTATTTTTTAAAAAATTTATTTTACTTATATATTTTATTAATGATGTCTATTAATTTTGAATAATGTTTGAAAACATTTGTTTTAAAGTTAGACTAATTGGTAATTATTTATTATTACTATTACTTATTTTTTAAAATTAAGTAATTTTAAATTTCTGTAAAAATATCTGTTCAGTAATTTGTTGATACTATTACTTTTTATCAATACTGTGTAACATTGATAAATAATGCTACTGGTGACTGGATAACCAATGTTGGTGGGTATGGCAATGATTGTTGCTTAAGGACAATCTTTGTTTAGACAATAAATATATGAGTGGTAGGCAAACACTTGATCATTGTATGTTGCTAGGCTTTAAAAAGCAACCTAACAATGGAAATAGTTTTAATTAAATTACATTTTAATGATATGTTATGACAGGAAACAAAGGGAAATTTGGCAAAAGCACTGAATACTTTTATGTCTAATTTAAATTATTGCCAATTCTTTTTCTGTCATTTGAAATTAGCTGTTTAGCTAAATGTTGTTTAAATCTACCGTAATTTTTATTTTTACTTTAAAAAATACAGAAGGAAAAATCAGAAATAAATATGTTTTAAAATACTTTAATGGCTTAATGATTAATTATTTGATTTGTATGGTTTATGAAATTCTGAGATTCAAATTATTTATCTAAATAATTTTTACCCATTAATGCATCCTATTTATAATATAAGTTACATACCAATGTTGTGGCTAAGCTAAACTTATTCCATTATTTCTTTTTGCTTTATTTAAAAAAATCAGTATGTATTTCCTAATTCCTGAATAGTTTATAGCTGTTATTTAGCACCCATAGTTAGATTTAAGTAAGAGATATTATTTCGATTTTTTTTTGCTTGCATTTATTTTAATATTTTTAAGTTTTTATATTTTAAATATCATTTAATATATCTGTAATGAAAATTTTTTAATGATAAATTTTTACCCTTTGTTCAAGAATTTTTCATAAGAAAATTTCAGAATTTAATTTATTCTTGATAATTTTAACATTATTTAAAAGAAATTTAGTAAAACTTTGTGTCTTAAATTGAAACGATTGTTTAAAATTATATTGATGGAAAATCTTAAAAATAATTTTGAGTGTTAAATGAGGTATGTAGTCAATCGAAAATGTGTCTGTAAACTATTTATCCTTTCATTTCAGGTTACAAAATAATAAGAAAAATATTCTATGTTTCTCATTTTTAAAAAATAAGATTTCAAGTAATAAAGTCGAACAATTTTTTTTAAATGTTTGCCTGGAGAAGAAAAAAAATTGTTGATCATATCTTTATAATGCAGGATATGCAATTTGTAACTATATTGCTTAATTTTAATAGACAGAATTTAAGAGCTTGAATTTTTGAAAGGTCGATAAATTTTTGATCATGGGAAATGGTGCAACAAAAAAAAAAATGTGGTTTTGATACACACCCTTTTGTTTATATATATATATGTAAGCCTATTTTGGTTGAAGTAGAATGCAGGTTCGAAGACATAGAAGACACTTTGTATTTTTTAATTCTCTTTAATATTCATTCCGGGAAAGCAATTTATTTACAAGCAGGCGCGGACAAGGCACGTCTGCCACAGCGCGAAGCAAAAGCAGAAGTAAGAAAAAGGAACGAAATAAATGATCACTAATCTTATATAACATGGGATTTCCGGTTACGTGGTGATTGAATATATGTGTTGATCTTTGATAAGGGCAACGAGAGATTATTTTCACTTGATACGTAGAATTGATTGCACAGTAATTTTTATACAGCTTCATACGTGGAATGGAGATCAGGAACACTTTAAGACTTTAGAATGACCCCGACATTGGGCCGAATTAGACAAAAATTTAGAAAATTATTTTGGATTAAATTAGATATTAAAATATCATCGCAACTTCCCCACCACCACAAGACGAGGAAGTGCATCGGGGCCTTTCGACACACAGTCATACCTTACAATGGTATTCAAGTGATAAATTAAAATTTAAAGGCATATTACAAGTGATACCCAAGTTTCCTTTACCTTTACATTAATACAGAAATCATTTTGAACAAGATTATTTAGAAATAAAAAAGATAAAATGATATCTGTGAAAATATTAGATAAATTTAAATATTCAACAACATCAAAATAATAATATTAAAATGTATAGTATAAAAAATGGTTTTCTGCAGAAACTCAGTTTATTGTCTCACACTCTGTAAGATTGTCTCTTTTTGGTGAGGAATGTCTCTAAAGAATCTTGCACACAATGTCCTTTAATAGTAGAATGCTCACCGAAATCATCAAATGGGATATAAAATAATGGAATAAAAAATTGAACTTATATAATAACTAACTGCCTTTGGCGACCAGCTGGTTCGCCAATCTTAATGTTCTTTTAAATTTTAATAATTAAATATTTTACGCAATTCCTACTTTAGCAGATTCTTCATCAAAATATTTTAAAACTTCAAATTTTGATAGTCATATAATTCACTCATAATATTATAAAAGCCTTCAGTCATAACGTAATATGAATCTCTCTAATTTTCTGTTAGCTCCCGTAGAATTTATGCTTTAAATTAAGGTGAAAAGAATTAATCTGCAATTAATATAATAATATTTTTTACTGAAACAAAGCATTTTTTTATAATATGATTACTGATAACAGAGTCACTGAGCGTTTTAACTTTATGGGCACTAAAGAATATCTTTCTTAATTTATGTAATAGTTCAAGAACTTCTCAACAAAATTTTCTCAGATTCATCATGAACAGATAGATTAATTAACAATGTTTAATTTTAAATGGATCAAACACTAAGAAAATAAAATGAATCGTTTAAAATAATCGGTCGAACACAGGTTTAAAAAACTACTTAAAAAACGATGTACTTAAAACTATAAGCATATACAAAAAATATATAACTAACATAAATACAATTTAATTACAAAAGCATGCAACTAACCGAAAAATAATTTAAATCAAGAATCATCCGTTGATAATATTGTCAACAATCAGAACACAATGCGCGTGCGTGAATTTTCAACGCCAGTTACGGTAACGCAAATATGTGAATTTTTCTACGCCAGTTGGGGTAACGCTATGCAGATTAGACATTTTTAATTTCCTTTATTCTGTGTTATTTTAATTCAAAAGTACTTCAGAATGAATCTGAAAGATCGATTAATTAACAATGTTTAGTTTTAAATGCATAAAAAATTAAGAAAATAGAATCGTTTGAAATAATCGGCCGAAAAATGTTAACTGTAACCTCATTACTGTTGTGAAAAAAAAACTGAAGCCTTGCTCATTTGGCGGTGGGGAAAATGGAAGGTTTTTTTTGGCGGGAAAGTTAGTTTGTAATTAATAATTAAAATTCTAATTAAAAATTTAAGAAAAGGGACCCCAAGTGCACGTTCCCGACCTCTAAGGTATACATGTACCAAATTTGGTAGCTGTAGGTCAAATGACCTGGACTGTAGAGTGCCAACACACACACACACATTGAGCTTTATTTATAGCTTAAGTATAGATATAGATAAAATATCAACATAGTTCTGATTTTTGTATGTAACACATGAATCTGAAAATAATAAATATGAGATTCAAATGCTCAGTAATATTCAAAACAAATGACATAAAAATGTGTAATTTTGAAAGAAAAACGTTAACCCACTAGTTTGCCAATTAGTGGTGTGTAGTTAAACCTTGTCCACCATGTTCTAGTAATGGGTGAAACTTAATGACCTAAAATTAGGACAACAAGAAGGGGGGGGGGACATAATTCTTATTCTCTTTCTACTCTCATCCAGGATTTTGGGAACAGCCAAGAGGGATTTCTGTGCACGAGGAAGTCAAATTGGTTGTTATTGGAACATTTGTCATAAATTAGGGTTGATGAAAAGGACATACTTGGGTCCAATGATAAGCCTTTGGAATACCTTTTCGAGTACAAATTCTATATGGAGAAGATGGTAATCTTTATTGGTAATGCAAATTATGACCATAGTTATTGAAATTATTGGGATGTGGTCTCATTGAATTATGATAATTTTGTCTAAAATTAATGTGAGCTCGAGGAATAAAAGAATTTTGAAATCTTTGATTAAAATTATGCCTAAATGTAAAAGGTGCTGGCTGCCTTACTCTGATTATAGTTTCATTATACCTGCCTGGGTTTGGTTCTGAAGATTCTTCCATTTTTAATAGTTTAGTTGTTATTCTTAACAATTCTGTAGGGGTAGAAGGAGCTTTTATGCTAACCAATTGTTTTAGTTGAGTTGGCAGTCCATCTGTAAGACCTTCTAAAGTCAGTTGTGGAGTAAGATCCAACTGTCTGCCACGATTTAATTTTTGATGAAAACAATCAACTAATTTAACATTTTTTGAATCGAATTTCAGTTGTGAAAAGTCAGAAAAATTAACAATATTGGGTTGGATAAACTGTTCAATTAATACACAACATAACTCATCAAAATTATCAATATTTAAGCAACTATTTATATAATAGGTTAAAGCTGACCCTTTTAGAAATTTAGTAATATTTTAAATTTTCCACAAAAGTTTTTTTATTTTCTTGACAAATTTTAATGAAATATCCCAACCATAAAACCATTTTCATCCCATTTTCGGAATCAAAAGGGATTATGGAGGGTTCTATTTGATCATTTTCTTCTTGATCAATTTTATTTTCTGAATTTTGAGGATCAGACACATTTGTTTTATCTTAGTCAGTCATTTTTCCAGATCTTAACAACATTAAAGTACTTTTCACATGAAAAACATTATTGATTTATGCATAAAACTTTTAAAAAATAGATTTGATAAAGGACTAAAAATTCAATATTTTAAATAATACTATAAAATAATTTGCAATAATTCTAAAATCTAAATATGAAAATCAAAAGAGAAGAAAAGCACACAATATAAATCTTGATTTTCACCTGTTGACCCAGAAAATATGAATAACTTTTTAATAAATCACAAAAGGTAATTTTGAGCACTGATTAACTGCAACTTCTCTATGATGACAAGGAAAACAAAAACACAAGGGTATTGTCGGATGAGGTCACAGGTTACGGAAGATACCATCGTCTTTCCGTAGAATTTCAGCGACGTGGTCGGATCTGAAGACGCTATGACACGGGAGGTAACCCGACAAGCAAGCGGCCGAGCCAGCACGGAACCATCTTCTGAGTAACGGCGAATCAAGGAGCCGTACCGTAACATAAAATTGCCTCTCATCCTGGTGATTTAATTCTTTTAAAATTTTTTCGCAGGAAACTATCCTTGTCCACTAAATAATATGTAAGCTTATTTTGGTTGAAGTAGAATGCAGGTTCGAAGACATAGAAAACGCTTTGGATTTTTTAGTTCTCTTTAATATCCATTTCGGGAAATCAATTTATTTACAAGCAAGCGCGGACAAGGCACGTCCACCACAGCGCGAAGCAAAAGCAGAAGTAAGAAAAAGATACGAAACAAATGATCACTAGTCTTATATAACATGGGATTTCCGGCCACATGGCAGAGGCGGCGGCAGAGATTTGCCGACGGGGAGGCAAGACAAATCCGATAGGGGGGCAAGCACAATATTTCTAATTTGGCTTCAAAATAACTCATAATAATTAATTTTACATTTAATTAAAGAAAATAAAGTATTATTTAGCTTCTTTTTTATTCAGATACTGACCACTTCTTTCATTGTTAAAAATTTTCAAAGATATTTGTATAAAAAAATGTTGTTCTCAGTTTCTTTTACTGTTTGTCAAAATATCGCTAATATTTGAGCCTATTTTTTATGAGACTCTTGAGATTTAATTGCATTGAGATCTAATTTTTAAAAAAATTTAATTATATTTTATTCTAGGCTGTAGTATATAGATAGGAACATAAATTGCGCCAGAATGCCGTGTCATTCTAAATAAACAAATGCATGTTCTTATCGTGGAATTTATATAAAATGAATGTTGAAAGAAAAAGTTTTATAAAAGAATTTTTTTTAGAATTCTAGAATAATAAATAAAAAATATTCGATGTTTTCTCCAAAAATAGATTTTTTAGCGTAGTTCCCTACCTAAAATATTTGTTAAATAAGGATTGCAACAACGAGCAAAGGTGTTTTGAATCCGAGGAGAATAAGTGCGCGTGCTCAACAAAAATTTACTATAGATCGGACACGAACGATATATAATGCTGAAAAGATACAATCATGTTGTTTCTTAAGAAGACTGGAGAAAATATTTTCTAAATTTATGTATAAACTTACTATTTTATGTAAGATATGAAAATATTCTTATCAAAAATGGACTGCTTAAACGTTAGATCCCCCATGTATTTATTTTTCAATGTATATTTAGGCTTAAAAACCAATGCATTTTATTAAAAAACAATTAGATCTTGAATATGAATTCCCTATCTTCATTTTTAGGCACGCGTTCTATGGTTAAGTGCATTTTTAATTCGAAGTTATTGCAAACTAACATTCCATCCAAAAACGTGAGTTTTATCCCTATGTTGCATGTATTGGGTTTTCTTAACCCCTTCATATACAATGGCGAATCTGACTCGCTTATGGAATTATTGAATTTTAAATCTGAAATTGAGCATTAAATAATTCAAAATGCAAAAATCCCTTGAAAATGCATCATTACCTCAAATGCCCTTATATTATTCTAGGGATTAAAATAACAGTAATTATCCGAAATAAGATCTGCCATCTTATTAGGAAGTTTAAGTAAGTTCGTATGTCAAGGGGTTAGTGTGTTATTTATGAATATTCTAAAAATAACTATTTTAATCATCTTTTATCATCTTTATTCAAAGTCTATTAAAAATTTAGAAGCATCTGAAATTATATAGTTTTTGCCGCGAATAGTAATTGAAAGAAAAAAAAATAATATATAAACGATACGTTCCCGATTACATAGTTATAATATTGAATGTGCAGTCCGAAAATAGGTTGTAATTTATTTATTTACAAATTGCATACTTGGGTAAACTCTTTTAGTGTAGCTAAAAAGCTATCAAACCACAAATATTTATTTATTTTTGTCGTCAACTGCTGTCAGCAATATTTATTTCGTGTAATAATTGTAGCCTGATAAATTAGATTGCAAAAGAAAGCAGATATTTTACTGTTTAATAAATTTAATTTACAATTATGCAATTTACTTACTTCAGTGATTTATAATGAATTCACATAATGTGGCTACAGTAAAATAACGCTTTTTAGCATGCATATTCACAAGAGTGTCAAAAGAAAAGAGTGTTTTATTAAATTTAGTTTAATCATTAACTAGATTTTAGTCAAACAATTCTCATAGTGAAATGAATAAAATAAATTTATCAATTCGTTACAGAGGAAGTGATAATTATATAAATAAGATTACGATAAATTTTAGAACTTGAATTTGAATGATGAATTATGGAAAACAACTCTATCGTCTTATTCATGAATAATATAAAAGCACTAATTTCTCTAATAATTCCACTGGATGCAATCGAAGTAATGAAAACAATTTTTTTCCATAATCTATGATAAAATCGGATTCGAAGGACAAAGATTAGTCAGGGAAAATGTGACGTCTCATTCATTGGACAGCTTATTGATTATTCTACTAAATTTAGTATAAATTAAATGCCGAATGAACATTTTGACATTTAAATAAAATAACTGAGAATTTGGATTTCTCGACAACCACTCACATTGAATTCTTAGTCGACTGATCAAATTTTTTTGACAAAAGGAGACATATGTCTTATTCACATGTCGTCTTGTCAGTTATATTTCCAAAAGAAGTGCAAATTAAAAGATTCTTGAACGACATTTGAATCAAATGTCAGAAAATTTGTGGATAGATTCTTCGACATCCAGTTCATAGTCGGTCGCCTAAAAGTTTCCGGCAAAATATGATATCTTATTCACTTGCCTGATGTATTGCCAAATCTAGTGTAAATTATAAGCTAAATGAATGACATTTCAATCAAATGTTTGAAAATCTGCAGATTTAATGACTTCAGCATTCACGGCATTGAGTTAATAGTCGGCCGACCATAAATTGCCAGCAAAATGAGAATATCACCTTGTCTATACCCTATTCACTTGTTTCCTTGTTGGTTATATTACCAAAACTAGTACAAATTGTAAGCTTAATGACTGGCATGTCTGAAAATCTGCGAACTTAGCATCTTCAACATCGATTGCATTCAGTTCTTATTTCGGTCTATCAAAAATTATCAGCAAAATATGGTATATGGCCTACCGCCCTAGTGATTATTCTGCCGAATATAGTAAAATTACTTTAACCGTTACTTGGATATTTCGACTGTTTACAATATATTAACTAGGGTGGATTTTAAATAATCATATTCGATAATGCGCTACTCTCTGCAACCGTCCTAAAATGGTGAACACTTTTGCCGACGAAACTCTCAGTCTCTCGCCGACAAGAGGCTGCCGACTGGGGGGCAATTGCCCCCCCCCCCTGTTACCGCCGCCTTTGCCACATGGCGATGGAATACATGTGTTGACCTTTGACAAGGGCAACGGAGAGATCATTTTCACTCGATACGTATAATTGATTGCACAGTAATTTTTACACAGTTTTATACGTGTTATGGGGATCAGGAAACAAGAGAACACTTTAGAATGACCTCAACGTGGGCTGAATTAGGCAAAAATTAAAAAAAAATTAATTTGGATTAAATTAGATATTAAAATATCATAACATATATACATATAAACATCTCAATAAAAAGAAATTGATATTAAAATAGTGATAATGTATTATTTTAGTTTGAAGCAAATTAATTTATGAATTTTAGTAATTTCAATTTCGGACTACATTATATTTATGCATGAAAGGAACATAAGGATTTTGCTGATGCATAGTTTTTTATTGCTGAATGCAGAGGATATGTTTATGATAATTTATTGCTATTTGTTTTATTTAGTATTGGTTAGTATTAGTTATTGCTATTTGCCATTAGAGGAAGATAAATATTTCCTACTGAAAATATGCTTTAATCAATGTAAAGATTCATATTGTGTGTTTGTTTCAGTGATAACTATATAGATGAAAAAGTTACAAAATGTAAAATGTTTTAATCTAATCTTTGGATCTTCATTATATTTTATAAAATATACTTGGTTAATTTAGATTTTAAGTTTAAAAAAAGATGAAGTAAAAGAAGTAGACGGCGTACATCTCTGAGATTAAAACTTATTATGTTTATAAAGCCTTCTATTTCATTATTTTAGGTGAATCGTTAACTGCCTTGAGAGAAGCTTTGCGCATTGATTGTGGGATCTGGTTGAAGGTGGCAGTTCAAAAAAAATAACAGTATTCAGTGCTTCATAACTCAGTCAGTTTTATCTTAAAAATATAGAATATTTTTTTATGTTAATGTGTCAAGCATATTTTTTTATTTATTATTGATAAGGAAATATTAAAATATATGCAACTAAGAGCTTTATAAAAGTTTGAATTTTGTAATTTTTAACAATTTATTAATTGAAACATCATGAAGTATAATTTTTTACATCATTTAAAGTATTTTTCCAACTGGAAGTAAATACCTTATTCTTACTGTTTGAAATTAGCTGTTTGACCCCAATTAGAGTGGATATCATATATATTTAAATAGGTTGATATTTTTTATTTAGCTGAACTGCATTTGTTGTTAAGCATAAATTTGAAATCTAAAATATCACTTTTCTGTTAAAATGACTGTACACGTTCAACACTTTATGCATAAAGTTTGTGAAAATGGCTAATTTCACAATGTAAAATTGCTGAACTGAATAAAGCTGAGTTGCTTTTTAAATCAGGGTGAAATACCAATAGTTTTATTCTAGTTTTATTAAATATCTTAGTTTCTGTCAATTTTATTTTTATTTTTATTTCTTTTTAGTTACCTGCACTTTTCCCTTTGATCATGATAATGCAAGTGTGTCTAGAACTTCTTCAAAAATATCACTTGGTTCTATCAAGGAGAAAGGCCAAAGCATAATGCTTAGTCCTGACAATGAGAATAACAGCATTTCTTTCTGGAACAAAATTTCCTCAAATACCTTGTCGAGTTTTCCTAAAAATTGTGAAAAAAGTTTAGATGAAACTATTTCTAAGAGAGTAGATCGAGCACCTAAACAAAACTTGAGTAAATTGGCACAAATATTTGCAGAAATAAAACCAAGTTCTGAAAAACAAATAAGACCCAAATCAACTCTTACTGGAATATCTAATCTAAATGTGCAAAAAGAGAACAGTAGTAGCTTACAGATAGCAGTTGATCAGCAAATTAAAGTACCACAAAATATAAAACTCATTTCTGCAGGAAAATCCTCTAATCAGGAGACAATCGTATCAGATCTCTTGACTAAAAAGGCTTTAAATAAAAAAGAACAAACAGAAAATGATAATGAAATAGAGATTTTATTTGAAAAATTGTTTGATGCGAAAAAGGCTAAATCAAATACCAGTATTAAAAGAAAAATGGAACTTTTTCAAGAAGAAGAAATTCCAAATATTAATAAAAAAGGAAAAATAAAAAAAGTTAGTAATATTTTTATGCCATCTTCTAAAGCAATGAAAAAGTATAAAGAAATGGATTTCTTAAATAATAGAAGTACAACCCAAGATTCATTGTCAATTAATAATGAAACTTCTCAAGAAGATAACACAAGAAACAGTACAACTGTTATTCCTGAATTCAGCTTCAATTCAGAAAGTAATTTTTCACTGCAAACTCCATTAACAATCTTTGATTCTTCATTATTTTCTTCCGCATCATCTACTTATAATGAATTTCTGAAAAATATTCCTGGAAAAAATAAAAGTAGTCCATCTCAAAATGTTGAAGATAATTGTGTGACTGATGCATCAGCTGTAAAAGATTGCATTGAAGCTGGAAAGCTTTTAGAAAATGAAGATTCTGAGAATATGATAAAAAATCCCTCCCATAATTCCAAATATTCAGAACAGTCCACAAGCAATGAACAAGAAATTCCATTTATTGATACTAAATTACCAAAGCTAGCTGAAAATGACGAGAAAATGAGCTCACCAATTTCAAATGTGCAGTTAGAATCAAAGGATCAGTTAAAAACTGGAAAAGCAGATGAAAAACCTAACTTATTGCAAGGCCTACAAATTATTTTAGAGGGCTTTGCTAATAAAAGTATTTTTAATTGTGATTTTAAAAAGGCATTGAAGGATCCACCTATAATACCTCTTGAAAACTGCCTCATTTTGTACCATATACTGAGTACTTTTGATAATAAACATGCTAATAACTCCAGTCCTTCAAGTTCTCAAAATATAGTTCCTTCGAAAACAATCTCAGAATCTGCGGTTTCTTCAGAAATTTATTGTCAAGATAATTTAGAAGTCATGGATATGGAATGTGATTCAGATTGAAAAAGCTATATGAGCTTGGAAAATACTTTTAACCTATAAATGAAGAATTGTACATTTGTAAATAATTATGGCATGTGGCTATTTCATGTTAAATAAGACTATGAAATTACATATTATAAAAGTATAACATAAAGTAAACTTTTATATGCTGGTACTTAATACTGATGAGAAAGAAGAAAACGAGCTTGGAAAATTTATACATATGACTGCTGCATATATATTTATAAATAATTATGGCATGTAGCTATTTCATGTTAAATTAGACTATGAAATTACATATTATAAAAGTATAACATAAAGTAAGCTTTTATATGCTGGTACTTAATACTGATGAGAAAGAAGAAAACGAGCTTGGAAAATTTACATATGACTTCTGCATAATACATTTGTAAATAGGTGCTGTGTTTTTTCATGTTAATCAGATTAAATGATTAGCAAAAGTGTAAAAATACAATATTAAAGTGTAAACCTTCTGGGACTTGAAATGGAATGTCATTACAAATGAAGGAGTTGCATAAGCTTTGGAAATGATAATGTAAATAAATAAATGGTAATATAAAGATGCATGTTTGAATTTTATTAAATCTGATAATATCATGTTAAATAGATTGTGAAATAATTTTATATGAAAGCAAGATATGAAGTAAACTTTTTTATGTGCTGAAAGGTGATACTGAATGAGAAAGAAAATAAATAAACATGGAAAATATATGCATGACTGCTGTATATATTTGTAGATAAGTGTCATGTTTTATAATTCATATTGGAACAAGTGCAGCAATACCATATGAAAATATAAACCTGCTAGGAACTCTTCTCTTTCACACTATTTGTGATTTCGAATATGAATGAATTAAACGAGCTTGGTAATACAATATTAAAGTGTAAACCTTCTGGGACTTGAAATGGAATGTGATTCCAAATGAAGAAGATGCATAAGCTTTGGAAATAATAATGTAAATAAATAAATGATAAAGTAAAGATGCATGTTTGTAAATAATTTTACTAAATCTGATTATTTTGTGTTAAATAGACTGTGAAACAATTAAAGCAAGATATGGAATAAACTATTTTATGTGCTGAAATGTGATACTGAATGAGAAAGAAAATAAAAAAGTATGGAAAATATATGTATGACTGCTGTATATATTTGTAAATAAGTGTCATGTTTTATAATTCATATTGGAAAAAGAGCAGCAGTGCCATATGAAAATATAAATTTGCTGAGAACTCTTCTCTTTCACACTCTGATTTAGAGTATGAAGGAATTATAGGAGCTTGGAATACGAGCTACATATATCTACCTATGTATTTGTAAATAATATTAATGTTTTTTTTGTTTTGTTTTATAAGATTTGTAATAATGCAATTTGGAACTTCAAATAAATTATTTGTTTTCATTTTTTGCTTTTAACTTTTTAGTGGAGATCATGTTGATCACAACTGTCTTTATATTTTTGTTGTTAAACATTGCTCCTTTTTTTTTATCACATGCTTTTTATCACATACCAATCTTGATGCAAGTTCAAAGAAAAAAATTCACATTGGATTTATTTATTCCTTGAGAAAATAAAATTTATTTAAATAAAATGATTTTGAAAATCATATTTAAGTAATTTTTAATTTGCCACATTGGTTATTATTGCTGATCTATATTTTTTTCTAGATCATGACTTCTTAAGGTAAAGCAAAAATTTTGAAATTTTTTTAAATCCAATATTTTTTATCTCTAAATAGCTTTTTAACACACAATCACATATATATAGCTCTTTTAAATTTCTTTCTACATTTATTATTTGAGAAATTACAATAATTTTTATATTTGCAGATTTTATATTTTAATGCTGTATTTATATCTTTAAATCTATTTTCTCAAATTCTATATTTTGATAAAATATTACAAAAAAAACCCCTTCATAATTTAAACACCGATGTGAATTTTCTATTCAGCTTTGTAAGTAACTTCTTAATATATTCTGTAATTTTTAAATTACTTATGTTATATTTTAAAAGTAGTCTATAGTTGTTTTAATGTTTTATGAAGTGAAAAAATTGAAAATTCCATGTTATTTATCAGTTGAACCCAAATATTTAAAAATCATTAAAATATTACTTAAGAAATGAAACTAGGCTATATATTTCTAAAAATTATCTGAAAGAATTAGAACAAGTTTTTGATAAATTTCTAAACTTGAAGGTTTTTACTTTATACTTTTTTGCCCTCCCACCCAAAAAAATCAATTTTTTTATAAAGCACTTTTGGTTTTTAATTGAGATAGTTTTGTTTCATAGGTATTTTCTCAATCTGTTTTATGCAACAATTTAAAAATGTAAGTGTTTTATAGCATTTTTTAAAAGCTTCTTTATGAACCTTCTTGTTGTATATTTAATTATGATGCTTGAGACCTAGTAGTATTATGAACATTTTTAATTTCATGTACAACTTTTTTAATTTCATCTAAAAACTCATGACCTCTAGATGTCTCATTAGTGGTCACCTATCTCTCACTAATCTCCATTTTTCCCGGTGAAATCGTAAAAACTCGACTTCTTTTAACATTTGCTAGGTAAAAAAAAACAAAAAAAAACAGCCATTGAATTTCTGTATAGTTATTATTCCGCTTCAGGAATTCATTACTTCATATCAGTACTTATACGATTTTAAGGTAAGCTGTTAAGGTTCTACCACCTTTCTTTAGATATTCATGATATAAAATATATCACACATATATACCATTTGAAGAAAGATTTTTTAAAATTCTGCTTTAATTTGATTCAATTAAGCAAGTTTTTTTCAAACAGGCATTTTATTGGACCGAAAGGGAATGGGGTCAATATTTCCCAACCCGGACACGGAGATAGGCCCCTTGGGGTCAAGTGCGGTAACGCAAACCGAACTCGGAGATGTATTTTCTTTGTGAGGATTCGTATCCCTGGAATCGGCTCGTCTGGAGATAGGGACGCTTATCCCGTAAAAGCACTGCGTCTCTTGCGGTGTCCAATGCGCCTCTGTCGGCCTAACATTTTAAAAGCACCCTTATTTTCAGTTCAGTTTATATTTGGAACTGAATAGAATATGTCCCAGTCTTTCTGCTGATTCAAATACATGAATAATCCAATCTTGCGAGCTATTGCCAATTTAAATATCTTTTTTAAATAAACGTTCATGATTCTTAGTTTCCTGGGTTCTAATCTGGCAGCATACCAAATCATGCAGAAAATTTCTTACTTAATTGGCTGGATCAGTGAAAATAAAATCATTCAATTCATCTAGAAAATAATCAATTAAAAACCAATCGATAAAAATATTTTAATCTTATTTTTTTAGAAAAAAAAATGTCAGAATAATTATCTCAAAAAAATTTGAAAAAGGATAATGGAAATAGATGTCGGTTGCAGAAATTTTAGTTTTAAATTCAAAAATTTTTCAATAAAAGTGAATTAAGTTTTAAATAATTTCTTAAAAGTGATAATTAATAGCACAGCTCCAGAACAAATTTTTTTAGAACAACAGTTGATATCTTTGATGGCACATTTTTTTCCCCTGCAATCATTAAGATTCATCCATACTACGGGAAAATGCATGCGAAAAAATCCATCTAAAACAATACAAAACATTAAATAAAAAATTTTCATCACCGAATTTTAAAATTTGGACTTGAAGTGCATTAAATCACTATTAGCCACATTTCATGGCTGTAAGTGGGATAGATTTGTGTGGATTTCATCGGCACGCAAACAGATACACGAACACTTCCTTTTAAGTTAAAACATATATTTGAAGCACTATGGTGTAGGGTGGTGGCAGATTGTCCTGCTTGCCCGATGGAAAGTGACATATAAAACAATATGGGAAACTAGGATGATGTGAGAAAGAAACGAACATGCTCTGACAGAGAGTTCCTTTTGCTGAACGTGTACGTTCTTTGTACTTGATTAAACGCCGGGAAGTCTGCATGATAGGTCATTGGATTCGCATCCCTTGGGTTGTGAGTTCGAACGCCTCCGGCCAAAGACTCTCCATGTACATGGTGGCTGGTGTACTCATAAATATATCGTAGCCACAAAGTCCCTCTAAGTCTAGGCAATACCATTGGGGATACTGGATCAGAGGTGATCGTTCTCTGATTCAGGTCTAAATTATGATCTGTGAATGAAATGTACGTAAAAGGGGCTGTGACGCATGAATATCTAAGACCTAGATGGCGCTACAGAAAACAAAAGACGCTGACACTCGGCATAAAACCCGCTAACCTTGTAAGCATGCTTGTCTATGACAAGTGCCATAAGCAACTATAACTTGATTAAACGATGTGATTACTTATCCTTTATTTCTTTTTTATAATTGCATTTTACCGTCAAAATCATAAAATCACAAGCTAACTGGCCTTTCTAAGTTAAAGGGGGGAAAGAAGTACTAAAACCATTACAAAGGAGCAAGAATGACGTACAAAAGAATGATGTAGTTTGACGACCGAAGCCACGAATGAGGAAAAGAAACACATATGCGTATTCTTAGATTAATGTGTTTAGAGGAGTTTATTTAAAGGCAAACGCCCTTTGAAAAAATAGTATTAATGTCCCTTTTCCGAAAGATTCTTTCGGGCAAACAACTGGAGAAAAATTTAGTATTCCTGATTAAATTTTTTATTAAAAATTTAATCAGGAAATTGTTTTTTGATGAAATCAGTAAACATTTTTGCTTGTCTATTTTCCTTTGCTTTTACTGCATTAAACCCTGGCCGCTTTCGGTAATCAGATGATTCGTACGTTTTATTGCTTGTGTTAATTTAATTATATTAACTTTAGACTCGCCAATTTCATTTTTCTTTTCAATTAATTATTAAAAAAGTATGTGTATGAATTTGTTACATACACACACACATAAATACAATGAAAAAAAGCAGAAAAATATAAATAACAGAATTTGATATTTGAATTAAATTTTATAAGGAATAAAAGAATAAAACTTTCTAAAATCTCGATATTCAATTGCGATTATTTTTCTTCTGGTTATTTTGGTTTTAAAGTGAATTTAAATTACATTTACATAGCTTATTTGGCTAAATATTATCTTAGCTACTAATAAAGATAATTAAAGCTGTATAGTTATACTTTTAGATCACAAACTGCTCTCCGTAGGCTAACCTCATTTTACGTGGGATTAGCAGTGGTTCCAGAAACAACACTATTTTAATATTTTCTATGCATTTTTTCTTATATAGGAGGCAGTGGTCCAGAAAAAAAAAGGAAATTCTGTGTTGGATTAAAGCGGCCTAAGTTGGTTGCGATATATTTTGGAAAATTAAAATATGCATTTAGAACTATTTTTTAAAATTTTAATTAATTAAAAATGAAATGAACCATTTGATATTTTTCTCGCATTATCTCCTAAAATACAAAAAAAAATCAATGATATTAACTTAATTGTTATACTGATTTTTCACAGTTTTTTAAATTTATTTTATATTGTTTTTTAATATATATCATTGTTGTAAAAAAACTCAAGTTTTTTCGTTGTTGCTTCAAATATTTCATTTAGGGCGTTTCATTGTTGATGATGAAGATATGAAAATAATTTTATATTTCCATGATGCGAAGGTATCTGTTTTATGTATGCTTTTAACAACTTTTTGAAATTTTCTTATAATTAAATTTAACTTTAAAAACAAGCAGAGTTTTTTCATCGAGTGTATTTTTAAATTGTTTGTGTAAGAAAATCATATTAATAGCAGCTTAATAATATCTGATTCAAGTTAAAGTTCAAATTTTAGGTAAGATGGCAGAAAACTCGAGATGCATAGCATAATAAACAGAACTGTGTAAAGCTTCTAAAATAGTACATGTTACATGCCTTTCAAAATTTGAAAATTAAAAATAATTTTCTGAAAAAGCCATTAAGAGAAAGTAACATAAAATATTTGAATGACGTTTTTAGCAACCATCAATCCTGGTCAACTAGGTTGTCATCAAATACCGTTAGTAACAAACAGATTAACAATAGAATCACCACAGATTGATTTAAGGGAAAACGCAAATTAAGACCGGGACAAAAAATTCAACTAACATAATTAATCTATATAAAAAATAAATGGAAAAAGACAGCATTTCATTTAGAAATGTGACAACTAAAAGGGAATCCAAAAAGTGACACGATACATGCAAGAAAGAGGAAGCAAAAATATGCAAAAAGTTTGAATTAAATAGTCAAGTACAGAAAAAAAATATCAAAACCACAGCCTTGGCTTTTATATTCATTTCAATGTATTTATAAAAGTAAGAATTCAATAACATTTATGATTTTTCCAAAGACACTTTAAGAAGTATATTGTCCCGGACAAATTTAAATAAATATTGAAGAAAGACAGTACTTTATTGTCAACATACCTCGTTAACGTATTTTAGCAAACATTTTTTTAATGGTCATTTTTGAAACAAATCTCGGACACATTATTGGCCTTTTTTTTTTTTTTTTTTTTACAATTTTTTCATTGACTTGGCTGAATAGATATTTCATAATTTGCTAAGAAATTTTTATCAGTCACATTGACACAACAAGTACGAGATTTAAATGTGAAAGAAATTTTTGAGGTCTGAGAACTTCTTTTTTAAAAATAAATATTTCTTATCAATTAGGTAGCTTTGCCAAATATTTTCTTTGCAGTTTCCTATGACATTAACCTTTTCCTTCGACTTTGATTGTTTGTCACAAACATTTTTTTTTCTTTATTTTTGGTAAGAATTTCTGCTCTGATGTTTCTTGCTATTGAATTCATATTTTACAGAGATCCCTGTGCGTTTTATGTTTTAGATAGTTCAGTTAGTTGTAGGTACAGTTGAATTGTAGATTGCTTATATGGCGGAGAAAGATAAAAAAAATCCATAAAAAGTGGAAAACCGTGGATTCGCTGTAGAATGACATCCCTGTTCAATTCATCAAAAGGTTTTATACCGTTAGAATTAAAATAGATTTTGCACTCATGTTTTTAATAAAAAGAGAAATATTAGAGTTACTGATTTGACAGAACAAGAAGCTTAATTTTCCTTAAGATATTGGAAAGCATTGTTGAAAATTATGCAATTAATGCTTACTTTTAAGAATATTTTTTAAATATTGCTAAAGGTAAGCATTAAAACAACATGACAAGAAGTGCCATTTGAAATACTACTGAGAACTTAATGGATCCTATTTGCAATAACTGTGAAGTTGCAATGCTTGTGTTTAATATCAAAGATTTTATTATTAAACAGGCTTCATGATAATGCATATAATAACTTTTGTGAACTTTATAAAGTCATCTACATACTATCAATCATTGCAAGAGATTCAAAGCTAAAGATAATTAAGTATAGATTAAAAAATTGTCTGTGGACAAATTGGAATCATATGTATTACTTTCGATTGAATAGGAATTATTAGATGGTTTAAATGCAATAGCGATTATTGATAGATCTGTACAACTATCTAGAGAACTGAAGCGTTCCTTAAAATAATGAATTACCTATAATTTCTGCACTTTTGAGCTGTTAAGCCTCGCCAATCTGTGTTCTTTAAAAATATTGAATAATGGTAGTTTGCATTTTATTTTAAATTTGGATAAAAATAAATTATCAAAATAACATTGTTCCGAAATATTAATATGCAATAGATTTATCAAAAATAATTAAGTTAGAATAAATTATTTTTATTACTGGCCCTGATTATATCTAAGGGTAACATGTAGGGTTTGACGGTTTTTCAAATCCGGTTTTAAAAAACCGGGGTCACATTTTTGTCACATTCGAAAACCGGTTTTTAAAGTAAGAAAACCGGTTTTCTGGAACGCCTGGATATTCCGATTCTTCAAAAATAAATAAATAAATAAATATCGGTTGGGACCGATTTTTATAGTAGCTGGGGGCTTCTTAAGGCGATGAGATGCGAATTTATTAACAAGTGTAAGGATATTTGAATTTCTGTTAAATGAATTAAAAATTTGAACACTGAAATAAGTTTGAAATTATTATATGCTTTTGAAGAATGAATTCAAGAAAGTAGAATTAGCGCCTCTTTTACTTTATCCGCATACTTCTAGTTCAGCGAAGAAATCTAGTGTACTTTCTTTAATTTCAAAAACCGAAATTATTAAGTTATCTGGAAAGATATTGTCTAGAATATATCCAAATTCTTATGTGAAAATCGATTCTGATGACGAGCAAATCGAAGAAACTACTCGTCATGTTTTTTAAAAAAGAATCCATGGAAAAATCAATTCATAAATTTCTTGCAGACTCTGAAGAAAAACTTGCAAATCCAAAGACACTGAAAGCTGAATTTTCATTATCTGAGGCAACGAATAAAAGAACAAAAATCTTAGATTTGTTATTTGATGCCTTGAAAACTATAAAACCATGCTCAGTAGTTAGTGAACGAGTATTTTCAATTACACTCAATATTATGTCCAAAATTAGACTTAGCTTTAAAACTTAGCCCCCGTTCAGTCGATATTTTATGTTTTATAAAATCCTACTTCCTTAGGAGAAATTAAAATTAGTGAAAACAATATAAATATTATTCAAAATTTTTGTTTAAGTTTTCTTTATTTTGTGTACATAATATGTATATGTAATCTTTAATTTTATTGAATTTGATATTTATTTCGTTTTTTGTTATTTTATATAACTTAGAGAAAATATTTTTCCCTATTCTATTTTCTTTTTTTTTGACAAAAATTGGAAAACCGGCTTTTTTGGAAACACGAAATTTGAAAACAGGTTTTTCAAAAATTCGATTTTTGTATAAACCCTAGTAACATGTTCAGTTAAACCCTAGTAACATAGTATTTATGGAAAAATTGCTATTTGCAGACAAATTGCTATTTATGGACAATTTGCTACACTTAGACATAAAACCTTATAAGTTACTCTCAAATATAATATTTCTTTTATAGAACTGTTTTTTTTGGGGGGGGCGAGGGAGACTCCATTCCTTTTGTTTTCTTCTGTAGGACTGTACTTCATGAAAGTTAATACAATTTAATAAGAATTTGTTACTTCAATGGTGACATGTAGTGCTTTTGGTTTCTGTAATTTCATTTAGGATGCTGGTTTCCCTTAAATTGGTTTAACATGTTGAAGACAGCATATTTATTGAAACATCAGAAAATAAAACCACACTTATAATTTCTAATCAAAAATTAGATTATGAACCCTGGATAACTATACAGAATAAAAAGATTGCTTAATCACCGTAAATTTCGAACACACCTTGCTTTTATTAGAGATCCAAATTCTACAATTTAAATTTGTTAATTAATTCACATTGAAAAAATGTTGAATTATTTGAAGATAAAGTTTTTAATAAACCAGAGAGCTAAAAAAGAAAAGAAATTGTCTTCATGCCTTTTTCGAAGCCTATTTTAATGGTTTAGACAATATAGCATAAATTCTGATCTTCAGATCCTTAGTTATGCCCATATTGTTTCTTCCTTTTTTTCTTGACTGTAAAGCTGACCTGATTTTAAAATTTTGGATTATCCTTTTAAAAAGTTTGAATGCAAAATTCATTTGCTCTTTAATTATTATACTTTTTATTCACCTTTAATTGATTATCAGCCAGATTTAGAATAACTGTTTTCATCCTCCATCCTCTGTTGTATTTGTAAGAATTTTTTCAAGTAAGAGTATGAATGATCTTTCTCTTCTAGACAAACAATTAAATTGACAAGGATGCACAGCATCAAAAATTAATATTTTAATTATAGGCAGAGTATGTATTGATTTGTATGTTCTAATATTTGATGAATTTTTATAGAAAATATAAAACATTATTTCATAAAAAAGAAAGCCAAGTGTTTCATGTTACAATAAAAGAAATCAAAACAAATACTCCCTCATAACTTCAAATTTCTGTTATTAATACATATGTCAAATTCTAGAGTTAAAAGTCAAGCCTTATACAATCCAGTTACTGATGGAAATTGCCTGGATATCCTAGGTAGCTTGTAGATTATTTGGTATCATAAAATAATCTAGAAATTTCCACTTTGTCGATCCTAAATACACAATTTAATTTCTAGAAAATTTTTATGTCACTAATAAAACAAAATTTTATGAAAATATCAATATTTTAAATCTTTTAATAATAAAAGTGTCATAATTAATTAATAAATTATTATAAAAACTATACATTACTTAAGAGGTTTCAGTTTCAGACAGGGGGTAGATTTTCCTTTTCATTGAACAGCTGTAATAAAGGGGAGGAAATTAAACTAACTTTGACGTTATTTATAACTTATATTCCAACAGTATAATAAAGTTTGAACATATTCTAAAAACATGATACAAAACATATATATATACAAGACTTAAAATAAGGCTGAATAGTTTGTTTTATTGGATCAATTAATTCTTCAATTTCAGCGTGTATTACATTCTTATTAGATGTGGGGAGCAAATTCCCTCTCTATTTATGACATTTGTAACTAATGTGAAGTGCAGTTTAATTCAGTAGCTTTACCATATCATTTACTGCCTGTTGACTAAATTATTTATATATATACATAAAAGATGAAATAAAATTAATATATGCATTAGTGCTATTAATTAATGTACTGGAAGTCATCAGTGAAGTTTGTTATTTACTCAAATATAATTATATTTCAAAATGCATTAATAAATTTGTTAGAAAATAAAATGATGATAGAATGAATCACTAACTAATATGTCAAAATTAAATAATATTTTATTACTTTGATCTAGCAGTAGTCTATGGTGTAATAATACAAAAACTGAACTTAAAATTGGAGGAATTAAGTCAAACATTATTGAATTTTAGATGAACACTTATACAACTGAGAAAAGTATATTTTGAATTAAAACAGTAAGATTAGGCAATAGAAACTAGGATAAAGAACATTATTTGTATTGTGTAGCAATCAGTACCTGACAAACAGATAATTTGAAGTTTATTCACTGGGAGTTGAATTCAAAAATATTCAGCAATGTTCATCTAAATCATTTGTTAAATTAAAATATACCTTTCATAATATTTAATAGATTCTTGATTATTTTATATATTATTTATGTAATAAGAAAGAGCTATCTTTATATATGTGAAGATAGCTCTTTTTTTTATAACATAAATTTAAAAAGACAAACTCTTCAAATTATAATTTGCAAAAATCATTCCCAGTAAAACTGATAAACCAGCAAAAACGAGGAGATTTTCCATTTCAAAAGTATATGAACCAAAACATAAATTTTAATTTCTTTTTACAACTAAATATTTATTGATAACATGCTACTTTAAGTAATTATAGCAGGAATCAAAGATCAGAAGCCTCTAAATGTTTTACCTAACATCACCTTTCATCTAAAGAATTTAACAATGATTTGAAGCTTCATCTATTAAAAGTATTTCTGATATGCTCTCCAAAAATGCTCAATTATTTCAAAATGTCACAACATAATGGCAAATTTTTATTAAAAAAATATTTAATAAAATTCATTTGTTAAAATAAAATGAATAAATTATTATTTGGTCTGAAAATGAGTGTTCATGCATTTATAGTTGATACAGTGCTAATTTAAACTAATATTACACCTATCTTGATAAACATATTTATAACTATAATGATTTTTATATTTAATATAATAATGATATTTTTTTTAAATGAAGAGGAATATACTTGATAATAAAATCAATAATAAATTTTCATGATTCTTGCAGATGAATAAAAAAATATATCTCGCAAATATTTAAGATATATAAGATTTTTTATTAATAATTTTACAATGCTTCAGTTACATTCTCTTTCCAATCATCTTTTGCCCATGAAGGTAATGGAGATTCAAATTCCCAGCCATCACCTTGATATTTCAAAGCATGAAGAAACATTATTAAATCTTTAGGTTGTGGATCCATATACTTTTGATGACACAGATCACATGAATCTTCAATGATAAAGTTTTCAGGTTTTTTCACATATTTCTCCGCTAACTTTTCATAACCATCAGATTTAAGGTAATACTCTAAAGCATTAAGAGACATTTTGTTTTCTTCATCATTTATGGGGTTATTAGCATCAGAGTCTGCAAGTACTATTGGTGCATTGTCATCAATGAGCCATTTCTGAAGATTATGAGTTTTTAAAAGATCTTCCAACAGCTGATCTCGGGATTTTCCCATTTCTCCATTTTTTCCTTTCAGAGGACCAAATGCATGCTCATGATTGTAAATTGGATCATTGATAATTGGATGGCCAAGATATTGCAGATGCACACGAATCTGATGCATCCGACCAGTCAGAGGTTTACACCGAACAACACTGGAAGTTCCATTAAAACTTATTTTTTCAAAAATGGTTTCACAATCTTTACCGTTTGGACTTACAATGCAAATGCCCATTTTTGGAGATATAATTTCAAGTGGTTCTTTACAGTGGATAACACCATCAGGAAAATTACCAACTACTCTGCAAACATATTCCTTTTTAACTTTACGTTCACGGATTTGTTCATTTATTTCTTGTGACTTTTTAATGGTTTTAGTAAAAACAAGCAACCCTGATGTTAGACGGTCAAGTCTATGAACAGAGTATAGTTCCCTTAAATCATAATCCTTTGCTAAAATAAATAACAAACAATTGTGTCGATAGCGCCCACAAGGATGAATAGGAATTGAAGGAGGTTTGTCAACAACAATAAATTCTTCATCAGAATGTATAATATTTATAGGAGCAGCAATAACTGCTATTTCATGCCTATGTACTTTATTAGTAACACGATCGTTTTCTTTAAAAATGTAATTGCCAGTCACAGGTTTGCCATTGACTTTTATATTGCCAACAGCTATATTCTTTTCATATTCTTCTTTAGAATGAGCACGAAATTCCTCGCAAAAAACATCAATTAACTGTCTTCCAACCCAACGGCCTTTGCAAAATGTTGTGTAAGTGAAATAATACGGATAAACTTTTCTAAGATAATTTTCAAAATAATATTCAGTTTCTATTAATGTAGAATCCTCCAATCCACGCTGTGCTTCTTTCGAACGAATTCTTTTAGGATTTTTATCAGCAAAATCACCCTTTCTTTTTGATAACACTTTTTTCATTAATGTTTCAGCAACAGATTTGTCCGATCTTCCTTCATTACTCATATTCAATTTAATAATGAATCAACAGACAAAGAAGATAGAAAGCGCTCTATAGATTTTTTTTATTACGGTTTCTCTACTTCAAATTTTTGAGGTTTTTATTAAATAACAGCCATTATAAAGGAAGGAAGGATGAAAAGGCTTGTTGAAAGGAGCCGGGTTTTTGGCCTATGCCCGGTTAACAAGATCAAAATAGAATATCACATGAAGATTAAAATCTGTCTGAAGAAAAATAAAAATGGCTAAAATAACTTTCAATTTATGGCATCTCTAAATGGGAAAATCACAAATCCAAACTAAAACAATGGAAAATCCTTTTAAACAAATTTAAATTGAATACAAATGTAAATAATTCCATGTGTTCATGTTCGCAAATAAAGAGAAATTGATGCCACTCTCAGCTTTTATTATTTAATAGCTAATAAAAATACAAAAAAAATCTATTATTGTGAAAACCATGGTGTAAATAGAATTAATAATAGAAATTTTTTGTTTCATTGAAATTTAAACTACACATGTTTTAGCTATTACATGGAGGAAGATTTTTTTTCTCACATTAACATCATCGTTTTAGTTTTTCGAATTTTGAAATTTTCTATGGCAACTGCAATTGTAGCCATTTTCATTCTGGAGCCGCTATACATCGTATGTTTTAATATACAAACAATAAATATTGAGTTATTGATATATAAATCAAATTTTTTGAAATAAAATTAATTGTTTAGGGGGAAAAAATGAGTGCTGAAGGAAGATTTGAAC
Source organism: Argiope aurantia (assembly GCA_026543865.1). Taxonomy (NCBI): domain Eukaryota; kingdom Metazoa; phylum Arthropoda; class Arachnida; order Araneae; family Araneidae; genus Argiope; species Argiope aurantia. The sequence continues at coordinate 326,978 of JAPMOR010086553.1, forward strand.
GAGAACGTTATGGATCTCGATCACGGTACGATTTTAAAGAAACTGATGTTACTTTATTTTATCTAAATTATTTCGTATTCGAAAAATCTAAATCTTGTTATTTTGTCACGCTAGTGAAGGAAGGATTTACTAGATTAATTTTTACTAAATAAGCAAAACTGGTGTTATCAATGTGTGAATAAACTTTAAAAAATTCGAAATAAGAATACTTATATTCTCATCTTTTGTATTTTGTCTTTTAAACCGTAACGCTAATCATCACATCAGTGAAAGACTATTTTCTTTTCTTTACAGTGTATAAATTTTTTTGCACATTCCATTTCTATTGAATTAAAATTTCTTGTCAAGTATTTTCCGCGGCAGTTGTTTGTGATTCATGACATTCCATCGGATATTTTTTTTTCGGTCGATTCTTTTGTAAAAATGATGTTACATGTAAAGTGATATATTTTCATATATTAAAAAAAATTAAAAACTTGTATTGCTACAAAATTTAATACTTTTTCAATATTAAAATTGAACATTTCATATATCTTATCTTAGGTAAGATTCCCTTATCAGAAAATTCAGATAGTTGATCAAATGCTTATTGTAATATTAATTTTTGAATAGTTTATCATATTTTTATTATGTTTATGAACTTATTTTTCATTGTACTTGATTTCATTGAATAACTTACTAATTTTATGATTTCTAACATACTTCAAAACTATAGAATAATTTTAAATATGATTTTAGAGGTAGTTTTAAGAAAGAATATGAAGTAAATGTTTAAATTTTTTTTTTCTCAAATGACTTTTTTTTATTTGAATCTAATTACATTAATTGGCATATATATATCGAAAATAATATGTGAATTTATATATATTATATTTGAATATGCGAAGCCTTTTTTTTTTAATGCAGTTTAAAAAAACTTTAGTTTTAATATCTATATTCTTAATGTAATTTGAAATTTTGGCGTGTGAAGCAATTGTTCAGTCATTAGCCTGACGCATAGCATCATTAAAAGTGTATAAAAAAATAAATAAAAAAAGTGGAGTTTTTCGAGAAATGCAAATAAAGCTTTTTTTTTTTTCCGTAGGCTTTCCTTTATATTCCCTTTGAATATGATAAATTGAAAGTATGTTCATAAACTCTTGTTTAGGGATATGTCAAATCAATAAAGTAAAAATGGGAAGAATTTGGAAAAGGAATTCTGGATGAAATAGATCTATGGATGCCAACACTTATTGAGATAATGCTTAATAACCTTTTTTCCGTCCTGCTCCCTCTTTCCTTCAACAACGTGCATTGCCGTTTTTTGAAGTACTGGAATGGTTATCTTTAAAAGGCAATATGAAATACATACTGTGTCCGTTAAAAAACATTTGAACATTAATTTTTTGTGTTTTAAAAGGTGAATAATTCATCTTAGTTATGCCAGATAATATTATGTTAAGCCTTTTGTACTCTGTTAAGGAAGAATATGTAAATTGATCTATAATTAATTGATATCAACACTTATATGATTACTTATGATTAATTTATATATCTGTATTCCTGTCACTTATTGAAATAAATGGGTTAAAAAATAAAATGAATTTATGGAAAATTTGATAAATATAAAGGAATTTGTTATTTTGAAATTAAATCGACAATTTGCAGATGGGAATGAATACAAAAACTGCTTTGGGTAGAAAATGGGAAAAAAATCTATTTGTTTTTTTATGAGTGTTTTTAACCTAAATTTTTTAATGAGATTCTTTAGATTAATGTATTACATTCCCCTTTTTTTATATTTAATGATGGTATATATGATAATGCACATATGTTGGTGGTGGAAAACGGGGTGCGTAGCGTCATGAAAAATCTTTGGCTCAGCTCCCGTATACGGCATCCGCCAAATTGGCGAGAAATTTGGAGATAAATGGTAATTTCTGGCTGCAGTCATCGGCATATGTATTCTTCTTTATGGTAACCTTAAACCTTAGAACATATTCAGTATTTTTATTTTTTTTTATAAGAAGCAGCTCACATATACAGCTATTAACTTTTATAACATATGCTTTTAAAATGAAAAAAAATATGAATGTTTTCATGAGAACATATTCAGCATGAAATTAAATCATTTTTAAAAATCGGAGCAAAAAATAATTTCGTCATCATTTAATATTAATTTTTAGTATTTCATTATACTTAAGAGCAAGTGAGCATTTCATCATGCTTCATTATACTTATAATTAAACAAATCGTTTCATTAGGATCTTTATCATAAATATTTCAATACCCCTCCCCCCCCTGACTTACGCTCATGTATTTTGTCAGTCCTAGGATTAAGCCTAACATGGCTTCAAAAATTAGAGTCAATAATCACAACATTTATCTGAATTATTTAAAATAAAAAAGGAGGAAGCGCCACCCCCTGACTTATAGTCTAGTGCATTTTGCCAGTCTTAGATATAAGCCTAACGTGGCTTCAAAACTCCTGGGTAAAAATCACAACATCCTAAACACGCATTATTGGCGACGTCTTGGCGAAAAAAATGGCGCCACTAGGTCGTATACTGGAGCTGCTCCAAATCCTTAAAAAGTGCTTAAATTTGAAAAACATTTTTAAGCACCTTAAAAATACTTAATTTTTAAAAAAAGGCGCTTAATTTTCTCGAGAAGTGCAAAGAAGATATTCCTTTTTGTTTCCGCAGACAATGAATATGATAAATCGAAAACAGTCATAAATCTAAAACCAACGAAAGGGAGTAATTCGATGAAGGGATACATGACTTTGAATTCATGTTAAGAAAATATGGGTAAAAGTGAATTTTAGTGTGCACCCAGCTGTGCCAACAATGCCAAATCGCCAAGAAAGATGGCGGACAAATAAACAAATACTTCGTGGAACAGTTATGGATACCATTTCCAGTCATCTAATTAGGACTTTTTACTGATAAGTATTGTTTTTTTTTTCATATTGTTTTTTTCATCATTTTTCATATTTTTCATATTGTTTTTTATTGTTTTTTTTTTTGCCCGGTGCCTTCTACAGATGTCTTCGGCATCTGTAGAAGGCACCGGGCAGAATTTTTTAACTTAATAAAAACATCCTACGGCTTTGCTAGCAGCGGGAGTGGAAACTTAGTAGCTTCGCTAGCACATTGGACATAAAGGCTGTGTAAATAACAGAAACAGTACATAACCAAAAGAAAAGAATAAACGGAGAAATAAGCAATCGGAACATTCTCCATACAAAATTTCAAACAAAATACTTTTACCACCTTCATCAACTCGTAAAAAAATATATTCCACTCACCCTTCATCCATTCTGCCGGTTCGAAATAACTCCCGTCATAACAAATTATGAAGGGAACCAACCGTTATAACTCCAAAAGAATTGCGAGAATTGCGAAGAATTCCATTGCAGCTGTCTTTTAAAGTGAGAATGCAGATGATTTTTTTAAAGCGCATACTGACAATTAAAAATTGCAAAAGAATAAATATTTTCTGTTGGTATTCACATTAAAAAAAGAAAATAACTTTTAATTATAAACTTAGCTTTCTTTTTTTAATAAAGTTTAATTATAATAAAGAACAAAATTAAAATCTTTAATCGATTTTTTTTAATATTTTTAATTTAACATTTTTCATAATGTAATTGTAGTTTATGTACAACTCAACCATTGTAAAAAGTAGTAAACAAAACAGCAGTCCAGTTACTATAAGAGGGATCCGATGGGTTGCAATATTGGCGACAAACAGCTGGTACGCATAATCTTCACTTAGGCCAAAATATGTAATGAATTTTCTATTTGCTCCATCTTTTTCCAGCATCGGCGAATATTGAAATGGTTATTCTGAAAGAGCGAAATACGTAATATGCGAAACTGGTAGCAACTCAAAAAACGTTTGAAATTCTTTTACATTTAGTGTTTTAAATAAAGAATAATTTATTTTAGTTATGCCTGGTAACTTTAATTTCAATTCTTTATGTGTTCTTAAAGACTATGCATATCAGCTCCGATTGGCAAAAAATAAGAATCAGTATGGTGCGTTAAAAAATATATATATACATCAGAGATGGCAGAAGTTGTTCTAAAAGCGTACATGAAAGATATTTATGATATTTAACTGCTTTTATTCTGATTACCATGAAGTCTCATTATGCATTCAATCATCATTCTCGTTAATATGTTGTTTTGAGTAATCTTTTGAACGACTCCAAAAGGGATTTTGCTGTACGATTATTTATTGCGATTGTAATTACTTAGTTTATTGCATAAAATCCAGAGAGATGAAATTTTAAGACATAAGTTTTCAATGATTTCTTTTACTGTGTACTTTTTTGAATGTTCCTATTCTTTTGAAAATCATCATTTGTTGAACCAATCTTGTCAAATGTTGGTTTTTATTTTTAAAAAATTGTGCTAGGTCTAATATATAAAATTTAAGAGAAATAAAAAAAAAAAGTATTAAGAAACCTTTGATTCAGATTATATCATTTTTTAAAAGTTTTTTTTTTTCTCTTTTTGTAATTTTTACATGATTTGGTTTTCCAAGGAAATTTTCCTTTCTCGGTATATAAAGATTTGCCTGACTAATACAGAGTATCATTAAAATAAGAAACCTAAAATTTAGTGGGTAATTCTTTCTGGCTGTTAGAGGATCTCTAAAGATGGATTTTGCAAAGTTTTAAATAGAAATTTAATTGAAAAATTAAAATTGTAATGAATTTCTCACATAAAGTTGAGGAATAATAAGCAAAAAATTTATTTTTACACCTTCTTAAAGGTGTTTATATAATATTTCCCAACACTCTTCTGTGAATTTGGTTGCCGCTTGTTACTTCTCGTTTACTTTGATGACCTTGGAAAGCTTGCATTAACTGTGATAGTAATAGAAGGATTTTCCTATTAACAGCTTTCAAATCTGACCTTCTCCTATAGTATTTTGATGGATTCATCCTCTTTTAAAGCTTCAGAAAAATACTAGCCATTTCAGCTCTTACTCCTTTCCCTTGTAAATCAATTTTTAAGGACGAAAGAAGCAAATTCTTAGTTAGTACATATGTTTGGAATTCAATTCCTATAAAGAAACCTGATGCAAAATTCCGTTAATGAACACAAAGTGGAAAGTAACACGTACAGCAGCATGCAAGTTATCCTCCATCGAAAATTAATACTGCTGACTATCCCATGAATATATTCAGCAATATACTATACTCTGTAGAAATTAAAGAACTGTCATGAAAAGCTAATGAAATGAAGGATTTTTCACTTATAGCGAAGTGCAACAATATTCAAAGAAGAAGGATAGGAATCAGAAATTGTCAATGAATTTTTTTAAATGTAAAATTAGCTGTAATAATAATGTCTCTCTACTTATCTATCTAATTAGTTGTAATAATAATGTTCTTGTTTCTATGCTTATTATTTATATTCATATAAATATTTATATAAATAGGCAATGTCTTATATAATCATTTTTGTAATAAAAATAACGTTAAAATAAAAGCTGTATGTATTAGTTAATTTAATTTATCAATACAAAATAATACTGTCAGATTTTTGACATTTTAATGTTAAAATTTGAGTTCAGTATTTTAAAAATTAAGGGAGAGAAAAGTCAGTTACTTTTTATGTGTAAATTTTTTTAAACCATACACATAAAAAATAAAAATTATTAAGATATAGAAATTATTTATATTTTTTCTGATTTTATTTTAAAATTTTTTTTAACTAAAATTTAAAATTATTCTGATAAAAATCTGTTAGCATTATCTAGCATTATTAAATTAAGTTTTCTGAATTAATATCTAATTGATTATAGTTTTTTTTTGTATAATTAGCATAAATTTTTTTCGCTCAATGTCTTGTAAACTTATTTTTTTCGAATTTATCAATTATTTCAATCTTTTGCTTGTAACATATATTGATTCCTTTCAATTTGCTCTTAATTCAAATTTTCAGAGTTTCTTTGTATTAATTATTGCTGGACATAATCTTGCCGATTTAAATAAAACGTGAAGCTGGATTCAACATCCAAACATCAATTAAAATGTGAAAAGTTGTTTTTTAATCAAAGATTAAAGTCTAAAAATCTTTTAAAATAGATATTTTTAAAATTTTTCTATAAAAATTATAATTTATTATAAGACAAAAAGAGTCCTATGAGAAGAAAATTCTTGAGTTTTTGTATGTACAAAAGTGCTTAATTTTTTTCGCTAAGGTGCTTAGAAAGGGCTTGATTTTTGCATTCATTTCACACTACGAACCCTGAAAAGGAATTTTGAGAATTTGTTCCTTTTTTTTTTTTTTTTTTTTTTTTTTAACAGCGAGTTCAGTTCAGGATTGTAGCAAATTTTATCTTTTTTCCATTGTGAGGGTTTTTTTAAAAGACTTTTTCATGAAAGGATATAAATATTTAAAAAAGCACAACTAGTTTAGGATAATACTGTTAGATTGAAAAATCAGCTTTAAATTCAGCCAATGTTGAATATTTAAATTGTTCATTTTTAATATAATTTATTATATGAATATATTTATTAGATTCTATCATGTTATTATTTTATGAGGATTATATTTGTAATGAATTCGCTAATTTGGTGTTTGATTTTTTTCTTTTGAAGTTTAATTAGTATCTCATCTTTAAAAAAAATATTTTAATGAAATTTATTTGTAGGTCAAGGTCTCCATTCCGTAAAAATTTTAATGAGCGCTCTTACAATGACGATGAGTTTGGTAAAAATAAGAACAGGCGACGTGATCGATCTCCTGATGCAAGACGATCTGGTGGGGGAGCAAATGTGAAAAACAGGGTGTTTGTAAATAATATACCATTTGAATGCAGATGGATGGAACTAAAAGATTTATTTAGAGAGAAAGGTATTTCAAAATTGCCAATTCTTTTTTGTACAATTCTTGAATAAAAGAAAGTGTATTTAGATTATTATTAATAAGAATATTAGATGATTAATAAGATTATTAATAGAGGATTATTTTAATAAGAATTTTGATTTATACTTTTAGACATTTTTATTTATTTGCATTTGTTTACAAAGCATTCTTATTTTGGAAATATTTTTTAAAGCTTTCTTTTTCTAGAAATAAACTTTTAAAATAAAAAAAAAAATTTAAAAGGCAGAATTATGTAATTTTTAGTTTTATTTGTATTACAAAAGCAGAATTATGCAATTTTTAATTACGTAAGTTTGCATGTTCTATTTGGTTTAGGAATTAATTCGTGCAGTTTTAAAAGAGATGACATAACTAGCTTATTGTCCCATAGTTTCATTTGTTCAAACATGCATTTAAAACTACTGTTATTGATCATCTAGTTTAGTATATGCCATTTAGTTTAAGCGTAAACAACAACGATTTTTATTCAACTGAAAATGTCAAATTTTGTGCCTGATAAAAGTGTTTTTGTGGGGGTTTCTTCATTACTTTAACATGTAGAAAAGTGCTAACGAAAGTCATCGTATTTTGGTGGAAGTTTATGGTGACCATGCTCTAGCTGAGTCAACGTGTCAGAAGTGGTTTGCATGGTTTAAAAGTGGTGATTACGGCTTGGAAGACCAAGAATGACCTGAACAGCCAAAAAAAATGTGAAGATTCTGAAACCTTAATGGAGAACGTTATTGACTTCAGTTGATGCATTTGAAACAAGCTCTGGCCAGAAAACGACCAGAATGGAACAGACATAATAAACTTATTTTTCAACATGATAACACTCGACCACATGTCGCAAAACCGGTCAAAACATATTTGGAAAATGTCGGATGGGAAGTGTTACCCTACCCACCGTATTCACCAGACATTGCTCCTTCAGACTATTACTTGTTTGATTGCATGAATAACGATTTGCTTGGACAGCGGTTCACTTCTTCAGAAAATATTGAAAAATGGATCTCTGATTGGATCGCTTTGAAAAGTGAGGAATTCTTTTGACATGGAATTCGTAAATTGCCTGAAAGATGGGAAAAAGTAGTGGCTAGCGATGGACAATATTTTTGATAACGTATTTATGTATTTTGCTTTTGAAATAAAGCTTTAATTTTTTATTAAAAAACGCATGAATTAATTCCTAGATCAAATATTATTTTTTATTTATTTTTATCATTGAATTGTAAAGAAAAAAATCTTTTCACAACATATTTCTATTATTTTTATTTCAATTTTCTATTATTATTATCTCATTCATTGAAGTTATATTTCAATGAATTTGTCAACTTAGTCTCACCTTTAAAAGGTTAATCAGAAGGAATCCTAATCAGACAAATCTTGCTCATTGAAGCATATCTTATGCATCATGATGTTATGTACCAAATTTTTCTGTTACAAAATTAAGTGCTTAAAATTTGATATTTTTTCTTCTTAATACCTGTCATTGCAGAGTATGCATTTGACCCTGCTTTGGTACCATATAAAATGTTTCTTAATAAAGATGAAATTATTGCTTAGTATTCACTTCCTATATTTTATGTATTTAGCAGCTACTAAATTAAACTTAGTGGCATGACAGCCAATGTTGGCAAGGCCTACAGTGCCCATATCTGCTTTCTTGACTGAGGCCCTGGGGTGCAAGGCATATATCCCAGTTAGGTGGTCAGCCTGACGCAGAACCCCCAGTGTTTAGTTCCCAAGCATGCTTGGTCCTCAGTTTATCAACCTACTGAAGGGATGAAACGCTGAGTTGGCCTTGCCCAACCGGAGGATTGAACATCGGACTTTTGTGTTTTGAGCGCAAAGCGCTTCCACTACACCACCGGGCTTCACATTTAGCAGCTACTACTGCTTAATGAAAGTATTGAATTCGAAATTAATAAAGCTAACGAAAATCATATTTTTTTTATGTTTGTTATTGTATATTGGAACTGTAAACATACCTATTTTTTAAGTTTTTTAGAAGATAATATTTTTAGAATGTTAAAATGTTTCAGTTGGAGATGTTGCTTTTGTGGAATTGTTTGAAGATGAAAGTGGAAAATTTAAGGGCTGTGGGTAAGTGTTTTCCCCCCCTTATATGCTTTTATCACTTCTGTTATATTTACAGTTGTGTATTCTAGCAGGCAGCTTCGACATTCTTAGCCATTTTTCAAAAGAAGTGTGAATAAATAATGAATCAGTTGAAACTTCTAAATCTTTTTGCCATATATAACACTTTTGAAGATTGAAACGATTTATTTTTCTTCATAAAAGACATATCTTAAATGTATATCTATAATGATGTAGAGTAAAATTTTTGTTGTCATCTCTATTCTTATGAAATGCTAAAAATGAATTTTTGTTTTAAAGAATCATCAAAATGCTATTGCCTTGTTAAGAAGAAAAGTTTTTAAAATAGCTATTTTAATGAGAAACCACTATCCTTGAAAGACATTTTCTGGATGGCCAGCTGACTGGATAAACCAGAAAATTTATTTTAAAATCAGATTTTGTTTTTATAATTCAGTAATTACTATTGAATATAATAATTCAGTATTCATATGTAGAATGAAACATCATTGGCAACTAATGGAAATCAATTATTTACTGATAGTCAAAAACGAATGCCACCCATTTTTCAGCACATACACTAAATTGGGGGAAGATTTATATTTAAATTTCTAAGTGATCAAAATGTGGGTTTGCTGCAATGCTGTATTTGAAAAATTTCTTCAATTCTGATCAGCAACTGCCATGCATTTAGATTATAATGGATTTTGATTCAAATTGTACTGGCTGTTTTACTATTTGCCTTTTATATTCAATAAATTACTCTAAAAAATGTTCTTTTTATGGTATTGCAATAACAAATTGTCAATATTATAATTTGTTAAATCATCATTATTAGACCAAGTTGCAGTTGATGCTAGGTTTTAGTATTAGCAAATAAATAAATTTATGTCTCTAAATTTTTTTTCTTTTTATGCTATAAAAAATTGATTATGTATGTTGAGATTCAGCTAGTATGCAGGTGAGTTTTTATTGTGTTTGGTGTACTAAAAATTAATGCAGAGATTTTATTTTGAATTTTTTAAATGAATTTTTTTTCTCTTAGTAGACTTATTGCTCAGTTCTGATTTGTGTGGTGATAAACAATATTGATAGAGGAGAACCCATTAGAAGGAAACAAATTTAAATCTAAGCACTGAGCAATGTTCATGCGTTTTTTGTGCTGCATCTTTAATGAGTAAATCTGACAAACAGTTCTATGATATGACGGGTTTTTCTAAAAGTCTGTCTGATTGGGTATTCACTTTCTAATATTAGTTAATATTTTTTAAAAAAAGAGGGGGAAATGTAAGTGTTTTACACCATTGAAGGTTATTTGTAATTTAATAAGTAAAAACAATGTTTTCTTTTGGTTTTGTTTTGAGTTCTGGAGATTAAATTGCATTTTATATTGATTTTAGTTAATAGAGTAAAATATTTTTCACATATAATTAAGAATATGTTGTAGAATAAAGAAAAGAAAAGAAAGCAAAAGAGAATCTTAGATATAATCACATAAAGCTTAAAAAGTTTGGAATTATCATGGAAAAGTCCAGAGTCAGAGAATCAAACAGCTGAGATGATGACTATGCAGATTTTGTAATATTAAATGTAAAATATATATGTTATTAAATTGTAAAATATATTCATTTGTTTTTTTCCCTTGTAGAGTGGTTGAATTCAAAGATGCAGAAACTGCACTGAAGGCTGTAGATATTATGCATAAACATGAACTTCGAGGGAGACCACTGAATGTTAAAATAGTATGCAGTTTCATGAATTTTTACTGTGTTTCATTTCTATATTTTATAAAATGATGACATTTAAATATTCTTTTTGGAGTTGATAACTGTAAAAAAATTGAAATTAAAAAATTATTTGCAAAATATTCCAATTGTTGTTATATGATTAAAAATAAGACTTTTTCAGATTACACATAAAAATAATGTAGTATATTGCAAAATACAGGGTGGTTATAATTAAAGTGCAAGTGTTTGAAGAACTGTAAAAGAAAAACTACTTGGAGTATGTTGAAGAAATTCGATATATGTTATATTTACAACATGGGGAAATGAATTACACAATAAAAAATTTTAGTTCATTTTTTGCAATAGATGGCGCTGTAGATTATTAAAACATTGCTTTTGCTCTGTGCTATTTCAAAATGAATACTGCTTCAATTTTAAAATCATTATGATGATAAAAGTCATGTATCTTTAAGTTATAGCCATGAATTTGTCAAAGGTAGAACATGCTCTGTTAGTAAAATGTTATTACCAAAAGAATAGTAATTATAGTGCTGCTTTGAAAGAATATCGCAGTTTTAAAGATTTGAGAAAAGGGCCAATGTCTGTGGATGGCTTAAAAAAAATGATTAATAAATTTGAAGCTACAGGAGAACTCGGAGTGCTCCCTGGAACTAGAAGAAGATCTGTGAATCAGGAAGTTGTGGAAGAAATTATGGAAGCAATTGATTCAGAGTTAGTAGATCAGCGATCTGTAAGCTCTAGAAGTATAGCAAGGATTTTATCAAAACCACAAGTGACTGTGCGCAAAGTCTTGTGCTACATTTTAAGACACTATCCATATAAAATTAAAATTTTGCTGCACTTGCAACCACACAATCCTCAACAAAGAATTGATATTGCTAACTTCATTCCTGCTAAAATTGATGAAGATGAATCAAGGATTCGAAAGATTTTGTGGACTGATGAAGTGAATTTTACTTTATGCGGACAAGTCAACACCCATAGCTGTAGGATATGAGGCTCATCCAACCAGCATACTGTTTTTAGGAAATCCTTTCATTCAATGTTTGTTGCAGTTTGGTATGTTATGACTGCTGACTTTTTTATTGATCCATTATTTGAAAATCTTGCACCAACAGGGTTAATTTACTGCACCATAATAGACATTAGTTACACTCAAATTTTAGAAAGGAATGTGATTCCTACTTTGCAAGACAGAAACTGACTCGATTCAACAACATTCATGCAAGATGGAGCATCACCTCACATTGCTTATTGTATTACATAACTACTTCACCGAATTTTTAGTGAGGATTGTATAGTTAACAGATGTATCCAAAATACGTGGCTACCTCGTTCATTTGATTTAAATCCTTGCGATTATTGGCTCTGGGGATATTTAAAAGATTGTCTATAAGAACAAGCCTAACTGTTGTTGCTTTAAAAAGCAGCATTACTAGGCATGTCCTAGAAATTCAGCAGGAAACATTAGGTGCTATTGTTGATCATGCTATCTTGTGTCTACAGCATTTGATAGGACTTAAAGGATCCCATATTGAACAAATATTGTAATACATTACACATTTCATATTTTAACAAAGAAAAACATTATAATTACAATGTTTAAAATATTAGCATTAAAATGCAACGCCTATGAAAAAAAGTTGAACTATTTTTTTTAATTGTGTAATTCATTTCCCCATGTTGTAAATATAACATATATCAAATTTCTTCAACTTACTCCTTCTTTTACAGTCCTTCAAACACTTGCACTTAAATTATAACCACCTTATATTTTTCAGTTATTTTCTTTTGTCAATTATATGCCCTATTTTTTTATATTTTGCTATGTTTCTCCTATAGGATACTGGTGAAATGGACAGACGGCGAACTTCTTCAAGAACATCTGAACGAGAATTCATGAGAAATAGTGATGGATTTGGCAATAATGATTTTAGACACGAACCTTCATTTAACACATATGGTCTCAATCCAGATTTTTTGAAATCACTTGGAATACATGGACCATTAAATAATAAAGTTTTTATTTCAAATGTTAGTAAAGTTGCTTTCTTGTTAACCATAGATTTGTGATTTCATAGTCATGATACTTTTTCTCTATTATTATTAATCTAAATGCTAACTTTTTTCCTGCTTTAGAATTTTTTTAACTTGAATAATTTTTTGAAACATAATCTTTGAGATGTGATATGTGCTGTGTAACATTGTTACATTTCAATTTCAGCTTCTCTCCCTTTTTTTTAAAGAATTATATATTAATAACTTGAATTTTAAACTGACTTAAAGTGAATTTTTAATCTTAGAATTATCAAATAAATACTAGGTAATAAACTTTCTACCATGAATTGCTGTCTGAGGAGAATTAAAAACTTTGTTATAATCAAATCTATAATTATTTTATATTGATGAAATAAAACTTTAAAAATATATCACTCTCTGTCTCTCAATTAATCAAATAATGTTAATTATTGATTAATAATTAATAAATTTTAACTTTTAGTAAGCATTATATAATTCTAATTAATTAACTTTTGAATTTTTTTTTGTACTTTAATAAAATAACATTCAAATTATTGAATGATAGTTAATTATTTAAATCTCTAATTTTTAAAATTTATTATTTTGTTTACGAATTTTCTAGTCTACATGCAATAACAAAGTGTCAATATGGAAGCTTATAATGATGTAATTTGTGAGAGATAAAGTTATGAAAACTGACTTGTGATTATTATGAATCATGAGGTGACATTTATCGTCAAAAATATTGTTATTCATTTTTCTGTTTCACAATATATGACAGAATAATCTGTTAATAATGCATCGAACAATTTCTATAGAAAAATATAATAATTGTCTCTTGAAATAAGCTTATAGTATTGCATAAGAATAAAAAGTTATCCATATTTCTGTCAAATATTGATTTATTTTCTTATATTCTGTAACATCCCATTAGATTACAAATCTGCTAATTTGTTTTACTTTGCAATAATCAAAATATTTATATACTTGGAAGTAAAATTAAAACCTGTGTATTTTTTTTCCTAATGCATTATGTTTACGAATAATTCCTTATAGATATTGATAAACTATATGCCATTTTCTGCATCATATACCAGCATTTTTTGTATAAAAAAATGGAGATATAAGACTATTCTATAGAAATAGAATACCCCCTCCCCCTTCCTTTTCACACTATTTATAGGAAGTATCTTGGAATTTAAATTGTAAATATATATTCATGTCGAATATTAACTATCTTAAATCCAAATATTATTCATTTAATTATACATATAAAATTATTAGATCATAGTATTAGTCCTTAGTTATCAAATTATTGGTCTTTGAACATATTGTCTCCCCTTTTGTATTTGCTAATATTTTTGTTTTAATGTTTATAGCTTGATTATAAAGTCACAGAAAAGAAACTTGAAGAAATATTTAAGATTGCTGGAAAACTAGTTAAGGTTGAATTAAATGTTGACAATGAAGGAAAAAGTAAAGGCCATGGTACTGCTGAATATGAGCATCCATTAGAAGCTGTACAAGCTATATGTATCCTTCAATGATTTTATTCCCTCAATACTTAATTTAATATTTTCCACACTGCATTGTAAAATTATTGCTCTTCTAGTATCCTGTGATTTTTATTTGGGTATTATATGTTACTCAATGATTTTTATTGGTTATATTATAAGTTTTTTTAATGGAAACTATGAGAGTAAATTGCTTTCATTGTTTCTTTCTTTCTTTTGATTTGAACAGTTTTTAAAACCCTGCTGCTTTTTTTTTTTTAACTTTGTATATAATTATTAAAAAAGTTTCAAAAATAAGAACTTATTGAAGTACTGAATAAGATAGTTTCTTTACTGAACACTATTTAGATGATTAGCTGTAAACATGGTTATTGTTTTGTCTTTGTATTTCTAGAAAATGCTTGAAAAATTTGTATTTTGTTGAACATTATAGATATTCGGGTTAGTTTGGAATGATGTCAATTTTCAATTGTAGCAATTAGTTTTACATTTATCAGTATTTCTGTTGTTGATTAGCAAGTTATTTCTAGAAAAAATTTAAGAACCTTTGAATTTTTATTTTGTTTGCAATATATCAGACAATTTGATTTTTGTTGAAATTAATTTCTGGCAAATTTCATAATCTAGCTTGATGGAAGAAAAATTGTTATTTTGCTATGCATTTAGAAATTTACGTATTGCAAAACAGGTTTTTCAGTTGGCTTACAGCTTATGTATTATTTTGAGTGATATGATTGATAAAAATCTTTTCTTGTATTTATTGAAAAGTTTAGGATTTTCATATTTTTGGTAATCAGCCGCTGGCATGTGATTGATACACAAGCATCTCTTATTCTTCGACTATATGAAGTTTTAATTTGAATTTATTTTCAAATTCATTTAGTATATAAAATTAGGTATAACTTAAATATTAATGTGACATTTAGGAATTAGTTTACTTTTTTTTTGCTTTTAACTTATTAAATATAATTTTTTACATGATTATTTTATTATATTTAAATATATTTGCAATTGGAAATATTACACTCCTTAATTTGCTTGAAGCTATGTTTAATGGCCAACGATTATATGCTAGAATAATGAATGTTCGAATGGTAAGCTAAGTTCCATTATTTTTCATGACTGTATATAAAGTAGAATCCTGTAAATTAATACTTTGTTCAAAAGAGTTTTGTGACAATTTTTAAATGTATTGATTTTCAAAACTCTACATGTGTTTTAATTAATAAAATTGTGTTTGAAATATTTTTTTATAATTACTGTAGGATAGAATTTCTTAAAATACTGTAGTAGTAGAAGATTTAATATATATATATATATATATATATATATATATATATATATATATATATATATTATTTTTGTTT